>JAZKLR010000225.1:1200000-1728746 GCA_037103525.1 Ganaspis brasiliensis | reverse complement strand
CATTCGCGTCCAATATAATGGACTAGAATTTTCTTTATGATGTTATTTCTAGATATTTTCCTGTTCTTAGAAAAGTTTTCATTTTAGAAATGGAATTTAGAAATGGAATTTTAGAAACTCAAGTAATAGTATTTAAGAGATTTTTAATTTTAAATGTGTTAGTTGAACTCATTGAATAATTAATTGATATAGAGATGTTTAATTTTAAAAATGCATTTCAATTCACAGTATTGCATTATTGAGAGAGATCTTTTATTTTGAATGCATTTATAAAATTTTATTGATTCTTTTAAGTGAATTTTCATTTTTATTCATGTGAATTCAGTTGAGAGGCAATCCTCGGACATCCTCTTATCTAAGCAATAGTGCGTTAATAAAAAACCTGCGGGTTGAGGTTCAGTTATCGGAACGCAAATAAAGGGACGAATAAAAAAAAGAACGGAAGGAAAATGTGACTATTCTTAGATTATTGTGTATATCATATCAATAAACACAATAGAATAAGATTGTAGAAATGGACCATTATTTATAATCTTGCAACCTTTCACTTATAAATTAATGTTATTGTACCAATTCCTGTGCGCATATGACAGAAAAAAAACCCTATAAAAAGTATTCAACCTTTTTTATTTTTGTTAGAAATTTTTACGAGGCCTTTATAACGAATTAATTAAAAGTAATTCTCTTAATTAATCCTTGGATCACTTTTTCAAAAATTGATAAATCCATTTCCTAAAAAAGTAGAGATAAACACAAATTTAACTTATTTGTAAGAACCTTACAAATCGATCTGTCACTATTAAATTTAAGAAAAATTTCATTAACAAAGAATTCTGAATTAAAAAAAATTTGTACCAAGATAATTTAAAATTAAAATTCTTTTTAATGGTAATAATTACAAAAACCTTCAAATTTTCTAATTATCGTAAACTTTAATTAAAAACAAATTGTCCTTTGTCCAAAAAACATTCTTGTATCAATAAGAATTTATTGATTGAATAAGAATTTAGAAATATTTAATATTTTTATAAATTAATATTTACGCTTTAAATTTAAAATTATTAAAGTTACTAATAAAGTTACAAAATACCATGTTTTTTTTAACATTCTTTGCCGAATTTTCTTCCATCAGTTTTCCTTTTCTTCCACTTGAAACTACAGCCCTTTTTAACATTTTTCACTAATATTCCAATAAAATATAAATTAAATTCCTTTTCCAATATAAAAGCAAACTTTTATTCTCAACACAAGGATGAAAAATAAAATCAATTAACATGAAGATCCTTAGCGCTACGCTTAACATCACAGTTTTCAAAATCAAGTTCGTTGCGCCGCCAAAATTGTATTCCTTCTATTTTGATTACGATAATTTATATTTAAATAAAACTTTCCAGAAAACTTTGCTGGATATCTATGAACATTTCTACCACTGACACTTTTTGTTTACTGAAAATTTCCTCGGTAAACGGAGCAGTTGAAAATTATCAAACAGTAATGTAAGAATGAGCCACAAAAAGATTAGTAACTTTTTTTCAATTAAATAATTAAGCATTATTTTAAGTATATCATTTAAAGGATACTTTAAACTATAACTCCTGTAAAAATATTAAGAACTTTTCATTTTAGAACGAGTTGAAGTAAAAATTTAAATCAAATGTGATTTTCAGAAAAATTCAGTTCTTGGGGTTTTTTTTCAAAAACGGTAAGAGATAGAAAAAATATAAATAAAATATAAATGTTATTAGAAGAAAAAAGACGCGGCAAAAAATTCTCTACAAGTTAATAAATTCAAAATTTTGTTTCTTGGAAAATTTTTTTAAGATGGTGATGAGGGAAGAATGGATACCTCTGTCATAATTTTATGTGCTCTTATTGAATCCAGAGGTTCATTTGTTTAATTCTCTTGAAATAACAAAATGTGGATTTATCAACTTTTGAAAAAGTGCTCTTCTCATATATATAGATATAACAACTTGTTTCACAAGATTTTGTGCCAAAAATAAAAATAAAAATTCAGTCAATAATATATAATTAATAAAAACAATAATGAAAGGATGACACAAATCTCTTGCCTCTATCTGTAGAATTACATTATTAGTAAATTAAAGATTCAAAAATTACTATTAAAACTATTAAAAATGTATAGATTTCGAAGGTTGATTTTGGGGTTAACCTCAAAAACGTTTTACTTTTGTCCCTTTTGTCATTATCTTTCTCGGCCATTTTGAATTTTGTAGAAAAGTCTTCAGTTTTTCAGCGGATAATTTTTTAATGTTTTTAATCATTTTTTTTTCTTTTTGAGATTATCTTGAAACTTTTAGCCGAAATGGCAATTTTGACTTCCGTTACGGAATTGTATTCCTTCGAATAAATAATATACACACGTAGAAATTAATTGACTAGCGTTATGACTTGACAAAAAACATTTTATTATGTTTTTAATCAGTTTTTTAAGATTATGCAGAAGAATTGAAGAAATCTAACAATTTTGACTTCGGATTTGGATTTAGAAAAGAAAAATAGGTCCTTTTTGTGTCCCGCTAAAAGAAATTTGTTTCATTTTTTTTTTTTTTTTTTTTTGTGCTTTTAGCAAGCACCATAATTTTTTTATTATTTATTTTTTTTGTGATAAATCAAAAATTTTATTCTAACTTTGCAATTCTAATTTCCAATTCGGATTCAGCTGCGAAAAATACTGTATCTCGGACAAAATTCTTTTTGTGTGCCTGTAAAATTAATTAACAAATTTTTTAAGTTGGGCGCCATTTTAAATTAAAATGACTTCTGATTTTACGCCCTCATACTTTGATTCATGAAATTAAACCAAATTATTACCTTCTGGACGCCATATTCAATCCGCCATTTTTTAATTTGAAAAAATAGCTTCAGGTTCTTACACAGTAAAAAATCCTAAGGATACTAAGTTTTATTAAAGTCAGACATTTTTTTAAAAAACTTCATTTTCCCAAGGGGAATAACTGAAAAATTTCTTAGCCTTTGAACCACTTTTAAATATACCCCGATATAAAAAAGGGGTATTTTTTCTTCGAAACAAATTTAAAAGTAGGAGAAGGATCAAAAGAAACTATTTTTTAAATTTCTCTTTTTGGACCACCTTTATATATTTAACTCAGCTAAAAATGTATCAACACCCTTCCTTCGATATTTTTATGCTATCTTCAATCAAAAGACCAAATTCTTTAAAAAACCACTTACATATATTTTCTCTACAAAATTAATTCTATTTTTCATCGAATAAACTAAATTGTATCTCTGGAGAAATTTTTTATGCAATTGATGAGGGATAAAAAAAGGACATTAAACAGTAGAATAAAATAAATGTAGATAGGTTTATATAGCGATCGATAGTTTTACCGACACGGTATACACCTGCTGGGAGTCACGATACCACTTGTCCAGGTAAAAGAGAATGAATAGTATAGTGGTCACAGCAAATCCCGCTGAGTCAAAAGCTCTGATTTCCAAAACCCTCCCACCCCTATAAATTTGCGAATTGTCGCTCAATTAAAATAAAAAACAAATAAAGTTCGATCTTTTCCATGAATTGAAGTTAAATTCATGTCATTAACTTTTCAAGGGATGAAAAGTGTGTGTCACCAATGTTTTTCAGTGTAAAGTGATTTCACTAAATGTGAAAAGTGAGAACAATCAATAATTCTTTTTTTTTTTTTTAATAGCCGAATTTGAAAAAGTTGCGGGTGTGAGTAATTATGATTATAAAAATCAGGATCAAGTTAATTTTTTGAGACAGAAGAAATCTTGAAGCTGTAAGTGACAGCTTTGTTAAAAAAAGGAACTAAGGTAATTTTTAATGTAAATAATTTTATTGAAATCGTAGTAAATCTAAACAAAAATGCCACGTTTTAATTATAATTTATTAAGCTTCCGCTTTTCGGATTTTTTTTATTACGCATTTTGAAATGTTGCGTAATTTTGTGTAATGTCTTAAAGTATGAATAATATTTTTTAATTTATTATTGTCTTTTTTTATTGTTAAAGTTTTGAACGAGTTTGAAAAGGTTATTTTGTTGATTATGTTTACACAGAGAGAAAATAGTTAACTAGTTTTATTAACGTGGGTTACAATTTAGAAAAGTATCAAAAAGTTAATTTTCATAGATTTATAAACTTTGGAAATATCAATTTTAATAAATCAAAAATTTGTTTATTTTTCATTTTTTATCTGAAAATGTTCCTTTTTGGTATTTTACTCCCAAATTGTAGCATAGATTTAGAAAAATTAATTCACTAAGTTTTTTAATAGTTTTTATTTTTTAATAATAGTTTTTTAATCGGAAAAGTAAGGCATTTTTAATATTATTGTTCTGGTAAAAAGCAAAAACAAGGGTTCATTGAATAAACAGGATTAAAATCGTCAATTAATAATCTAAATTTAATCTCTAGAAAATTTGTCAATTTTTTAATTGACATGATTAATTTGGACAACTTGATCAAAATTTCGACTAAATTCAAATTTATAAATTCTATTAATTTTTCCATGCATTAAAAAAGCACTCCTATTTTTCATTTAGAAATGTTTTCTGTCAAAAATTGAACTTCAATTTGAAGGCCTTGAAAACACACCTTCTGTGAAATGCAAATTGGCTGATAAGAATCTTTAAAGATTTATTCTACGAAACTCAGTCGATTTCCAAACTATATCCACAGCTTTTCCCGAGAAATTATGTATTTTTTTTTACTTTTATTTATTTCTTCGTAAAAAGAGTGCTTTTGAAGCATAATGCCTAAACAAATCAGAAAATACCAGAATATCGACAGTTTTTACTGGAACAGATGAAACTTTTCCCCGTAAGTGTTTTTTTTTTGTATGTCTGCTCGTTCTAAGTAAATTTGTGGGAATTTATTTTAAAAATTATAAAAATAAGTTTAACCAAGGTGTTTTAGGTATATAGTAAATTTCAAAAGTAGATTATAATTATAGATTAAAAAGTTTCTTCTCCTTATGCATAATATAAACAACCGTAAAGCCGATTGTATAAGGTCAAGAATGTTGAAAGAGAATCAGTACACATGTATACATTATAAAAATCAAATTTTTGTAATTTAATTATACTGTATAGAAACAATATTATAACTTTTAAATAAAAAATGCGTCGTAATAATACGACAAGATGTTCGCAAGAGATTTCCAAGATTTTTGATTGAATAATAAAATTGAATTCATTAAATCAATACCTCGAATATAATGTTAATTTTTTCCTCTAATTTTCGTGACTGGGCGGAGTTAGTCTGCAGTTTAAAAAAAGAGGTTTGCTGGCACTGCCGCTGTAACATTAGCAGCGCAATGCTGCTGCGGTTGAGGAAAGATCAATTCTCTTGAATATTTGATGAATCCTCTACCCTCCCGGAAACTATACTTGTTCTCTATATAGTTCTATCCAAGCACCACTGAAATACGTCCACATCATTCCTCCTTTTCACGCAAGCTGCGACCTAATGTCGTTTTCTCAATACCTTTAAAATCTAATTCAAGGAGGTTTCCGTTTTAATTCGTCCTTAAATATGTTATAAAACAATTTTCTAATATTGAGAATTTGTAAATAATTAAAAAAAATGTGAATCTTAAATTCTTCCTTTGTGGCATACATTTTTCTATCAAAATAATGTGACATACAATAGTGTCAATAAGGGTTTTTGGGGTCGCTGATTACGAATCCGGTATCGGTTTTCAAAAATTCAATATGGCGGATCCAATATGTCGGAAAAATTTTTTTAAGCTTGAAATTTGTTACTCGGGGGTTTTTGGGGTCGCTAAATACGAATTTGATGTTAGATTTTAAAAATTCAAAATGGCGGATCCAATATGGCGGCCGAATTTAAATACAAACGAGAATGTATTCTTAGATAAAGTATAGGGTTGTATATTTTTGAGAAAAATGTCCTGTGGAATTTTAACACTAATAAAGTAAGAAGATTTAGTTTGTAAAAAAATTATATTTTATTCATTTAGATTAAACAATACTTTATTAAACTAAAAAAAAAATTTAGTATTGATACCTTTTTGTCAAAATGTACTCAAATTGAATGAACAAAAAGTATTTAAATTAGAAAAGGGAAAAGATTACTAGTAGTTTAAAAAATATCTAGAAACTAAAAAAATTACTATACGGTGAAAAAATAAAGGGAAAATAAAAGAAATAACGCAAAGACAAAAAAATTTACTACAAAGTTATAAAATAACTAGAAATTAACGAAAATCAATAGAAAATTGTGGATATTAGATAGGCATTTTTAAGAATAACTTGGAAATATAAAACAAAACTAAAAAGTGAAAAAAATAATTGATGTTAAATGATGAAAACAAGAAAAAGAGAATAAATAACTAGGGAATGAAGAAAGTAACTAAAAATTGACAAATAACTAAAAATTTAGCTAACTAAAAATTGATGAACAGTATAATCTGAAAAAATATCTGTTAAGGTTAATATTAAAAGAGGGTAACTTAAAAGCAAAGAAATATTACTAGAAAATAAAAGTGGTTTTCAAAAGAGAGAGAGAGAGAGAGAGAGAGAGAGAGAGAGAGTGGAATTAGAAATTGAAGAACAAAACTGTAAAATTCACTTGAATTACTATGTAATATGAAAAACTATTCAGAAATTTGAAAAAAAATTACTCACAAAATTTTGGTTTAATTATTATTAAGTTGAAAAATAACTATGAATTGAAAATAACTAAAAGTAAACAAATTATTAGAAAATACAAACCTCAACTAGAACAAGTTAACAAGTAACTGGGAATATAGATAAATAATTAAGAATAAATGGAAAACTCTGAAAATTTTTGAAATTGAAAATTATTTAATGTTGCCGCTAGAAAGAAAAATACACATAAGAAATAAAGAAATGCAACTAAAAAATAAAAAAAAAAAGGATTAGAAAAGAAAACAAAATGCCACAAAATGGAAAAAATGTTAATTATAGAGAATTAATTATTAATACTTAACAAAATAACAAGAGAAAAAGGTAACATTAAAAAAAGGTAAAATTAAATAGAAAAATATAATAATTACTAAAAGTTTAAAAAACATCAAGAAAACGAAATACCACAAAATGGAAAAAATGTTAATTACAGAGAATTAGTTATTAATACTTAACATTTACAAGAAAAAAAGGTAACAATGGAAAAAAGGTAAAATTTCTAGAAGGTATCAAAATAACCATAATGTGAAAAGTAAATAGAAATTTTAAAAAAATCATTAGGAATTTTCAAATAACTTGAAAGTCGAGAAAAAATCTGCAAAATAAATAAATAAATAGAAATTTAAGAATAAAAACTGGAAAAGTGTACAAAGATATAAATAAAAACAAAACAATATTTACACATTAAAAAGATTATTAGAAAATTGAAAATTTTCTACAACACGTTAGAAATTACTAGAAATAATAACTAGAAGTTGAATTAAGTTTACTAGAAAATGAAAAAATTCCTTACAAAGTTAAGAAATATTTAAACAAAATAACAAGAAAAAGGTAATTTATACAAAGTTAAGAGATACAAGTAATAAATTTTAAAAAATTGCTAGTATACGTAATAAAATATAGTTATAAATTAAAAATATCCATAAGAAAAAAAAATTATTAGAAAATTTCAAAATGCCCAGAAGATGAGAAACATAAGTATAGAAAAAAAGTTGATAAAAAACTAGAGATGTATAAGTGAGTTCTAAAAAAAATGAAAAAAACCACTCTTAAGTGAAAAAATAATTAGGATTGAAGATATAAATAATTAGAATTAAAGAAAAGCTTCTAGAAAAGGAGACAAAGATATTTAGATTTTATATTAATTATTAAAATAATACGGATATTAAAAAAGGATAACTAGAAAGTAAAAAAATTGATCAAAATGTGGAAAATAACTTAATTTTGAAATGAAAAACTAGATGATGCTAATAAACCTAGGAAGAACCGAGAAAATGATTATCTTATGATATAAGAATATTATTAAGAAAATCATTAAGAAAAATTGTATAAAGGGTAGGTATTATATGTAAGAATATTGTCAATATTAAAAAATCGTTTTCTCGGCGAACTCCATTATAACTCCATCCAGTAATTTTTTCAGATTGATTTCAGATTATTTATATTTTGGTCATATTAACCAAGAAAAATGGTTAATTTAATCATGAAAATAGTAAAGTTAAATAGGTACATTCATAGTTAATATAACCTGAAAAAAGTAGTAAGCCTTTTAACCATAACCATTTGTGGGGTTAATGTAACCATATTTTTTTCAGTGTATACTATAAAAACTATTAATATGGAATAATCGTGCAAAAAGAAAATTTTTCCCAGTGAAGATAGTAAGATTATAATCCAGAAAAGGAATATTTACACGTTTTTTAGAAAAATTTTAATCCAGGATAGATATATTTACATTTTTTTTTAGAAAATTTTCCTTTCATATATTGAAAATTTACTATCTTCGCTGGGAAAAATTTTTGTTTTACACGATTATCCCAAAATACAAATCTGATAGTAAAAATTATTTACTAAAGTCTTTTAGAGTAGCAAATAATATATAGGTTAAAATACCCCCTACAGCATCGAAAATTTCCTGAAAATTTATTAAAGATTTGAATACATTTATAATATAATATATAGCAAACAATCTGAAAATTAATAAAGTTTCAAATTTATACGAAAACCTTAAAGTTTTTTTTGGAAATTGTTCTGAACTTTTCCCAAATTTTGTTGTGGAAAACCTGTAAAAGTCATGGACTTTTTAATCAAGACTTCTGTAGCAACTATGTAATTATTGTCATGAAAATTTAAATTTTCTACACAAGTTTCAATTTATTTTTGTCATTTTTCAATTATTATTTTATTATCTTTGCCATTTTAGAATTGTTTTCTACAAATTTCAATTATTTTATTCAATTTTTTTATTGACATATGAATTTTTAAATTTTTTACAATAGTTTTAAATTGTTTTCTTTAAACTTCAATCATTTTCGTCATTCATTTTATTATTTATTATATTATTACTATAATTATTTCTTATTTTTGACATTTTTGAATTATTCTCTTCAAATTTCAATTATTTTCTTTAAACTTCAATTAATTTCTTCAACTTTCAATCATTTTTCTCAAACTTCAAATGTTTTTTTAATTATCGTATTCAAATTTTTAATTTTTACTGCAGCTTTCAATTATTTGTGTCATTATTCAATTCTTTTCTTCACATTTTAATTATTTCGTTAATATCTCAATTATCGTACTCAAAATGTTATTTTTTTACCCTAGTCTCAAATAATTTTTTTTCATTCTTCAATTATCTTTTTGTAATTTTAATTACTTTTGAACTTTTTAATTAGTTTCTTTAAATTTCAATTATTTTATTCCAATTTTTCAATTTTTATCTTAATTTTTTGATTTTTAATCAATTTTTCATTTTGTTATGTCATTTTACAATTCTTTTTCAAATTTCAATTATTTTTGTCATTTTCAAATTATTTTCTTTAAAATGTAATTAATTTCTTCATGTTATTATTATTTATTATGAAATAAATAAATATTTAAGTTTCTTGGATATTTGCGAATTATTCTCTTCAAATTTCAATTATTTTCCTAAAACTCCAATTAATTTCTTTAACTTTTAATTATGTTCCTCAAACTTCTAATATTTTTCTCAATTTTTCAATTGAAGGGTAGCATGACAAAAGAGGTCAAGCGACAATTTCATATTTTTACAGAAAGTGAAAAAAACAAAATTAAAGATTTTACTGGTTATTTGAAACAAAACTAAGAAAACCGTTTCGAGATATTGATATGTTTTACTAGAAAAATAATAATTTGTTTAGCAAAACTTACATATTAAGGGCATGTGATGGAGTATGACGTCACTGATATAGACAAAAATTGTCCGTAACTTTTCTCTTAAAGTATTGAATATTTTGTCATGAAACTTGGTAGAATTACTTAAAATATCATTAGGAAGGTCTCTCTGACCCAAATTTGTTTGAATTTTGGCTCAAAGTTAATTTATGAGAAATTTTCGAAAAATATAAAATTTTTTAAAAATCACTTTTGACCCAAAAATTAAATAAATTTGGGTCAGAGAGACCTTCCTAATGATATTTTAAGTAATTCTACCAAGTTTCGTGACAAAATATTCAATATTCAAAGAGAAAAGTTGCGGACAATTTTTGCCTATATCAGTGACGTCATACTCCATCACATGCCCTTAACGAGAAATATAAAAAAAATTGTGCTACTTTAAGGTTACATCAAAAGTGCATTTTTTCTTTAAACGTTAACTGTGAAAAAAGTATACGGTTTAAAGAAAAATTGGGAAACTAGTTTTGAATTAACAACAATAGTTTTCAATTTTATAAATTTCTTTCTTATAGAAAGTATTTTTTGCATTTATGTGACAATTTCGTTGTAAAAATAGAATTTTTTTCAGATTTTTTAACCTTATTTTCATATTATTACCCACTTTACACTTCTATTGTTTTTCAATTGATTTGTGATTGTAGGTAGAAATTTATGCATTTGTGATTTCAATTTTGTTTAATAATCTGCTTAAAAACACAATTCAAAAGAAATTTCTCTTCTAAAAATGTGTAAATGAATTTTCTTGATTTTTTAATGAAAAAATCCCAAATTCGAAAAATTGGCACTTGACACCTTTTGTCATGCTACCCTTTAATTCTTGTCTATATAAATTTTTGATTTTTACACCAGCTTTTATTTATTTATGTCATTATTCAATTACCGTCAAGTGGGGCTATTTTGTGCATGCGATGTTTTTAATGAATAAAATCTTTATATTCAGTTGCTCAAGATTGCTACTTGGTATAAATATTTTTTGATATCTAGACTACAGAGAGTACTAAATGAATTTCTTTAATTCTTTATCAGAAATCAGAAAAAAAATCGTAAAGTCGTGAAAGTCAAGCTGAAAATTTTCAATGTTCTCAAAATTCTGTTCAGATCTCCGGAAGTTTAAAAGTGTTTCTAAAGGTATTAATAATACTTGTTGACAATTTAGTTGTGACGATGTACACGTGATGTGCTAACTTTTTATTGCATATTTTAAGAAAAAAGTGTAAAAAACTGAAAAACCAGGATTTGGTGGGTTATTTTGTGCATTCTTTAAAACAGGGCCGGATTGGGAATTAAAAGCGGCCCGGGAAAGATATTCAAAGCGGCCCCTTTCTATATAATTGAAAATTTTTATTAACATTTAAAACTAAAATATAAAAATATTAAATTATTAAATTATTTTATTTAAACTTATCAATAATTTAATTATTTGGAATTTCTTGAACACACTGAGAAAATAAGCCTCTAGCCAAGCAGCTTTATTTCTAGGTTAGGGTTCCTCGGGACAAAACAAACAAAACACCGGCGATGACAACCAAACTTCTAGGATACCGGAGCATATGCTCTGCTAAAATCAGTTAAGTGCTTAGCAGGTGCTATATCAACAATCTCTCTCTGCTAAATTTAATCAAAAATTGGTTGTATTTAGTTAACTTATTTTCTCAGTGCAGTAGCATTCTCTACTGCCATTTGTACGAAAGCAGCAGTAATTTCTTAGTTTAATGAACACCTCAATCTGGTTTTAACCAATTTTAAAGGACAAAAAATGGACAACTTCTATTAAACAAATATAATAAAAAAATTTTGAGAGAATTTCCTGGCTTTAAAAATTGCTCTGAATGTATTCCTATCTACCTTAACCCCTTCAGCATCAAAAACAACCCTTTAAAATCATTCCCTGATCTTCAATCAAGAAATGGACAATTTTTATTAAATAAATATAATAAAAAGTTTTTTACCGAATTCCCCGGCTTTAAAAATCGCTCAGAATGAATTTCTATATCTACTTTGCCCCCTTTAGCATAAAAAAAGTCGGCTTTCATTCACCTGAAAATCATTTTTTCAATATTTGAATACCCAATTACTTTCTTTAATTTACAATTATTTTCTTCAAATCTCAATTATTATCTTCTATTCACAATTATTTTAATTAATTTTTAATCATGTTTTTTAATTTTCAAATATTCTCTTTAATATTCAATAATTTTCGGCTTCTTTCAATATTTTTATCAATTTTCAATTGTTTTCTTCAATATTCAATAATTCTCATTTTTTCAATTGTTTTTCCAGTTTTCAACTATTTTCTTCAATTTTCAAATATTTTCGGTTTTTTTCAATTATTCTTTTCAGTTTTCAAATATTCTCGTTTCTTCAATTATTTTTTCAGTTTTCAATTATTTTCTTCGATTTTCAAATATTTTCGGTTTTTCAATTATTTTTTTTCAGTTTTCAATTACTTTTTCAGTTTTCAAATATTCTCATTTTTTCAATTATTTTTCAGTTTTCAATTATTTACTTGAATTTTTAATTATTTCAGTCAATATTAAATAATTCTCGATTTTTTTTCAATTATTTTTTCAATTTTCACTTGTTTCCTTCAATTGGCAATTATTTTCCAAGAACTTCAATCCAGTTCAATTTTTTATAATCCAATTAAATTTACAATTATTTTCTACAATTACTACAGTAATTTTCTTTCAATTTTTATTCTTAGTTATTTCTGTTCTAAATTTTAATTTACATTCTTAACTTTTAAGATAATTCTGTTGAAATGTAAACTTTTTAATGTTGCAATTTTTCGAATTTTTTGCAATTGTCCTTTATTTTCGTCTTTTTTCAATTATTTTCTTTCATATTATTCAATTATTAATCATTTTCTTGAAATTTCAATTCAGTTCTTTAATTCTTTAATTATTTGTATCCAATCACAATTCTTGTCTTTTATTGATACTTTTTTTCATTTTCAATTATTCTCTCAATTTGAAAGTATTTTCTTCAAATTTTAATAAAGTTTAATTTTTCAAAAAGCAATTAGACTTTCAATTGTTTCTAGAACTATTCCTATCATTTTCTTTCTTTTTTAGTTTTTTTTAATTTCATGTTTATCTTTTTCTGTTTAAAATTATTTCTGTCAGTTTTTAATTTAATAATCTTGCCATGTTTAGAATTTTTTCCAACTGGCAATTATTTTATTCAATATTTAATAATTCTCGGCTTTTTTCGATGATTTTTTCAATTAACAATATTTTTCTTGAACTTTCAATTTAATTTTTCAACTATCCTCTTAAATTCACAATTATTATTTTCTTTAATTTTGAATTTTTTTCTTCATTTTTCAACTATTTCTTCTAATTTGAAATTATTTTCTTCGATTTTCAACCAACTTTAACTTTTTGAAATCCCATTCAATTTCCAATTATTTGTTATAGTTATTCCTACAGTTTTCTTCAGTTTTTAATTGTCAATTATTTTCTTAAATATTCACCAATCCTGGGCTTTTTCACTCTTTTATACTATTTATTTATTTATTGATATAGTAAATTGTAAATTATTTATTATCAATAATTTTTTTGAAATCTCAATTCAACTCCTTAATTCCTCAATTTTTCTGTCTAATTCACAATTATTTTCTTCATTTTTTAATTATTTTGGCAATTTTTAATATTATTTTCTTCTTATCAATTTGTGATTATTTCTTCAAATTTCAATCCAGGTCAATTTTTTAAAATTAAAATTTTTTTCAATTATTATTATTTCTGTAATTTTTTTCCTTTTTTAATTTCCAATTGTTTTTTTAAAATATTATATTTGTTCTTTAATTTTTTGAATTATTTTTGTCAATTGTCGATTTATTAATCTTGTCATTATTCCAATTTTTTCATTTGTCAATTATTTTCGTCATTTTTTAGTTATTTTAGGTCGATATTATCAACTCGAGAACATTTTTGGATGGTCAAGAGATTTTGAGATCAATATCAATATTGCTCAAATATGATATCGTCTTGATATCGTAAAGCACTAAGAAATAATGGTCAAGAGAACAAAATAATTTAAAAAGTTAAAGATTAGTTATAAAATTTTTTGAGAATTATTGAGGATTGAAAAAATTGAAGGAGATAATTGAAAATTGAGGAATGTAATGGAAATGTAAAAAATGTAATTAAAAATTGAAAGAAGTAATTGAAAAAGTCTAGAATTCTTGAATATAGAAAAAAATAATAATTGAAAACTGAAGAATGAAATTGAAAATTGAAGAATGGAATTGAAAGTTGAAGATAATAATAAATAAGAATTGTAAAAAATAGTTGTAGAATTGAACAATTTAATTGAAATTCTACAATTTCTGTGATTGAAAAGAACATAGAAAGAAGCCGAAAATGATTGAATGTTGTAAAATTAATTGAAAATAGAAAAGAGTAATTGAAAGTTAAATGAAATTTAATTACATAAATTAAATTATTAATTAGACCCACAAAAATACCTGCCCGCCTGGCGGCGGCCCACCGGGATTTTTCCCGGTATCCTGAATGGCCAATCCGGGCCTGCTTTAAAATCAAGTTTTTTTCAATAATTTGTTTTGTAGTTAGTAAAAATTACTTTAGAATTTCATTTTAAAACATTTTTGTCTTACTTTTATTATATAAGATAAGAAATAAGCATAAAATTTCAGTTTCACACATGTTGCCTTAAAAACCTCAAAAAAGTAACATTAATAATTACATGCTTTTCAAGTTAATTTTAAAATTTTTTCTCTTAAAATAACTCAAGAAGTATAATAGAAGTTATTTTAAGTAAAATTTTGTTAAAGAAATAAATTTTTTTGTAAATCTACATTTCTGTGAAATTTTAGTGTTTTACTTTCAAATTAATTAAACAATTCTTAGAAAGAAAATATTTCTGGCTTCGTTTTTCTTTATTGTACTCTAGAATATCTAGAAATAATACTTCATACAGCAAAAACGTTTAAAAAAATTTTTTACACAACTTTATAAATAAGCAAACTTTGATGCAGAAAATAGCCCCACCATCACTGCAAAAACATGGTGTCTTAAATTGGCCAAAAATGTCTTAAATTAAGATACTTTTGGTGTCTAGGACACGAAAAATGTCTTATTTTAAGACATTTTTGAACAATTTAAGACACCTGTTTTTGCAGTGCATGGGGTTTATTTTGTGCACAACTTTGAGTTTCTAAAACTCAGACAAAAAATTTTTCTTGTCGACTAACTCATAGGACACCTTTAGAAGGATGTCTACAACATAACTGAATAGAAAAATTCTTTATTTTTTCAAATTCTGAATTTTAATAAAGCATAGAGTGTAAAAAGAGTGGTTTTGTTCACAAAATAGCCCCACTTGACGGTAGTTAATTGAATTGACTAAAATTAATAATTAATTTGCAATTATTAAAGAATTTTCAGATTTATATGAAAACAATGAATTTTTTTTTGAAAATTGTCTTGAAATTTTCCCAAAATTTATTCTGGAAAACCGGTAAAAGTCATGGAATTTTTAATCCAGACTTCTGTATAGCAACCATGATTAAGATGATTGTCATTTAAAAAACATACAACATACTGAGATGTTTTTTATAAATTTTAAAAAATATTTCAAGAGATTGCAGTTCTTTTAGGATAACTTTCTTCTTGCGCATAGAAGATACATAATAAGGGATGTGATCGACCATTTTATGGCAAAAGGGAGGACAAATGGCGCTCGTGCAGGTTCATCCTTGTCGTCCATGTCGTCGGCGTCGTTCGACGTCAAAGGGGAAGTATCTGCGCGGCCGATCAATAATCTCCTGGGAACATCCGTCCCCCTGCCGAGCTTCTGGTGGTGGACGAAGCTCTGCTGGTGGTGGTAGCCATTGGTAGCAAATGGTAGCAGCAGCACCGCCAGTACCAGTACCAGTACCAGCACCTGTTTCTGCTGCGTCAGGTTCTGAGTCACTACCTGTACCAATACCAATACACTAAAACCACCCTTTCGTTTCCATTCTCCTGCTTACACTTCAATATCCTGCAGAACAAATATGTACCTATCTACTATATACATATAACTCTAATACTACACCCTCACTCGACGGATGACCGCGCACTTGCTACCTCAGTTTTGCACATATATTTATCAATATATATGCACCCCTGGGCAGACATTTCTGCACGTCTAGAGAAGTCTTTTTTATGTCTAGAGAAGACATTTTTATGTCTAGGAAAGTTATTCTTGTGTCTAGCAAAGTTATTCTTGTGTTTAGAGAAGTCAGTTTCATGTCTGGGGAAGTTATTTTCATTTCTGGAGAAGTCATTTTGATGTCCATAGAAAAGTCCATTATTTATGTATAGAGAAAGGATAACTAAGAACTGTTATTTCCAGCGGAATCTAGATCACTCTTACCAATTTTTAAGATAATTTTTACCCTGTTCTAACGCACGAGTTTATAAGTATAATTGTATGTATTTAGTACCTATATATTGTTGGCAGCTCACTGTACAGAAACTTTGATGAAAGTCACGCGAAACGTGACATTGTATTAACATTGGTCTGTTGCAATAAATAAATTATTGTGGATTTAAAGACGTGGATTGCGCATATAGGTGATGACATTGTGCGTGTAATAGAAATGGTATACATTGAAAAAAATTATTTTATTGAACCATAATTTAGAAGTATTCGGTGTACTTTTATAAAAACTAAAGTCGGGGGTATAGACCCCTGGATTTTTTTGCTTATGTCTCATCGAAAATAAATCTCGAAGCATTCCGGTCATTCCCGCCAAAATATTTTTGTTGGATACTTTTTCGGACAAATAAATTCTGCATTTTAAGTTTTATACCAAATGTCACTTCGTACTAATACAATTTCGGATAAATGAAGATTCTGTCTAATGAATAGTCTGGGGTATTCTAAGTTTCGATTAACCCAAAACTCTGTAAAATAAAATTTTTTCTAGGGCATGAGATACACTTTTTTCAATTCTCGAAACTTCGACCAATCATAATTTTTTTTGCCGTAATGTTTGGAGATTTTTTTTCGATGATATATAAACAAAAAAATCCAGAGGTATATACTTTTGCCCCCGACTTTAATTAGGCCATTCTTTAATATAATATTCTTTTATATATCCTTTGATCTTTGACATCTTTTTATATATCCTTTAATAATAATATCCTTAATATTATCCTTAATATAATGTTCTTAATATTTTCCGCTCTACGTTTAAAGACCAAAAAATACATAGAAATATACTTTCCCTTAAACTCAATCATTGGATAAAAGACTGACCAGTTCCACCCCTTGAATACTTTTAGCACGGGGAGAATACATACATAATTTTTGTCCTCTACATAGATGAAAACGTGTGAAGGTGAACGAATCTCAACTTACCAGTCAAGCCCTTTTATTCACCAATGGACAGAAGCTCACTTGAAATCTTGTACGCTATTCGTGTCCTGATCGAATGGACGTGGCTGCTACCCCTCTCTTAAATAATCGTGGTTACTGCCTCCACGATTCGATCAATGGAGGAAAAAAATTTCTTAAATAAGCAGGAAAATATAGTATATTTTTTTAAATTAAATATAAGTATTGTAGAGAATTTTTAAATAAAATTTGCAAAGGAAATTGGGAATTTTCATACCCTTAAAAGAAGGGTGAAACCATTCTCTCATTGATTATCATTTTACCACTAAACAAAATACTTCTCCAAAAACAAAAATTATAATGATAGTTAAAATTCATATGTAATAAATTTTGTTTTCCTCTGAATAATTTTATGGATTTTATGGATGACTGGTTTTATTGTCTATAAATAGGGAAGATTTTAGGCGTTGAAATGGTTGAATTGTTTTTTGTGAAGGTCGTGTTTCTGTTAAATAATAAAAACACATGGTCTGTTTTCATTATTCTTAATTGACTGTTTTTTTATATTTTTCATGATATTCATGTCATTGACATATAAAATTATTATAGAAAAGACACAGAACTTAAAAGCATCAAAACTTTGCATAAAGAACAAGTGTCTTTTTTAAAATATTTTTGTTCTTACTTTTAAGACGTTTTAGAGTTTATTAATTTTAAATTAATGAGAAAGCATCTCACGAAATTATTAACTAATGAAATTGCTTGAAATAACGGTATGACACTTTCTTAATGTCTGTCTTAAAATAAGACTCCTGTTTTTATACTGTTTTTTAAATCATTTCTCATAATTGATTCAAAAAGCGATAAGGTCATCATACAATCACTAAAAAAAAGGGATTATTAATTTAAAAATCATTCTTGGTTCCTATTTAAGAATAAAAAGTCCTTATATTAAGGATATGATATTCTCCAAATAAAAGATGAATATTCTTAAAATAAAAAGTATAATATATTCTTAAACTAAGAAACACATTCTTAAATTAAGAAACATATTCTTAAAGACATATAAGAAAACATTCTTAATTTAAGAATATGCTTCTTAGTTTAATACTGTACTTCTTATTTTACACTGAAAAAACGATATTCTAATTCTAAGAAACACTTTTTAAATATTCTTGGCGTTATCTTGGCTTATCGTTTTTTCTGTGTAAGAATATTCTTCTTATTGTAGGAATATTATATCCTTAAAATAAGAATATTTTATTCTTCAATAGGTGACAAGAATGATTCTTAAAGTAAACATAACGTTTACATAACGTTTCTGTGAGCTAATACTTTTCCTTAATTTTACATCACAACTTGATAAAAGCGCCACTATAAGTTTCTTAAAAACGGAAAATAAGTGTTGATGCTTTTAAGAATATCTAAGTGAATAACTCCCTACAATATTTTTGGGAATATAATTTATATTAAATATATCTTTGTACACTTTCTTGATCAAAAATTGCGGAACGTAATTACACTTATATTTTTGCCGTAGATCCAAATGTAATACCTATTAGATATTATGCGTAAAGAAGCTATTACGAATATATTGTAGGAAGATTAAAAATGATGAAAAAAGAAGATTTACAAGGTCTAGGTAAAATGCGGGTAAGCAGCCGTCGTACAAGCGTGACTTTCGTAATCAAGGGGCCATTTTTACAAATAATGTACCACAGCCCGCTTCTCTTATACTTCCGGTTCTGCCACTTTTCCGAATCAGATGTTATGCATATGGAGCACCTGGTAGCTAAACTTAACGACATATTTTGTATTATTAGTAACGTTGAAAAGATATCAGCTGAGGGGAGGTCCGAAGTTGGTAGATACTTATATATGCACAATATTGTGTGTATAACATTGTATGCACAATGTTCATATACACAATGTTTATAGCGTAGGGTGCATTTTCTAATTATTGACATTTTCTGATCATTTAAGTCTTTTAATTATTCACATTTTTCAATTGTTATCACTATTAATCGTGTTATTATTATTTTAATTATAAATTCCAAAGGATAAATACCCTTTTAGAAATAATCGATAGAACCACATTAAAAGCAATTAATCTGATTCAACCCATTTTACAATTTCATTAGATTTGATTAATTTTAATAATTCATATTATATTTGTCATATTATGTAAAGAGGTAATTTTAACTATCTTGAGTTATTAAAAGTTAACTCCGTAAAGGTGAAATTTTACTCTTTTTGTATTTAGAATTCTTTAGTTTCTAAAATAATGAAATTGTTTTGTCTTGAAATTAATTTTTTTAATGTACCGAAAATGCCGAAAATTTTTTAAGTGATTTTTGAGGATTTTGTAGCGAATTTACGAAAAACTACATTTTCCCTGTGTAAAATTAGTAGAAAATTTCAAGGGGTTTGAGCCACTCCTCAATATTGTCTGATTTAATAAAAATAGGGGTATGTTTTTTCGATTTTGAAACTTTTTGGAGGGTAGGAGCAAAACATTGCAAAATTTTTTTTTTAGTTTACATTTTTGGACCACCCTGATGCACTTATTGAAAAAGTGGAAGACTTTTTACATCTAAATACCTTAGTGAATATTCACTTATTCAAATTGAGAGAGTTAACATCGGGAATCAAAAAATAATCTTAGGATTCTACCAAGGATAAAAATATTCTTGGACTATATGCTTGGATCCAGAATATTATCCTTAGACTAATAATAATTATTATTCTTGAATAAGAACAATATCAAGAATATTTTTTTTTAATTTATCAATTATCGTTATTTAAATTTTTAATTTTTACTCCAGCTTTCATTTATTTGTGTCATTATTCAATTAGTTTCTTCACATTTTAATTATTTCGTCAATATCTCAATTATTGTACTCAAATATTTATTTTTTTACACCAGTCTAAAATAATTTTTTCAAATTTTAATTGTTTGTCATTCTTCAAGTATCTTTTTGTAATTTTAATTATTTTTGATACTTTTTAATTAGCTTCTTTAAATTTCAATTATTTCGTTCCAATTTTTCAATTTTTATCTTAATTTTTTGATTTTTAATCAATTTTTCATTTATTTTTGTCATTTTATAATTTTTTTTTCAAATTTGAATTATTTTTGTCACTTTTAAATTATTTTTTTCAAAATGTAATTAATTTCTTTCTATTAAAATTATTTATTATTATTATTATTATTGCCTCTTCGTAGAAGAAGTATTGCTTTACCCTCAAATTATCGATTGCGATTTTTGACATATCTCGACATATTTCGACCTCAGGAAGTCGAAAATAAAGTTCTTAAAAAATGTTCATGTATGTGTGTGTGTGTGTGTGTGTGTGCAATTTAAGCCAAAGTCATTAGCATTTTAAAAATCGAAAATTTTGAAAATATTGGTTTTTAATAATTTTCTTTTTATGCTTTACTACAAGCTTCAATATATTTTTAATATGATCCGAGTGATCAAGGTTTTAAAAATTAATCTTTTTACGTTTTTTGCTTTTTTATTAATTTTATGAAAAATAATTTTTGCTCGTTTTGTAGTCAATTCAAAAATGCATCAATTGGCGTATTTAAAATTTTTTTATTTCCTACAATTCTCAATTATTTTCTTCCATTATGAATTATTGTCATTAATTTCAAATTATTTCTTCATTTCTCAATTATTTTCTTCGATTTTCTACTTTTTTCTTCAATTGACAATTATTTTCTTCAATTTTCAATTATTTAACTTAATATTAAATAATTCTCGACTTTTTTCAACTATTTTTTTCAATCATCTCAATAACTCCTCCAATTTTCAATTATTTTCTTCTATAATCAATGATTCTCGGCTTTTTTCAATATTTTTTTTCAATTATCAATTATGTTTTTGAAACTTCAATTCAATTCATCAATTATATATATATACGAAATTATTTATATATGAATGTTTTTTGCACTTAAGGAGATTTATTTTTAATTAAAGTTTATAATGATTAAGGAATTTAAAGGTTTTTGTAATTTATTCTAGGAAAAAAAATAAATTTTTAAATCATCTTGGTTAAGTCAAAGTTTTTTTTAAATTGAAAATTCTTTGGTAATACATTTTTTCTGGTATTTAACAGTAACAGATTGATTTGTAAGGTTTTTAATATGTTAAATTTGTGATTATCTCAACTTTTTTGGAAAATGGATTTATCAACTTTTGAAAAAGTGCTCCTCAATTATTGTATTTGAATTTCAATTTTATTTCTCAATTCTCAATTGTTTTTTTTTTTAATATTCAATAATTCTGTGTTTTTCGGATTTCAATTTCATTATTTAATTTTCAATTTATTTCTTCAACTTTAAATTATTAACTGAAATTTTGAATTAATTTTTTTTTGATTTTCTATCTAGTTGACCAATTTTCAATTATAGTCTTTGAATTTAATAACCATTGTTCAATTGTAGATTAATATTTACTTTTTTTTTTAATTTTGTTTCTAATTGTCAAATATATTTGTCATTGTTCAATTATTTCTTTTCATTGTTAATTATTTCTTTTCATTATTAATTGTTTCTTTTAATTCTTAATTATTATTTTTTGTCAAGTTTAATATTTAATTCTTCAATTCTTAATTATTTTCTTTGAATTTCAATTATTTTCTTCAATTATCAACTGTTATCTTCAATTTTTGTAGCCATTTTTAGGTCTATTTATACTTAAAATAAATTTTAAGTTAACAAGAGAAAAAACCGGGAAAAATAGGAACAAAATTCTCAATTTTTTTAATTTCTCAATTTTTTCAATTTTTTCCCAATTTTCTTCAATATTTAACAATTTTCAACTTTTTTAAATTATGTTTTTCTTTCAATTTTTATTTAATTTGATAATTTTTAAATTATTTTTATCAATTCGCAATTATTTCCGTCGATTTCTAAATTTTTTTGCTGTTTTCAAATATTGTCTTTAATTTTTAAGTACTTTCTTTAATTTTCAATTATTTTCTTCAATTTTCAATTATTTTCTTTATTTATTTTTTTTTATTTGCCAATAATACAGCCCTCAATCATCAAATCTTTTACGGGCACAAATATATTTTTATATTAAAATTAAAAAATTAATTTTGAATTATTTTGTTCAATTTTTAATTGTTTGTTGACCCGTATGTATTTTCAAATAAATAAATAGATAAATATTCAGTAGTCTCGAATTTATTCAATTATTTTTTTTTCAATTATTAGTTATTTATTTCATGTTTCAAAACCTCCTTCAGTTTTCAATAATTTTCTTCTATTTTCAATTTAATTGTTCAATTATTTTTTCCAATTCTCAATTAATTTCCTTAAATAACAATTCTATTCTTCAATTTTTAATGTTTTCTTCAATATTAAATAATTCCTGGCATTTTCCATTTTTTTTTAATTATAAATTATTTTCTTCTTTTTTCAGAATTTTCTTTAATTCCCCATTATTGTATTTGAATTTCAATTTTTTTTCTCAATTTTCAATTGTTTTTTTTTAATATTCAATAATTCTGTATTTTTCGGATTTCAATTTCATTATTTAATTTTCAATTTATTTCTTCAATTTTGAATTATTAACTGAAATTTTGAATTTTTTTTTTTTTGATTTTCTATCTAGTTGACCAATTTTCAATTATAGTCTTTGAATTTAATAACCATTGTTCAATTGTAGATTAATATTTACTTTTTTTTTTAATTTTGTTTCTAATTGTCAAATATATTTGTCATTGTTCAATTATTTCTTTTCATTGTTAATTATTTCTTTTCATTATTAATTGTTTCTTTTAATTCTTAATTATTATTTTTTGTCAAGTTTAATATTTAATTCTTCAATTCTTAATTATTTTCTTTGAATTTTAATTATTTTCTTCAATTATCAACTGTTATTTTCAATTTTTGTAGCCATTTTTAGGTCTATTTATAGGGGAGAGGGCCCCAAGTTGGACACCCTTTCGTCTTATTGCTGTAGAATCCAAACCAAATAAAATATATTAAAATATTTTATACCGGTGAAAGTACAATTTATAAGGTAACTTATGGCCACAGAGATAAAATTTTATTTTGAACATAAACATTTTTTAAAGCGTTTTTTCTAATTGTTAAAATTTTCGGTCTAAAAAAAAGTGGCCCCAAGATGGACACCTTCTTAAAAGTCTCTGAAAATGGTAGTAAATAAAAAATTAACATCGTGTAACAATTCTTGAACTAAGTTTTAATCATTTTACGGAATTTATCAAGAAATAAAATTTCTAAAAACTTCAATTTAATAGCTTAACAGTAAAAAGTAATAAAATATCGAAAAATATCAAGATAATAAATTCTCTAACAATAAAATCACATTTTATGGTGGAAAATAAAAAATTTTAATCAATTGGCTCAAAAAATTATTGAAAAAAGTATAAAATCGAAAATATGCAAAAAAATACATTGAGATTTTAGGCCTGTCCATCTTAGGGTACATGACACCATTTTTTAATCCCCAGTAAAAATATATATACGAACACTGAATTAGTAAAATTATTTTAGGATATTATTATACGATAAATAAAGAATATTATAACGTTAAGTACTCATTCTAAATCATAAATTTAAGTAACTTTACCAACTTAAGAAAAAACTGTTACAAAAACTTTTTTAGACCGAAAATTACGTGGCATATATAGAAGAAAAACCAACTGGTTTTTTTTCTTCAAATGTGCATCAAAATCTTCGTCTAGACAAACAACAAAAATGACAAAAAGCATAAGGCACTGCCACCTTAAACAAAAATTTTATACGAAATGTCCATCTTGGGGCCCTGTCTATCTTGGGGCCCACTCCCCTACTTAAAATAAATTTTTAAGTTAAAAAAAAATATAGGAACAAAAACCGGGAAATAACCGAGAATTTTGTGGGACGAAATTAGTAGACACCCCGCATATTATAATTTGTCAAACAGTTAAAATGTAATCCGAATGCCACAAGCATTTTGTCAAGACTGAATTTCACGACTAAATTTTTCTCACTGCAATAAACAACCAGCAGTTACAGCAAAAATGAGCTTTCCTCAAAAAAAGTTATATATTGCACCACTGTGAATTTGGAGCGACGATAAGTTCGGAGCTGATTTCAATCAGCGCACATGCACTGTTCGATCAGCGATAATGACACATGACTAATGCCGCCCTTTGAATTACAATAATCTATAAACACAATGAACAAGAATTCCAAAGGATGATAAAAATTGTACAATATATAAAGAAAGCCCTCAGCAGCTTAATTAAAAGTCAAGAAAAAATTCCGGAAATAGAAAGTTGCCAAGAGCTATTTTTCTGGAATTTTGCTGTCATGGTCAGATGGAGAACGCAGGCACCCAAAGTTTAACGTGGAATTGAGTTTGAGGCAACAGAGCTGTAGAAAAGTTGCAAGAGAGGGTGAACCAGTCAGGGTGGGTTGTTAGCGAGCAAGACAGGCGATGAGGGTTGCCAGAGAGTAGGTGTATGCATGTATAGATATAATGTCTGGAGAACTGCCGTGGCAGGTCGGCCGGTCAGCCGAGCCGTATGCATGGTCCACCTGCGAAAGACCCAACACCTGTCGCCGCACGCGCACCAACTACCTTATCCAGTGGAAGGCTGGTGGTAGACAATGGGGTGTTCAGCCTGCGCCCTGCCTATGCCCCTGCTTGTCTTCATTTCTCTCGATATCTTCGCAGTCAGCTTTTAAACTTGCTATAAAGAACACAAAATTCTTGTACCGGTTCTCCATTTCCCACGACGCACATGACGTTCATCTTTTTACATGACCTTTATTCTTGCAACGGCTACAATAATCCCCTTCAATGCTCGAGAAAAGCCTAGCATGGACTCTTTTATGTAATGAAGTGATAGACCTGAAAGAACATTCGAGATTAAAGTGACGTGTGTATATAAAGTGATATGTTCTTCAAACTTCTGTCCTAGTCATTCGGTTTTGTTGATTTTTGTTATTATTGTTTGTTGTGTTATTAATTTTTTAGTATTGGCAATATAGTATTAGGTGTTTTAAGTTGGCGCGAAAATTGATGTGTGTTGAAAGTAATGGGATTGGTGTTGAAGAAGAAAAGTTGAATGTAAGCTATAATTGCAGATAAAATGTTTAAGTTAGGGATGTGTGTCTTAACTTTTATGTGTATAATTTTCTTTCGATTGATTCTGGTTTTTAGAACAGTGCAACAAGAAAGATAGTAAAATTTACTGTAGTTGGTCAAAATGTAGATTTTTATCTTACATCTTAAGAACTAATGTATTTTAACATACTTTTGATTATTTTTTGGAAACAACTTAAAAGTGATTATACACTGTAAAAATAGGTGTCTCACTTATGTTTTAAAGCTAAACAATTAAATGTTTCGTACCTTTGAGGCATTGATTGTGATTTGTTTTGAGTTGTCTCGTGTTTCACTTTGAAACAGGCATAATATCTAAATTGAACCAGAAAACAATTTTCGTGTTTTAGACATGTATTAAAACACGAAATCCGTCTTTAATTAAGATTCATAACTTAATTTTAGTCACTTATGATCTTTTACTATCTTAAAGTGAGTCAGATTCAGCTGTGCATGATCACATGGTAACACTTGTTTTGTTTTATAAATGAGGACACAAAACACTTTAAAAGTTTTAAAAGTGAGGACAATCTATCTCATAATAAGATACTTATTTTTACAATACATTGTGGTCGAAAATGTAGTTTTTGACGTGTGATAAGACTCTTTTTTATAACTTTGGAAGGTTTATACAAAATGCGGAAAAAATTGTTAGTTTTTCAGCAAACTGAAGTTTAAACATAAAACTGAGAGGGATTAAATTCAGATCAAAGGTGTATTCAGACTAGACTGCACCAAATAGTATCGAAACGACTGTAGTCATTTTGAGACAATGGTCTCCATTTGATCCATAAAAAAATGATCCTTTTCTTTCATCTTTTGATACAAAAGTAAAAAACAACTGTTTGATGATATTCATGGTCTCAATTCTATACCATTGATCTCAATTTGGCGCTTTTTGTATCTCATTATGATAAATTATTAGCCAATAATGTTTAAAATTATTTTAAGCGTAAGCTTTTTCATTTATCTATAAATATGAAGTTTTTTGTGGCTAATATTTATGTCAGTTTATCACGGTAACCTCATATTTTGTATTAATATTATTAATACAAAATAAAACACGAAAAATCCTCGGTAACCTCATATTTTGTATTATAATATTATTAATACAAAATATGAGGTTACCGAGGATTTTTCGTGTTTTATGGATGTGAAGAAAAAATGAAGACCAACATAAGTGTTTTGTAATGTTTCCGAAACGTTAAATTACAGTCCTGCAAAATTTTGTTCGTGTCACACAAAAAATGTGAGGTGCTACTTGTACATTTTTTGACGCAGAATCAGAATCCTGCCTTACAAATGTCCCATCTCTTCAGGATTTTTTATAATATAAGCTTAAATTTTCCTGAATTTTTTGTAGCTTACCAATTTTTTTTCAGTTTTTTAAATGGTATCGTACAGTACTACTCTTAAGCATCAAAATCATGCAAATTATTTTACAATTTTTTAAAAGAAAGTTATGCTGATTTGAAATTTGACGCCTCCAGTTGATAAAATGCTTATTCAATTATCAAAAATATATAATTCTAATTCGGAGCTCAGTTCAATATGAAGCTAGTTCGTGGTCCGTGTAATATGATTCCTATTCTCTTAAACATTTTAAGTATACATTTTTGAATTAAGAGTATTTTCTTAAAATTTTTAAAAATATTTTATTCTTAAATAGGCAGCAAGAATAATCCTTAAAAGAACTATACCATTTTTCAGTGCAACTTTTTATTCAAAAATCTAAAATTATTTTAAGAAATGGGCTTTGAAGCTTAAAAGTACTATACGACACCATTTAGGATAATGAAAAACAACTACACTGAAAAAACGATTTTCTTCTTTTAAGAATTATTTTTGGCGCCTATTTAAGAATAGAATATTCTTAGAATAAAAAAAATATTTCTTAGGTTAAGAACATTTTCTTAAATTTAGAATATTCTCTTAAATTAAGAATATTTTCTTAAAAATTTTAAGAATATTTTAATTTGAAATAGGCGACAAGAATAATTCTTGAAAGAAGAAATCCGTTCTTTCTAAGCCACATAATATTCACAAAAATTGCCAAAGTGGTCATTTATTGTTATTATTTATTTAAGCTAATATTACAAAAAATCCTAATGTGATGGGCTATTTCTAAGGTCAGATTCTGATTCTGCGTCAGAAAATCCATAAGAATCACCTCACATTTTTTTGTAACAGACTTCCACGAAATTTTGCATACCTGTGTTATTTATTCCAAAATTAGATAACGTAAAATATCTCTATTTTATTATTCCATAAATAATAATAATAATAATAATATTCAATTCCAATAAAATTTGGTGAATCAAAACTTCAAATTTTGCTATTAGTTGTAGTTTTAAAAGAAAAATTTTTGGTACCACAATGTTAAAAAGTGACATTATTCAAATATCATCCCTCTGAAACCTCCGCATGATAATGAGCATGAAGTTATTTGAATAATGTATAAATTTTTAATTGTTGCACAAAATTTTTTTCTTTTATCACTGCAGTTGTAACCACATTTCAACAATAGGGTTTCTTATTATTTTATTAGGGTTTCTTATTAGGAACCCTAATAAACAATAAAACATAATAAAAAAAAATCAATTAAAAAATATGATTTCTTTTTAGAAGAACTGAAATGTCGGGAGATTTGCTGAGTACTTGGTGATGAAAGAGAAAAAAAAATGAAGATGAACGTGCCTGATATTGAGGTGCAAACGTCAATGTCGCCGATAACGATGGAAGTTATGGAGACGGATAATTATGGCGTCGAAGCTGAATTAACCAGCTTATCTTGGCTACAGTCTCTCGATATTACGAGTGCATCAGGTCTACCAACTCCACCATGTTCACCTTCACCACCCCCTGTTCCTATTCGACAACCACCCAAGAAGATGTCTCCTTTGCTCAAAGCTGAATTAGGTATAGATTATTTTAATTATAAACTATTCATACGGTTCTTAATCAATTTTTAATCATTCTTTACATAGGCTTTAAATAAACGTGGTAATATTAAAGGTATCTTACTTTTCTGGAATTTAATATTTTTCTTGACATGAAATAAGGAAATCGAATCTCCACACTGAAAAAATAATTTTCTTATATTAGTTGTATTAAAAGATTATTCAACTAATTTTAAGAATATTTGAAATTTAAATAAGCGCCAAGATCATTTTCTTCGATAAAGTGCAATGTTATCTATTTTTAAGAACAATTTCTTATACTTATAAAATCTTAAAATAAGAGGAATTTCTTCGACTTTCGAAAATTATATTTTTAGCCACTTTTATAATATTAGATAAATAAATTGAAATTCATAAATACTTAGTTTTAAATAAAAATATATATTTAATATTCGAGTTAATATTGCTACCTTTCCGTCAAAGTTCATTTAAATTTAATAAAAATAGTCGTTCTTTATCTTTTATAACAAAAAAGTATTCGTGGTCAATATATTATTAATCAAAATTAATTATAAATTTAGTAGCTTTAGTGCAGTTTTACAATTCTAACGTTTTATAATTATGAGAAAGTAAAAAATCATTTTGATTCTATTTATTTGTATTTTAAAATATCCGTAAAAGATTAAAACAATAATTTATAAATAATTATCAGTAATAATCACTTGTGTTTAGAACTCCACTTTTTTCCGAGATTTTTTCTCAAACAATTAAAAGCCGGACAAAACAATTTGCGAACTTTATTTTAATCAATTTTTTACTTAGAATAATCAATTGGTACAGGACTTTGTAAATAGTACCTAGGCAAATTTAGTCAATTTAGTAACTAATGGCGTCGTCTGAAAAACGAAGTGACTATAAGAGAAAATAAGCGCTTAGAAGATCTTCTTAGAGTTAGAAGAAAATTTCTTAAAGAAAATTATTTTATTAGTATGAGAATATTATTAAAAAAAATTATTTTCTAGCATAAAAATATTATTAAGAAAATTTGTAAAAGACTGTGTTATCCTCAGAATTTATTTCTTCAACGTATAACCATATCGTGATAATCATTATATAAATTTTATTTCAGATCTAGTCGAAAATGCTGATAAATATCGAACTGACTGGAATGCAAAACCTCCATTTTCATACGCAACTCTTATATGTCTTGCAATGCGTGCAAATAACAACAAACTCACTTTGTCAAGTATTTATGCATGGATCCGAGAAAATTTCTTATATTACAAACATGCAGATCCAGCTTGGCAGGTATTTTAGTTTTTCAAACCACTTTTTTAATAAAAATAATTTCGGAAATACATCCTTTGATAAGAAAAAAATTTCCACATTGATGGAAACACTTTGAATTTTGAGTAATAGTATCTTTTTAACACAAAACTTACTATTCAGATTGTTATTAATTATCACGTAATTATTATAATTATAATTGTTATTAACTATTTTTTAAAAAGTCGTAAAAACCCGCTAAAATTGCAAAATTATGGAAAAAGAGTTAAAAAATATTTTTAATTATTATTTCTTTATATATTGTTTATATTATATAGACATAGGTTAATGTCATCTTGTACATCTGTTAAAATTCCAAGTTTTAAACTTAATGAATTAAATTCATTCATTAAATAAATAATAAAAATTTAATTAATTCATAAAAATCAAATATTTAATAAATAAAACCTAATAAAAATCTTTTAATTTTAGCACACTGAGAGAAATATTTTCTAATGTCAATGCATTTTTAAATTGGATCAAATGCAAAATCCTTAGGATTGGCCCTAATATAATTATTCTTGGATCAGGAATAACTTATTATTGAACCAAGTATATGCATTCTTGAATCAAGAATGTGTACTTGGATTAAGGAATAATTATTCTTGAACTAAGTATAATTATTCTTGATTTTATTAATTAATTAATAATTTTATTTATGATTTTATTAATTATTATTGGTCAAAGAATAATATTCCTGGTCTAAAAATAATTATTCTTGATCCAAGCATATACTTCAAACATTTTTTTATCTTTAGAAGAAGAAATTTTTTCTCTCAGTACAGTTGTACAAAATAACATTTTTAGGTACTTATGTTTGAACAATCTAACAATCTTCATGGTAAGTTTTGAGTCAAAATCATACTGACTCTGAATTTTCAGAAAAAGTCATTATTTCCGAGAAATATATACGTTTCGTGTTTTGACAGTAACAAATTCAAACTAATGTCTTATTTTTATTTATGTCCAATATGCAGGCATTGTTATGTACAATGGTACGTGGCCACATGTTTTGAATAATTAAAATTATTCCATTTTTTTTATTTTAATTATAAAATACAATTTTTTCTCTGTAATTGGTTTAAAACTATCTTAATTATGAGTAAAATGAGCCCAAGATAAAGTCGTTTTGTCAATTTTTGAAGCTTATATTGTATAAAAAGTGTAAATTGCAGTGTTTTCTTTAATTGCAAATAACCTTTGAAAATATAAATATTTATTAATATTCTTAATATGATTTAAAAAATAATTTTCTACAAAGTTTAAAAAATGTATCATTATTATTACACAATTTTTTCTCTAGATTTTGCACGATGTTGCAAAGATGAAAAAAATGACTTGAAAAAATGCAAAAAATCTCAATATTGTAATTAGTGAGAAAAATATTTTTTCTAAATTGTAATAAATTAATTTTTTTAATAATTAGGATGAATTAATCAATCACTCTAAGTCAATAAAACACAGATTTTTAACGTTTCAACAGTTTATACTGTCCTCTTCAGAAACTAGAAATTTTTTAACAATTTGTACATTAAATTTATAACAACAAATTTTTTTTGAAAATTACAAAACAATTTATACAAATGAACAACAAAAATATATTTACCGAAAAAATATGTCAATATTAAAATTTATTAAAGTGACATTTTCATGTGAGAAAAAGGAAAGTCAATGAGTAAAATTATTAGACACGTCAAATAACACAGCTCAATTCAAACTAAACGGAAAGTTAAAATTTAAAAATAAATACAAATTAATTTGCAAGCATTATAAGTATCAAAGCTAATTTAATCACAATCGTCTAAGAATTCAAATTTAAACAATTTTCGGAGTTTCTTTTCTCAAATTTCTGAAATTGGTAAAAATGAGAAATAAAATAATAAATTATTGAAAGTACAATTATTAATTATATAAAAATATACGTAGGAAGTTTTTCAAAAAGGTTCAATTAAAAAAATATTTTTTAAAACATATATAAATCAATAAACAAGATATCAAGTGAAAAAAATGTAAATTTTTTTTAAAGAAATTGTAAACTTTATTTAAAATTATAAATTTATCAAAACAAGTAGAAATTTACTATAATTTCCCTTTATGTGCTGTTAAGAACTGAAAGTAAATATTATTCAAATTAATAATTAATTAATTAACTAATTAACTCGAACCTGAACCATCATTTTAGTTTCACCGACATAAGTCGCTGAACAATTCTTACAATTAATTTTGTAAACAGTGTTCGTAATCTCATTGTGCTTATTTTTGTCTTTATACTTTTTTATAATATTGGTTTCATTATTTCTATTTTTAGTAGGAATTCATAAAATATTGTAATTTTTTAAGGTAGAAGACCTTTTTTCGAATAATTGGTTATGGTAAGGAAAAAATATTTTAGGCATTCTCTGATAAAAAAAACTATTGTTCTTGTGGTTGTTATTGTTAGAATTGATAGTTTGAATCCGTTTCTTAATATATTTATCAATGAGAAATGAAGGATAATCGTTTTCGAGTAGCAGTTTTTTTATGAATTTTATGTTTTCAGTATGGAAACTGTTATGTGAAAGTTTTTTCACGATATATGCTTTAAAAATTGACAAAACGATTTTATCCATGGCTCATTAATTTTAATCAAAATATAGAAAGTTTTAAAACAATCATAGAGAAAAAAATTGTATTTTTTAATTAAATAAAAAAAATGGATTTAACATTTATTAGACTCTCGTATATAAAATTCAATAAGTATTCAGTGGCGTAACTATTAAGGGGCAAAGTGGGACAGCGCCCAAAGGCCCCTGATTAACCCTAATAGACCCTTTTTTTAAAAAAAATTTCCAAAACCCTTACTAATTGTAGTAATTTATAGTTTCTACATCATGTGTTACCAACAATATTATAAATATTTAAAATATAATATTTAAAAATCAATTTACATAAATAAAAAAAATTTATTTAGGACAAAATTTATACAATTTTAGAATGAAATAAAATTGCAAAAAGTAATTGAAATTAAACAAAATAATTGCACATTTTGAAAATTAAATGAAAAAGAATTACATCAATAAAAATTGGGGAAAGTGATTAAAACAACCGTAGACATGTTTTAAACATAAAGAAAATAATTTAAACTTGAAAATACTGCTTGAAAATCTTACATGTAAATTAAAAAAAATTGAATTATGCAAAAATAGAAAAATAAATTGAAAATTGGAAAAAAATGATTGGAAATTGAGATAAATAAATTAAAATTAAAAAAAATAATTAAAATTTGAGAAAATTTTAAAAAAAATTACAAAAAAAATTTTAAATAAAGGAAAGTTAAAGAAAATTTCAGAAAAATACTGAAAACTTTCAGAAGTTCATTAACAGAGAAAATAAATTAAAAAAGATGAACATAATTTAAAATTGAAAGGAACAACTTTTAATTAAAGAGAGATCAGTATAAACTTTTTGGAAATGATGAAAACAAATGAAAATAATTGAAAATTGAAGAAAATAATTAAAATTTCAGAAAAATACTTAAAAATCTTAGAAAATAATTTTAGAAAATAATCATAATAATTAACAATTGAGGAAAATAATTGGAAAATGATAAAATTAATTCAACACTGAAAAAAAATTAAATATGCTGAAAATAATTAAAAATTAAAGAAAATAATAAGAAATTTGAGAAAAACGTACAAAAATCTCAGAAAATAATTTTCAAAAAGAAGAATAATTAAAAATTGGAGAAAATAATTGAAAATTAATTCTAAAATTTGAAACTTACAGAAAATAATTAAACTATGATAAATTCAAAAATAAGTTGCAAAAAAAAACAAATGAAATTTGGAAAAAATAATGGAAAAAATTTTTTTTTATTAAGTATCCAAAATAATAATTAAAATTTGAGAAAAACGCTTAAAAATCTTGGAAATTAATTGAATAAAGTGAAAATAACTAAAAATTGGAGAAAATAAATAAAGAAAGCTAAAAATATTTGGAATTTACGATAATTAATAAAAAAAGTTTGAAAATTATGAAAACAAATAAAAATAATTAAAAAATGAAAGAAAGTAATTGAAATTTCAGAAAAATACTTTAAAATCTTAGAAAAGAATTGTAGAAAATGAGAATAATAATTAATAATCAAGGAAAATAATTAAAAAAATGTTAAAATTGATTCAAAATTGAAAAAAATAATTGAAATATGATGAAAATAATTTAACTATTAAATTGATAATGATTTTATTTTATTATTTATATTATTATATTATATTATTATTTATAAATTATTAAAATTGAAAACAGTAAATAAATTTTGAGAGAAAAAATTGAAAAAGCACAGAATATATATGTTTAAAAAAAAAGAAAAATTACAAAATTACTTAAAAATTTTTGATTTAAGAGAATAATTTTAAAAAATCACAGAATTAACGAAAATTGATGAAAATAATTATTTATTTGGATAAATAATTAAAATGTTTAAAAATAATGCAAAAATAATTAAAATAATGGTAAATTGAAGAAAATAATTGAAAAATCGTTATAATATGGAAAATTGATGTCAATAATCTAAATTTGAGATAATAACTGAAAATTTGGGAAATTAATTGAAAAATAATATAAATATTTAAAGATGGAGAAAGTAAACACAAAGTAATAAAAAGAAATAAAAAATGATCAAAAAATTTGAAAATTGAGATATATATTTGAATTTTCAGGAAATTAATGAAGATATTATGAAAATGATTAACAATTGAAAATAATAATTGAAAATTTACAAAAATAATGGTAAATTAAAAAAATGAATTTAAATTCCCGATGAATAATATAAAATTTAGGAATAAATATTTAAATTGATTAAATGTCATGGGAAAAATAATTAAAATTGAAAAAGTTTTTGAAAAAACTAAACTAAATAATTAGAATTTGAAGAAGGTAAATTTGTAGATTAGGATAATAACAATAATAACTTCCAGTTTTAATGCAATATTTGAATTTGACTTAAAAAAAATTGTTACTTAACAATATAATATAATGTGTTGTAATAATGCCTAATTTAGTATTAATTATAAAGAAATCTAACATCACCAATTAAAATGCACATGTCACTAAAATAATAATGACCTTTTTTTCTTCTTCAGAATTCCATTAGGCACAACCTGTCACTCAACAAATGTTTCGTGAAATTGCCTCGAACAAAAGAGGAGCCGGGAAAAGGTGGTTTTTGGAAACTGGATCTGGGACGCATAGAAGAGGGAAAACGAAGCAGGCGACGAAATTCAACAACACGTAGTCGGCGTTCCAAAAAAGAGCCACAAATTATAGCCACCGAAATGACGATTTTAACGACAGCGACAGGTTTTTATGAAACTCCACCAAACAGTGTCTCTCCTCCAATTCCAGACAGTTTACCGGAAGTTCCGGAATCAACTCAGGTCAGCCTCACCGAAGAAGATTTAACCGGACTCTTAATTTCCACAGTTGGTTGGGACGAAAATCAATTAGATCTTCTCGATTCGCTGCTAGACTCTCTTTAAATATCAGATTTTATTCCATTCAAGTACTTCAGGATCTTGACATATTTTTTCTGCATTAACGTATATTATATACATATTTAATAGAAATTTGAATATTTAAAATTTGCCAAATTTCAATTTCACTACAGAATTTAAAATGTGAGAGATTTCTCTTTTCTGGAAATCTTTTTTTGGAAGAAAAAGTTTCTTTTTTATTTTTGCATTCTTGTTTTGAAGTATGAATAAGGTCCGGGTTTAAAGATCTGTATTTGAAGATCTGTATATTAAAAAGAGATGGAGATTACTCAGAAAGGTCTTAGTAGATTTGTGCCACTGAAAACAATTAGGAAGATTATGTATTAATTAATTGTGAAAGTGAGTTTTGTGACTTTTAATACTCACGAATAATGGGAAATTTAACAAACTTTGACAAACGAGAGACTAAATTTTCCCATTTATGATGAAAAAGGTTTAATTTCCCTTCACTGAAAAGACGATATTCTTCTTTTGAAGATTATACTTAACGCCTATTTAAGAAAAAAATATTCTTAAATTTTTTTAAATAATATTATTAAACTAAGAATATATTCTTAATTTAAGAAAATTTTCTTAATGTAAGAGAATATTCTTAATATAAGAAATATGCTTCTTAATCTATAAGAAATTTGCTTCTCAATCTAAGAAATATTCTTCTTATTCTAAGAATATTTTACTCTTAAATAGGCGATAAAAATAATTCTTAAAAACAGAATGTTTTTTCAGTGTTTCAGTAATGTTAGTTATTTATACTTGTAATTTATATTACTGGTGTATTTTTAAAGGTATTTAAAGTTCCAAATCAAAATACCTTTTTAAAACATGTATAATGTAGTCAATTCGAGTCATTTGAAGAATTTGGTTTTTAAATTTAAAAATTATTTACGCTTTCGTTTTCTTGACTTTGTACGAAAATTCTTAAGTTTCTCCTGAATTCATTAAACTTTTTTCTAAAATGTACTTTAAATATTTAAATTACATTTCAACTATTTAAATTACGTTTTAAATATTTAAATTACGTTTTAAAAACAATTTTCTGAGTTTTATGACTTTTTTTAGTTTTAGTTAAACAAGTCTAGAAGTACCAAAGATTTAATTCCTTATTTACGAAACGACTATAATGCATAATATAATATATACAAAAAACTAAACTTGCTTTTTTCTAAACGCTCTATTGTTGTAGATACAAGAAGTATCATCTTTGTAGATTGTAGAAAAATATTTTATTTTGATTTAAAGAAAAAAAAGCAAATTTTTATTGTAATTGACCCAATACCATCCAGTTTTTTCTTGGGATTTGATTGCAATAATAGATAATTGCTTATTAATTTATAAATATTTATGCTAATAAAATAGTTGAAAAAGGTGCTTTTATTAAATATTGAGTTTGTTTACACCGTAAAAGAAAGGCTTAAAAAAACTCACTTTACGCGGTTTCCTTTGCGGTGTAAATAAACTCAATAAAATATATTAATTTTACTTTTGCTCAATACAATATTTTATCTAAATGTAAACTTATAATTTCCGGTGTTTATACTCTGTTACAATTTACGATTCAATAATTATAATTTAGAAACATGAAGTTTCTAACTTTCTTTTAATTTAAATTAAATAATAATCTCTTACTTATACATATTTATTTGCAAAAAAAAGTTGAAAGTGTCAAGGACATTAAAAAATGTTCTCAACATTATTTGTTTGTAACATTTGCCATTCTACAAAGAAAATAATTCTCGTGTATCAGTTTTCTTGTTGCGAAAAAGAGCAAGGACGTATTTTTTCTGAAAATTAATTCATCTTAGAAACCTACAAGGACTCAATAATATTATTTCTAATGTCCAATCAATAGTGGATATTACCACCGATATTACAAATTTTAAAATTTCTGTAACATTATTCCATAAAGTGCCTATAAAATTTGATGTGTAATTCTTACTCTAATCTTCCGTCCATATTTACTTCTACAGTTTAACAATTTTCGTAAATAAGCAAATTATCGAAATAATTATTTTAAGTAAAAAAAAAATTTCGTTGCAATACTTTTGAAAAGTAAACATCATGGAATGAATAAATTTGTCCATGAGAGTCCTTAAAGGTGGGAAATAGTAATATTTAAGACAAAAGTCAGTTGTAAATATCGACGTACTTAATAATTTGTAATAAGTTAATTTATTATAATATTTATCATATGTAGTGAAATACTAAAAAACGGTGTGTCATTACGCGCTCCGATTTTTGCCTTTTCAGTAACCGTCCAAATAATTATAAAAGAGAAATCAAGTGATGCTCATATGAAGAATTATAATCACTTGAAGATAAACTTCTAGTATGTATAGGTTCTTATAAAATATAATTAACCTTACAATCGTTTTCAGTAAAAATTTATAACAAATGTTCGACTGAAAATCACAGTAAAATGAATGCTTTCATTTTATGTAATGCCATAAAATTATGTTAAAAAAAACTTATAAAATGAAAGTAACATTTGATAGTGTAATAAAAATAAAAAGCATTTTAATAATCAAACAACAACAATGTTAAAAATTTACTCTCTAAATCTGAATTATGTCATAATTTGCTCTTTTTCGCAGCAATAAAAAAACTGAAACACACGTAATCTTTTTATTGTTGTAAAAAAGAGTAATAATTTTTTGATTGACAATCGATTTAGAGAATATTAATAAAAAAAATTACTGAAGAAATGAAGCTTCAAACTGAAACTCAAATGATAAATGCTCAGTGAAATAAAAAAAATCCTATTCACATATTATGTATACCGATTGGACTAATATTTTGTGCCTTATTGATTAGTTATGAAAGCAATACTTTCAGTATTTGCATTGCTATTGTTATTTATAACTGAGCTTGTATTTGAATTGGAAAAAGAAGCGCTCAATGCGGTATGTCAATTGTAGCTTCAAGCAACTAATTAATGAACGTATTTAATGAATTCTTAAATTATCATCACTTCTGCTTTGTATAAAATATACTTATGCTTATTTTAGTGAAGTAAAATTTTTAATGTTGACTTATTTATTCTTATTTGTTTATATATATAATTAGAAATTTTGCAATGGTACGTATTAAGAAATGTTCATTTATTAGTTGAGTGATTGTTAACAAAAAATTTCGAAGAATACTGTAATAAGTAGTGTGTACAAGAATATCAAATATAGAAGTGAATGTCAAAATCAGAATGAAATGATTTATTTTAATTGATATTATATAAATATATACCTTCCCGTATTCCAAAAAGTGAAAAAGTACGATTCAAAGGATTTTTTTTTTGCAAAGATGGAGATTTCAGAAACAATGGAATGTGAGTAAAAAATAATTAGAATATAGGGTTGGTAACATAATTCAAGGATTGAAGATATATATCTGGGACTTGACAATCATTCCTTAAGACCTTCATCAGATGCCAGTATTTGGTTCAAGGTCGCTTGAAATTACCTGATTCGTTGGGAAGCAATACACTATCGAATTTTTTCACAAGTCATACATTTTCAGCGAAAGTTTTGTAATATTGATACCCGCCTAGGGCTTATTAGCGACCCCACCTTTGTCGAAATTTCGCGTGGCCAGGGTATAAAAAATGATTTCGGAGTCAATAGCAGCATAGTCAAGTATCTGCTCCAGATCAAACAACCGAAAAATGTTCACCAAGGTGCGTCTGCGGTTTTTATATTCAATAATATTCTGTATTAATCAATGAGGCTAAATTCTATTCAATTTATTAGTTAAAGTCATTTATTTGTATTGAATTTGTCAATTTATAACCTTGAAATGTAGTTGAAACAATTGATAAAATGTGTCGAAATGAATGCAATTTTAGAAAATGACAGAAAAAGATGACATGAGAAATAGCAAAAATTTTATATTTTGTATATATTTATTCTTAACTTTAAAAGCTTCTAATATTTTTTTTCTTATTGTTCACCTATCACACGAATTATATTTTCTAAAATAATATACGGTTTATGCAAGAAAACTAGCAAACTTGGTAAAAACAATTGTAGGATTGGAAAGACCATAGAATGAAAAAATGGAAAGATACTTGACACTACATCGGAAATAGATAAGCGTCTCTGATTGGCTAGAAAATTTCTGGTAATATTACGAACCAATCAGAGGGGTTTACTTCGATTTTCGACGTGACGTTAAGTATCGAATTTCGTTATTCTATGGCTTTTGCCAAAATGTTTACGTTTTCGAGATGGCGGCAATGTGTATTTATGTAAACAAACGTGTAGCTTATTTTATAACTTCCGGTTTGGGAGAACTACTCTAAAAATACCAAAAAACGAAAAAATAATCAACTTTTCTCTTTGTACTAGAAAAAGGAAATAGCACTACGAAAAGCAATAGAAGTTAAGAAACAGTTGTTTGCCATATTTTTTTAACGTAAATTACATTCTTTACGCAATTAACGTCAAAAACTTCAAGTTATGTTGAACTTTGTATCCCTGTTCTGAACACGCGAGTGACTAACATAACCTGCTCAGAGATCAAAATACAAAATTAATTTCTAACAAAATAAGCGTTTTCTGAATTATGTCTCCAACATAATAAAACGCTGAATGCTCAGAGACCAAATTACAAAAATCTTTTTGGCAGAATCTAACATGAGTTTCCTCCGTTATGTTACCAATGTAACAAAATGCCAAGTGCTCAGAGGCCAAATTACAACTAATTTTCTTTCATAATGGACGTTTTCTTGATTATGTTACCACCATAATTATGTCAAAAATACAATTGTGAAATACAATTCGCTTACTTCTAAAATTGCAACAGTGTTGTGAGGTTTAATGAATTACTGATTTAATCAAGAAATAATTTAAATAGCTTTTTCTTATTGATTATGAATTGATCATTCGGAAGTTGTAAATTTGATTGTACCAATTTATAATTCCAGATTACAATCGTCGCTTGCGTTTTGGCAGTAGCCAGCGCCGGATTCCTGCAATACCAGCCGGCGGCATTAACCTCGACCCAGGACAATATTTTTCGCAGTCCAGGAAATTTAGCCCAAGTCTCGACCCACAGCAAGATTATTGAGACTCCTTTCTCCAGCAGCAGCAAGTCTGACATTCGTGTGTCGAATCCTAGCATTGTCGCCCACACTGCTCCAGTTTATGGTGCCTATGGATATGCGGCTGCCCCCGCTGCCCCAATTGCCCATGCTGCCCCAGCTGGTCTTCTCGGCGTTGCTTACTCTCCGGCTGTTGCGGTTTCACACATGACTTATTCCAGTCCAATTGGAGTCTATTCTTACTAACACATCGTTATCTCAGATCTAAGATGTTATTAAATCGATTATATTTATTGCAACTATTATTTAATAAATAGCAAATTCCAGAAGTATCTGTTTTTCATTATGCCCATTTCGCAATTGCTTGTATTATTTCAATCGCTTAGGAATATTATTATAATTACTTGAAATCAATCATTTTAATGTAACACAATACATTTTATCAGTATTAATTAGTTCTCTAAATCAATGAAATTTCGAAAGAATGTAATTATTGGGTATTTTTGCATTATTCTATTTAGGATTAATGGTTTAACATTTATTAGATTCTCTCATATGAAATTTAATAAGTAAAGTATTCAGTGGCGTAACTGTTAAGGGGCAGTGTGAGGCAGTGCCCCGGGGCTCTTGATCAACCCTAATAGACCCTTTTTTAAAAAAAAATTTATTTAGGACAAAATTTATAATATTTTAGAATTAAAAAAACTTGCAAAAAGTAATTGAAATTAAACAAAATAATTGCACATTTTGAAAATTGAGTGAAAAAAAAATTAAATCAATAAAAAATGGGGAAAGTGATTAAAAAAACCGTAGACATGTTTTAAACATAAAGAAAATAATTTAAATTTGAAAATAATGCATGAAAATCTTACATGTAAATTAAAAAAATTAAATAATGCAAAAATAGAAAAATAAATTGAAATTTGAAACAAAAAAAATTATTGGAAATTGAGATAAATAAATTAAAATTAAAAGAAATAATTAAAAATTGAGAAAATAATCAAAAAAGTTACATAAAAAATTTTAAATAAAGGAAAGTAAAAGAAAATTTCAGAAAAATATTGAAAATTTTCAGAAGATCATTGAAAATTTTAGAAAAATACTTAAAAATCTTAGAAAATAATTTTAGAAAATGATAATAAAAATTAACAATTGAGAAAAATAATTGAAAAATGATAAAATTAATTCAAAACTTAAAAAAAATTTAAATATGCTGAAAATAATTAAAAATTAAGGAAAATAATAAGAAATTTGAGAAAAACGTACAAAAATCTTAAAAAATAATTTTTAAAAATAAGAATAATTAAAAATTGGAGAAAATAATTGAAAATTTATTCTAAAATTTGAAATTTACAGAAAATAATTAAACTATGATAAAATCAAAAATAAGTTGCAAAAAAACAAATGAAATTTGGAAAAAATAATGGAAAAAATTTTTTTTTTATTAAGTATCCAAAATAATCTAACCTCATCGGCCCATTACTGTTTGTACTCTTTATCAATGACCTTGCTTCAGTGTTCAAGTTTTGCTTTTTTCAACTTTTTGCAGATGATCTGAAATTTTACAAAGTTATTAGATCGCACAGTGATCTATTAAAATTTCAATCCGACAATTTTCTTCAATTTCAGATATTTTCTTTGATTTTCAATATAGTCTTTTAATTTCATTTTAAAATGGAATGGAAATTTGAAGAAAGTAATTGAGAATTGAAGAAAATATTTGTAAAATTGAATTGAAATTTTAAAACAATTTTTATGAGCGAAAACATAATTGAAAACATCCGAGAGTTATTGAATATTGTGGAATTAATTGATAATGGATGAAAATAATTGAAAGAAAAGGAAATAATTAAAATTGTAAAAATAAATTGAAAATTAAATAATTAAATTGAAGCTGTATGATAATATAATTGATAATTGTAAAGAAAATTACAAAATAACGAAAATAATGAAATATTATGGAAAATAATTGTCAAATGATAAAAAATTCGATAAATGGCGAGATTAATGGGCATCAGAAAGAAATAATTTTAAGGATTAAAGAACAACTATATAATTGAGGGATAATAATAAATTGTCAATTAAAAACTGTAAATAATAATTAACGAAAAAAATGTAGGAAAAAAATTAAAAGTGAAGAAATCGACTGGAAATTTTAGAAATATATTGAAATTTCAAGAAAATAATTGATAATTGAACAGAGGCGAGAATAGTGAATAAAATAATTAAAAATTGAGGAAAATAATTGAGAATTGACGAAAGAAATTAAAAATTAAAAAAAGTAAATTGAAGATTAGAGAATTAAATTTAAATACTAAGAAAATAGGTAGTTGAGAATGGAAAAAAAGATTAAAAAATAAAGAAAATATTTGTATATTAAAGACAATAATTGAGAAATGAGGAAACTAATTGACAATATTGAAAAAAATTCTAAAACTGACGAAAATAATCGACAACAGAAGAAATTAATTAAAAAAAATTAAGAATAAAATCACAAAATTTTAGGAGAATAATTGTAATTTGGAAACTGTTGGCAATTATAGAAAGAATTATAGATTTATTAATAACAAAATTAAAATTATTTCAACTGATATTTTTAAATTAAAAAGTTGATGAATGTAAATAATACATTTTTTAAAAAGTAGCTGATTTAAAACGTAAAATATCTGAGTGCCAAACTTGAGTTGTCGACAGACAAAATGAATGAATGAATGAAAGAATTTGCCAATTATAAAAATATATGGATTCTCCTAAATATAAGCTAATTTTCTCGGATTTTCAAGTATTCAGGTAATTTTATTTTTTAATTAAGCACTGAGACAGATTTGTTGAGAACATGAATCGTAATATGTTCTCAACAACCCTCACAGCACCGGATATCCCGGGATATCATAAAAATGTCCCGTGGATATCCCTAGGATATCCCAGGGATATCCAAGGATATTTTCAGGATATCCTAAAAGCGGCGGTTTGGATATCCTAGGGATATCCTAAGGATATCCGCCGATATCCTGGGGATATCCTAGGGATATCCCATGGATATTCATAAAATGAAATTTAAGATATCCCCCGGATATCCCCAGGATATCCCCCGGATATCCCCAGGATATCCTCAGGACATCCTCAGGACATCCTCAGGACATGCTCAGGACATCCTCAGGACATCCTCAGGACATCCTCAGGACATCCTCAGGACATCCTTAGGACATCCTCAGGACATCCTCAGGACATCCTCAGGACATCCTTAGGACATCCTTAGGATATCCTCAGGACATCCTCAGGATATACCCAGCACAAACAGAATTACTAGCTAGTGCCGTATTGAGAGTTAGGTGACTGAGGCGCTTGCTGCTGGCGCAAACGCATGGGGGCGCCAAAATTTAACGAAATTAAAACAGAATAATAATTTTTAAATTATCAAAAAAAAAATGTTTTTGTAGTTGGGAGCCATAAAAATGAACATATCATTTGCACCAAAAGAGGAATTTTATACATTATGACTTACCTCACTTTGCGTTTCAACCCGTGTGGAAAGTTCCGAGTATTTCGCAGTGTAAGTGGGCACCAGTTGGGGGCTAGGTGGGGCCCACCTGGGCTAGGTAGGCCCCAACTGGCGCCCACTTACAAACTGGGAAATACTGGGAACTTTTCCACACGGGAACTGCAATAGTATTAATTTTAAAACAAAACAAAAGTCACATTTCGTAAAAGTCCCTGCTAAATGCTCGATAATACAAATCAATTATTTAAAAGAAATTAAAGTACATAGGGGGCATTATTTCTGAACTGCCCCAGTCAAAAATTAGAATGTCCTATAACTTTGGTAAATTTTTGCCCTACATGATAATATCAAATCCCCGCAATATTAGCTTTTTTGAAAAAAATTTGTATAAAGTAGAGGGGGTTGAAGTTTTGACTTTTTGAGTGACACCGTCATTTTCGAGTTCATATAATTACGTAACAACTTAATAGATTTTAATTTAAATATAGTGAATTTAAAAGCCTTTTTCAAGCACTTTTTAAATAAAAAATAATTTTAAAAAAAGATTGTAACCCTTCTTTTTTCAAAATTAAGTCTTATTTTTCACTTTTGAGGTTTTTCGGCGGTTTTTGGATTTTTTTTATTTTTTTCAATCGAAAGCTGAGATTTTTTCCAACGAAATATGTAAAAATGGAAATGGGCCAATAATGGGTTTTCGAGAAAATGTAAAAAATAAGCAAAAAAGTAGGTTTTTTTACATTCTCTTGAAAACCCATTATTGGCCCATTTCCAGTTTTACGTATTTCGTTGGAAAAAATCTCAGCTTTCGATTGAAAAAAATAAAAAAAATCCAAAAACCGCCGAAAGACCTCAAAAGTGAAAAATAAAACTTAATTTGGAAAAATGAAGGGTTAACATTTTTTTTTTAAATTATTCTTTATTTAAAAAGTGCATGAAAAAGCTTTAAAATTCACTATATATAAATTAAAATCTATTAAGTTGTTCCATAATTATACGAACTTGAAAATGACGGTGTCTTTCAAAAAGTCAAAACTTCAACCCTCTCTACTTCATACAAATTTTTTTCAAAAGAGCTAATATTGCAGAGATTTGATATTATCATGTAGGGCAACAATTTACTAAAGTTATAGGATATTCTCATTTTTGACTGGGGTAGTTCAGGAATAATGCCCCATAGAAAGATTTAAATAGAATTCAATTCAATTATTTATTTATTTATTTATTTCAATTTAACGGGCAATGCCCTTTCATACAAAAGTATTTAATTAAATCTAATCCTAGAACAAAACTAGGAGCTAAATCGAATATAAAATTATAAATTTGTTTTAATATTAATTAATTAAAATATTAAATAAAAAATTTATTCCTTTTGAAATGTAGAATTTAATAAATAATGAAAAAATGAAATAAATACCTAGTACCTATATTTTTCTTTTAGAGAATTGAATAAAAATTTAAAATAATAATTTATGTCCCTGAAGTTCTGAACGTTCATTTAAATGAAATTTTTGTTACATGGAAATATTTTCAAGAATAACTTTTGCAACGCAAAATATAAAAGAAGAATTTAATTCTTAAAATATCAAAATCATTTTTTTGGTAAGCAAAACTTTATTTTTGGTCAAATTTGAATTTGTAAAATATTAAAATAATAATTTCGTTGATTTAAACGTTCAGAACTTAAAGGTCATATAATTTTTATTCCCTTTTATAAAGATAATTAATTTAAAATACGTAATAATTTTGAGAATCCAATTACTTAAAAAATTAACCTTTTTCAACATGTAAAATTTAAAGAAATTTACAGGGTGTCTAGCGAATTATCATTTTTATTTTCCTTGCAAATTGATAAAAATTTAGTAGCAAATTTACATTTAAAAAATAATAGATGAAATTCTGTAAAAAATTATAAAGATTAAGAAATTATGATGAACATTGGAAAACCTACAGAACATAAAAATTTTAAGCTATAAGATAAAAAGTTAAAAATATTAAATTAATTAAAAGCTTAAAGAATAAAAAATATGATGAAAGAACGAATAACTTGATAAAAATGTGAAGATATTAATTTAAAGACAATAAGTAAAAGAACTGAAAAAATGTAGGAAACTAAGAACATTTAATACAAAATGAAAATTATTTGAAAAACGGAGATATAATCTTTAAAAAATAAATGCAGCAAACTATGAAGATATGAAGAAATTACAAAACTATGTGAAAATTATGTTCATTTTTGAAGATTTCGCTTTTATGTAAAAAAAATATTTGCTTTCTCAAAAAGGAAGCTAAATTCGTTTTTCATTGTAAAACATTTTTTAAAATTTTTATAAAGGAATCATTACTTAAAAATGCCAATTAGAGTAGTTATATTAAAGACGTCAAAATTAAAATTTTATTAAAAATTAAAAATCCCCATTATTTCTTCAAATTGAGAATAAAATGTATACTTTATACATAATTAAATTGATCCATTTTTACATATAGAATATTTTGTCCAAAGGATCTATGATTATAAAATAAAAATTGGAGAAGGTGTAAAAAGAAAAAGAATTTTCAATGAAAAAAAAAATTAAAACTCATGATTTATTATTATGCGAATTTTCGGTCCATTATAGACTTTATATAGGTCAATCGATTCGTTTTGAGACAATATGATTTTTTATTTGTTAAGTTGTATTTTAAGTGTGATAAACATAAGTCGATTTAGATTATTTTTAAAACTCAAAAATTTTAACGATCACAAAGCTTCTTCAATGAGGAAGCAAAATGTTTAAAAATAAAAAAAGTGGGTGAATAAGTCTATCAATTTTTCTCTATAAAGTATAAATACATTTGCAAAAAAAAAAAAAAATTAGCAATGTAAAATTAAATCAAATAAAACCAAGGTTGCAAAATTTTTTATAAATGAGTAGGGGAGGGGGGCGAAAATTTTTAAGTTTGACTCGGGCGCCAGAAAAGTTCACTACGGGTCTGGTGTATATGCACTTAAAATAAGTGAAAATATCACTTAGGGGCCATTTAAGTATTATTTAAGCATCAATGAGGGGGAAGGGGGTTCCAAAATGCTGACTCTCCATACAAAATTATTTTTTCATCCATTGAAAAATGCTGACATGAGGGAGGGGAGGGGGCCAAAAACCTCTTAAAATATGCTCACGTAATACTTGAACAGCCCCTTATTTAGAGAGAAATGTCACTTATTTGGAAGTGTACATGTATACACTTATTAAAAAGTGTAACACTTTTGACTTCTGAATAAGTAAATATTCATTTCTTCAAATTTAGAAAGAAAAATGTTGTTTCTTAAACCAGGACATCTTTTTTGGCTTGAAATTCCGAAAAGCACAAAATTTAAATTTTATTGAAATTACATATAATTACATATTTTAATGCACTGTTTATGAAAATAATAATAAAAATATCCGCTGATTAAAAATATTAAAATATTAAAAATGTCAATAATTGATTTGTACAAAAGTGGTAGTCTTTATCCCTTACAAAAAGAAGTACTGGATTTAGTTCTGGGTTAAGGACTGGGAAGAAGTACTGGGTTCAGTACTGAGACAAGTACTGGGTTCAGTACTGGAAAGTCAGTACTTTTTTCACCATGGATTGTTAATAATTTTTTCATGCTGCGCACTAAGTTTGTATGGGTGCTACGGCTGGGCAATAGTTTTTCGTTGTAAATTAAATAGAGAGGAATACATTGAACGCAAAATCACAATTGCACTAAAATTTGAGAAAAAATGTGTTATTGTGCTTAAAAAATTATATTGCGCGAAAAAGTACTGATTTTACAGTACTTAACCCAGTACTTCTTCCCAGTACTGAATCCAGTACTACTTTTTTGCAAGGGATAACAATTCACATTATTGTTATATATATCTACAATATTTTGATAATTGTAATGGTGTTCATGAAAATCAATAATCTATAGATCCACAAATACTCAGATGTTTCCACAAGTTTGACACATGGAATTTAGATTACCACACGTTAGAAATTTTAAAATATCTTATACTTATGCAAATTAATAACCAAATATAATTTTTTGTACAAGGGTACCTTTGTGTTGGCGAGCTACACTATCACTGAAAGAAATTACTTGGGTAATTTTACCTATAATGTTTTTGAACCAAAAAACCCAAAGATTTTATGGATTAAAGTACACAAGATTTTCAGTAATTTTACCTAAAGCCTTTTAAACAACTACCCAATGATATTTAGATAAAAATACACAAGCTTTTTGGTAACTCACAACTACCCTCACAGGCAATTGTACGTAAATTTAACAAACGGATTGTGTATTTTTACCAAAATCTATTTAACGCTAAGAGATCTCGAACTACTCGCAACTTCTGGGCCTAAAGCCCAACGCAACGCTCCAACCACTATGCTATACGCTCGTGAACTATCATTATAAGCTACATCAGGAGGAAAAAGCAATGTCTCAAGTTATCACTATCTTCATATTAAAAACAACATTAAAAAATTATCAGATAAAAAGTTGTAATTAAAAAAATTATTGTTTAAACAAATTGTTGAAAAACTATACTAAAACCAATTAAAAGAATACTATAACCAATAGCAGGTATAATTTGTAATTTGTTGCTGTGACCAACGGGCTTTTATCACATTGCGCATGGACGTGATGAAAAGAAACGGTATGCCCCCAATACGTTACAACTTAAAACCCAGAAGAACCTCCCGGTATTCCGTAGGAACTAAATTTAAGCAAGTGGTGGGGGTATACCAATTCCCCTCAAGGCGTCTAAGAGATACCTGCACGTGACCAATAGCCATAAGTATGCAAAATGTTTTAGAGCCTAAGGAATAGCATAGTTTTTAGCCTATAAATATTCATAAAGTATTTATACGCATCATCCCTGTAAAAGCATGAATATATCCTGAGGATGTCCTGAGGATATCCTTAGGATGTTCTAACAATATCCTTAGGATGTCCTAGGGATATCCTTAGGATATCCTCAGGACATCCTAGGGATATCCTAGGGACGTTTTCAGGTTATTTTAACATTATTTCAGGATGTCCTGAGGATATCCTGAAGGATATCCGTAGGATATCCTTTGGTTTTGAGGAAGGCCACTAAACTTTACGGAAGAGTAACAAAGATTCATTGCATTTGAATAGCAAGTGCTAAGTAGCCGAGAGGTTTAAGGCTACGCGTAAGCTTGGCATCCATCATAGTTAAGTAGGTTCGATCCCCGTATCCCATAAGATTTTTCCGATGCGTTTAACCATTAAATTATTATATATAAGGAAGGACATAAAAAATTATAAATAAGTAAATTAATATCTACTTTATTATAATTTTTTTTTCAAAAATATCCTTGGGATATCCTGAGGACATCCTTGGGATATCCTAAGGATATCCTAGGGATATCCTTGGGATATCCTGGGATATCCTTTTAAACATTTCTGGGGATATCCTGAGGATGTCCTAAGGATATCCTGGGGATATCCTAGGGATATCCTGAGGATATCCTGAGAATATCCTTATTGCGGCGGCTTGGATATCCGCAGGATATCCTTTTGATATCCTGAGGATATCCTGGGGACATTTTCAGGATATCCTGACATTATTTCCGATATCCTGAGGATATCCTAGGGATATCCTTTTGTTGTGAGGGAAGTTCACCTTATTTATTGTTACATTTGTAATTATACAAAGTGTGTGTAACGCATAACCTATGTAATTGTAAATATGTAGAGGCCTCCTATAACATTTTCTGATAAGGAAATATCAGTAACAAGTGTTAAAGTAATATGAAAAAGATGAAAAAATAATCAAGGCATGTATATACACATTTTGAAGGTTATGTATGCATATGTCGATTGTTATTTGTGATTGTGTTGTTAATTTACCAATAATTGGTAAATAATATAATATATTGTTGACACCATTTCATTTTATTATATGCATAATTTGTAAATTAATTTTTTGTTAAACATGTTATTAATAAATTTTAGTTTCTGATGAGGGCAGCATAGCTGTTGAAACGTTAAAAAAGTGAAGATTTTTTCGTTTTATTTGACTCAGTGAAATCGATAATATCTTTTCAATAATTGTTAACTGAGTGATAAATTCATAATATTATGGAAATAAATTCATAATATTACAATAATATAAATAATAATTGGTAAATATACAACACAATCACAAATAATCGACATATGTATACATAAACTTCAAAATATGTATATACATGCCTTGATTTATATTTATAAAAGTATCATCTTTGATAAAAGATATCAAATACACTGTCACTGCTAACTAACAGGAATATCGGAATTTGAACCACACGTGAAAAATAAATTTTCAAGATAGTTGGCAACAGTGACTTTTGCATTGCCAATCGACGCCGAGTCGACGCGACGTCGACGTGAATATTTATATTGGAGAATCACCTTGACAGATTTAATCATGATTACAGAGAACTGAGGTCTTGTTTCAAAATCCAGGAACTAAAATTAATGTTTTTATATGCAGATTTAGTTTTCTTATACAAAATAGTAAATGGCATAATAATCTGCTCGGATCTTTAGAACTGTTTACGGTGATAATTCACCCATTCACAGAATTTGTAAGGAGGCAAATGATCTCCACTTAATTCTGGACTTCAGCTCTTCGTTCTCTGTTTTCATTACTTCTTTAAAGCGAACGATTTTTAATGAGATTTCTCAAAACTTGCGCTAATTTCTTATTCTAATATGTTCTCATTGTTATTATATATTTCTTTACTTGTTAAGTACTTAAGTACGAAAGGGCTTTTAGCACGTTAACCTGTATATAAATAAATAAATAAATAAATAAATAAAAATAATAATTAAAATTTGAGAAAAAGACTTGAAAACCTTGGAAATTAATTGAAAAAAAGTGAGAATAACTAAAAATTGGAGAAAAGAAATGAAAAAAGCTAAAAAGAATTGGAATTCACGATAATCAGTATAAACTTTTTGGAAATTATAAAAACAAATGAAAATAATTAAAAATTGAAGAAAACAATTAAAATTCCAGAAAAATACTTAAAAATCTTAGAAAATAATTTTAGAAAATGATAATAATAATTAACAATCGAGGAAAATAATTTAAAAAATGATAAAATTAATTCAAAACTGAAAAAAAATTAAATAATGCAGAAAATAATTAAAAATTGAAGAAAATAATAAGAAATTTGAGAAAAACGTACAAAAATCTTAGAAAATAATTTTCAAAAATAAGAATAATTAAAAATTGGAGAAAATAATTGAAAATTTAATCTAAAATTTGAAATTTACAGAAAATAATTAAACTATGATAAAATCAAAAATAAGTTGCAAAAAAACAAATGAAATTTGGAAAAAATAATGGAAAAAAATTTTTTTTTTATTAAGTATCCAAAATAATAATTAAAATTTGAGAAAAAGACTTGAAAATCTTGGAAATTAATTGAAAAAATTGCGAATAACTAAAAATTGGAGAAAAGAAATGAAAAAAAAATTTGGAATTTACGATAATTAATAAAAAAGTTTGAAAATTATAAAAACAAATAAAAATAATTAAAAATTTCAGAATATAATTGAAATTTCAGAAAAATACTTTAAAATCTTAGAAAAGAATTTTAGAAGATGAGAATAATAACACTAGTTTACAAAAAAAAAAATTTTATGTACATTCAATGTCACTATTTTTTTCTTATCTACTAAGCTTCTCGTTACTTTAAAATGACATTAAGAAATTTTTCTATTGGTAGGTTTTCGAAATATGAATTTTTAAAATTTTTTTACGTTTTTTTCGGAGGTGACTTCACGTTTTAGGTCGTATCTCGAGTTACAGAAGTCCGATTGAGTTTTTCTAAGTGTCAAATTAAAGGAAATCAAATTCCAAACAATCTCTTTTAACATTATTTTTCAATCGGTTAAATATTTTAAGTGATATAGCCCAAAATCTGAAAAACAAATTCATTCTACCGCCATGCAAAAATAGAAAACGTCAAATTATGTCCAGTTTTAAATTTTTTACATATATGGCTCACTTTTAGGAAGAAAAAAATGTATGGATGAAAAAAATCTATGAGTAATTATTGAAGTTTAAAGCCAGGGTACTGAAATTCTCGTTTTACGCCATTTTGGTATTTTACCTCCTTTTATAGTGATTATGTTGATTAATATAATGAATACAATATCTAATTAGAAAATGGACTTTTTTACAGATTTCAAATAATTTTCAGTGCTTTACTAATTCAAATTTGACTGAAAATATTTTTGGAGTTTTTGACAAAAATTTCTGAAGAGGCATAAATTGATTAAAATCTGCTTTTTTGACAAATTGAATCAGATGCGCAGAAGTTCAATTTTTGTTGAATTTTGTTCGTTAATAGATGAAAAAGTTTCATATTAGATATAGAAATATGAAAAATAAATGATATTTGACTGAAAAATTATTGGGAGTTTTTGACAAAAATTTCTGAAGAGGCATAAATTGATTAAAATTTGCTTTTTTGACAAGTTGAATCAGATGCGCAGAGGTTTAATTTTTGTTGAATTTTGTTCGTTAATAGATGAAAAAGTTTCAAATAAGATATAGAAATATGAAAAGTAAATGATATTTGACTGAAAAATGTTTTGGAGTTTTTGACAAAAATTTCTGAAGAGGCATAAGTTGATTAAAATTTGATTTTTTGACAAGTTGAATCAGATGCGCAGTGGTTCAATTTTTTTTAATTTTGTTCGTTAATAGATGAAAAAGTTTGAAATTAGCTATGGAAATATGAAAAATAAATGATATTTGACTGAAAATTTTGTTGGAGTTTTTGACAAAAATTTCTGAACTTTTTTAGATTTTGGGCAAAAACTCAAATTTTCTATTTTTTTTGGGACTATATCACTTAAAATATTTAACCGATTGAAAAATAATGTAAAAAGCGTTTGTTTAGAATTTGATTACCTTTAATTTGACACCCAAAAAAACTCAATCGGAAGTCTGTAATTCGAGATACGGCCTAAAACGTGAAGTCACATCCGATAAAAACCAAAAAAATTTTAAAAATTCATATTTCGGAAACCTATGCATAGAAAAAATTCTTAATGTCATTTTTAAGTTTAGAGAACCATACTAAATAAAAAAAATAGTGGCATTCAATGTAAATTTTTGCTGTAAACAAGTGTTATTTTTCATATTTCCATATCTAATTTGAAACTTTTTCATCTATTAACGAACAAAATGCAACAAAAATTAAACCTCTGCGCATCTGATTCAACTTGTCAAAAAAGCAGATTTTAATCAATTTATGCCTCTTCAGAAATTTTTGTCAAAAACTCCAAAAATATTTTCAGTCAAATTTGAATTAGTAAAGCACTGAAAATTATTTGAAATCTGTAAAAAAGTCCATTTTCTAATTAGATATTGTATTCATTATATTAATCAACATAATCACTATAAAAGGAGGTAAAATACCGAAATGGCGTAAAACGAGAATTTCAGTACCCTGGCTTTAAACTTCAATAATTACTCATAGATTTTTTTCATCCATACATTTTTTTCTTCCTAAAAGTGAGCCATATATGTAAAAAATGTAAAACAGGACACAATTTGACGTTTTCTATTTTTGCATGGCGGTAAAATGAATTTGTTTTTCAGATTTTGGGCCAAAAACTCAAATTTAAAAATTTTTTTTGGACTATATCACTTAAAATATTTAACCGATTGAAAAATAATGTTAAAAACGATGGTTTGGAATTTGATTACCTTTAATTTGACACTTAGAAAAACTCAATCGGACTTCTGTAACTCGAGATACGGCCTAAAACGTGAAGTCACCTCCGAAAAAAACGTAAAAAAATTTAAAAAATTCATATTTCGAAAACTTATCCATAGAAAAATTTCTTAATGTCATTTTTAAGTTTAGAGAACCTTAGTACATAAAAAAAAAATAGTGGCATTAAATGTACATTTTGGCTGTAAACTAGTGTAATTAACAATGAAGAAAAATAAATAAAAAATCATAAAATTGATTCAAAATTGAAAAAAATAATTGAAGTATGATGAAAATAATTTAACTACTAAATATTGAAAACAGTAAATAAATTTTGAGAGAAAAAATTGAAAAAACTAAAAAAAAGAAAAATTACAGAATTACTTAAAAATTTTTGATTCAAGAGAATAATTTAAAAAAATCGCAGAATTAACGAAAATTGATGAAAATAATTATTTTTTTGGATATATAATTAAAATGTTTAAAAATAATTCCAAAATAATGAAAATAATGGCAAATTGAAGAAAATAATTGGAAAATCGTTATAATATGGAAAATTGATGTCAATAATCTAAATTTGAGATAATAACTGAAAATTTGGGAAATTATTTGAAAAATAATATAAATATATAAAAAAGGAGAAAGTAATTACAAAATAATAAAATGAAATAAAAAGTGATCAAAATATTTGAAAATTGAGATATATATTTGAAGCAATAATAATATAATATAATAATATTATATAAATATAATCTCCCCCCAAAGTTAAGTTTTAGATTTTTTTTTTACATTGAGCGGGGTTTTCCACTTAAAAATGGCGGAATTTTTCGTAAAAAATAACAATTTTCACTTCAAATGACCATCAAAAATTTAAAAATGAAAAAAATTCTAATCAGGGAACGTTGGGTGATTTGATGATACTTTGACTAAATTTTAAAGGTTTTTGAATTTAGATAATTTTTAGCTGAGATATAGTGAAGACCGCAAATCATCTTTTTTCCAAGGACGTTCTTGGAAAAGCTTTCTCAGCGGCTTGTTTGTTAATATTTTAGCATAAAAAAATTACAGAATGTTCTTGAAAAGATACTTAACAACGTATAAGAGGTTTGAATAAATTTGTTTTATCCATATTTCTAAAAAAAATTGTTTAAAAAGGTGTTTTTTAAACTCTGAAACCCTTACCCCTCCCCCCCCCCAAATGTTTAAAAATACATTTTTCCATGTTTTTAAATTGTGACATTTTTATTGCAAATGCTAACACACAAAAGCACAAGCTTTGTTTTTGTAATAAACAACAAATCAACAAAGTATTTATAAAATAATATAATAATAATAAAATTTTATAATTAAAATTCACTCTGTCCTCACTTGAAGTTTGTCACTAGATAATTTTTCTTTTAAATGTTAAATCATTTACCACCTACATTAAAAAAAACAATTTAGAAATTGCTGTGAAACCAGGTAATTTTTGCTTTGTTTTCTAAGGAAAAAAATGCAACTTATTTTGAAGCAAATTTGACGTTTGATGTAAAAATCTTTGAAGTCAAATTTTTATTATATATCGGAAAAGTTGATAATGATAATATAAGTAAAAGTAAATAAAAAATTTATTTACACATTAATATACATTTATTTTTCTTCAATTACTTTGAATATTCACTTAAATTTTATTCAAAATTAATATTTTTTTCTCCTTAGCAAACAAAGTAAAAATTTCCTGGTTCTACATAAATTTTTCCTTTTTTTGCATCGCATTAGTTAAAACTCAAGCAAATTTTAAATTACGTTTTTTCAGTGTACGTAAAATTTTGTCAAGTTTCTAATTTATAACAATTTTCATTTCTTCTAACTTCAATTAATTTGTACTTTCATCGATTAAAAATTTAATTAATCCACGCTTAGAGAATAGTCAATTTCATAATATTTAAAAATTTCTTCCATTTTAAAAAATTCTTTTCCATTATGATTTCAATTATTTGCTGCAATTTTCAACTATTATTATCGTTTTTCAAAAATTCTCTTCAATTTCTACTTATTTTAATTATTTTTCAACTTTTTCCCTAAATTTTAAATTCAATTTTCTCAAGCTTCAATTATTTTCTTTAACTTTTTTAAATAACACTTTTTCAGTTTCAATTATTTTCTTCAATATCAAATTAGCTTTATTATTTAATAATTATTATTGTACCTATTTATTTTCAGTTTTTTCGACATTTTTCAATTATTTTTACAAAATATGATTTTTGTTCTTTAAATCGTAATTTTTTTCTTTAAATTACAATTAATTTTTTCATTATCGAATTGTTAATGTCAATTTGTAATGGTAAATTTAATAATGAAACGACGTAACTCATCAAATTTGTTAATTTACTTATCAGTTTCATTATTTTCATTGTTTTCTACAATCATTTTCCAAATATTTTTCAATACCTATTAAAAAACCTGTTACAGGCATTATCGATTTTTATTAAAAAAACTAAATGATTACATTTTTAATTATTGTTTTTAAATTTTAGTTGTATTTTTCAATTATTTAAGTGATGTTCTTCAATTTCCAATCACTTTCTTTTATGTCAAACAAATTCTGTAATTTTCACAATTTTTTTTCTTAAATTTCCATAAGTCTTTAATTTTCAATTATGTTTATCATTTTTCAAGTAATCTTGTTTATCTTCATTAATCAGTAACTTTGTTAAAAGAAAAAAATCGAAAATCGATTACATCGGTTTTAAGAAAAGTCACTTTTTAGGTTTAAATTCAATTTTTTATGTAGTTTTGTTGCGAAAATATTTTTTTTACTATATGTTTAAAAAGTTTAAGAAAAACTGAGCACATTTTATGCAGGGCACTATTTATAATTTTCTAATAATAACGGAGAAAAACACTTGTCAAAAATGCTCTTTTGCTGAAAACGTTAAATTTCATAAATTCATTAACTTCTGTAATTTTCATTCAATAAAAAAATAAAAAAATACGCATTTCCTTATTTTTCATATAAAAATAAAAAAAATTATTCTCAGCAAAAAACATGGTTGAATGAAAATGTCACGTGGAATGACCCATATATTCTGTAAATTTAAAAAAAAATTTTTACAAATTTTTATTATGTTCTTCAATTTATAATTATTTTATCATTTTTCAATTACTTTTTCTCATTTTTAATAATTTTTAATTATCTTTAATTAATTTTTTAATTTTTTTATCATTTATCTAAAATTTTAGTTATTTTTTCAATTTACAATCATGTTTACCATTCTGCAATTATTTTCTTTTATTACAAATACCTAAATGTTGTAATTTTTTCAATTATTTTTCGCAAATTAAAATTACTTGTTTAAATTTTAAATTATTTTTATTACATTGCAAATATTTCCTTGCATTTTTTATTATTTTCATTACTCATCAATTAATTCCTTAAATTTTAAAATATTTTTCTCAAATTTGATAATTTTCTTCAATTTGCAATTATTATTGTGATCATTTTGCAAATCTCTTCAATTTTTAATTATTTTTACTATTCCTTAATTAAATTCCTAAAATTTTAATTATTTGTCTCATTTTTCAATTATTTTTTTCAATTTTTACCCTCTTTGATTTTTTGCAATTATTTTTTCTACTTTTTAATTAGATATATTAATTATTGTTTCCTCATAGAGGAAGTATTTTTCAATTACTTTCCGAAATTTTCCATTATTATCTCAAATCTAAGTTATTGTTTCCACTTCTCAATGTTATAAGCATTCTTTAATTATTTTTCTCAAATTTCAATCACATTCATCAATTTTTAATTATTTTTTTTTAATTTGCAATAATTTACACAAATTTTATATTATTTTGATTATTTGTTTATTAATTCCGAAAATTTCAATTATTTATATCAAATTTCTATTATTTTCTTCAATTTTCGATTATTTCTGTAATGTTTTAATTATCTTCCTTAATTTAAAATTCTTGAAGTCATTTTGTAATTAAGTACACTTTCTTATACTTCACATATATTTTGCATTTTTTAAAATTTATTTCTAAAACTGCAATTATTATCTTTAATTTTCTATTATTTTTATCATTTTTCAGTTATTTCACCCAATTTTAATTAATCTCATTTTCATTCAATCAATTTCTAAAACTTTTCAGTATTTTTTTTTCTCAAATTTTTATTCATTTTATTAATTTTTTTTAATTCAAAAATTTTATAAATTCTATCCTATAAAAATAAATCTTGTTTTATTTATCTATATATATATAAATATAAATATATATAATTATAAATAATTATAAATGAATCACGGCGTGCTTGAATGAGATTTAAATTAAAGGTCAGGCGAAATGGAATTTTCCTGTTGATTCACATACTGGGGACCTTCCTGAGTATTTTTCAAGAAAATTTAAAAAATAATCCGCGTAGCTGTTTTTGAATAAATCATTTTTTTGTTTTAAAACTATAATTAAATTACGAAAATGTCCAAATGTAACTACATTTTGTGTAAATACTTTATCATTAAATTTTTGGTTTAATTATTTTAGGAACATTTTCATGTGAAAAACAAGATTATACTATAAGGGGCCATCTATAAATTACGTCACACATATTTCGATAAATTTTGACCCCTTTCCCTATGTCAAACTTTTTTTCTTTTTTTTTTTTAAATACTCAGGGAGGTCCCCAGTGTGGAATTTATTACTCAAAATCAAATAAAATTGTCAACATTTGCGTTAAAATAATAATTATTTTTGTTTTATTTTTTTTCCCTCTGGTCAACATTAAGTGTGCAGATGGCAAAAACTTACAAGTCATTGAAGTTTAAATTATTCGGAATGATTGACATTTTCCAAATACTATTTATTAAACTTAAATATCTTAAACATTAAAATAAGAATCTTAATTAAAACCTAAAACATATATAAGTGAATATCACAATGTTATAACATTTAAAAAAATACCCAAATTTCGACTTTGTATCGGTCTGTTATAACACTTCGGTTCATGCTCTGTAATTAACACTTACATTGTTAGAACATGATAAAATTTATAATTTTGTATTTTTATAAACAACCGTTTTATTGATTAATGGGTTCATAGACCTATAACTGGAAAAGCCAGTTTCACAGCTGTCGTACAATTCTAATTGATCGATATTTCATATGATCTGATTAAATATAACAATCCGGCACTGTTACCTTGAAATGCATGATAGAAGTAATAGTTCTTATTAAGTTGTAAAAAAAAAAAACTTAAACTCGTTCCGTTTGTAAAATACTGACGCCTCTTAAATACATTTTATTTATAATTTATGAATATATATCCCACACATATCCTTAAATAATTCTGTTTTTGACAGATCATTTTATTGATAATCTATTAATACATTGTTATTAGTTCAATATTTTTACAATCTCAGTGAACTTTTCTTCATAATCTCATTATATTTTCTTTATTTATATTCTGCAAAGTTATTTTGTAATATCAACTTTTCGAGTGTGAGAATATTGGATCGTTTCTTCATTCAGATTAAGTTTCTTTTTCAAATGTACTTTTACGCTTTTTCCTGATGAGATACAATAATCTTATTCTGACTTTAATGATAGAAAAATTCGTAATTTATTTTTAGACATTTTATGAAAACTTTCTATCCTTAATTTCAGCTTATATTCGCCTGATTATTCCGTAAAAGTCAATATAATTTACATTTCAAAGAATTTCATTAGATTTTCTTTTAGTTGAATTTAAATTTTCCGAATTTGTTTTTAACCGAATTCTAATTTTTACTCAATATAATTTTTCGGGCATCGAATTTTTAATGAACAGAATTTTCATTTTACAGAATTTCTCTTTAAGCAAATTTTATTTAAATGAATTCTAATTGACTTTAATTTTTATTACAATTTGGGAAAATTCTCTTTAGACAGATTTTTAAGTAGGTCGGATTGAGAAATCTTTCGATTATAAATTCGGACAAATAAAGATTCGGTGAAATGAAAATTCTGTCATTTAAAAACCCGATACACATAAAATTCTGCCTAATGAGAATTTTACAAAATTAAAATTCGGTTGAATTAAAATAGATTTAGATTAAATAATGATTCTTAACTATAAAGTTATAAACGAATATCCCTGATTATTTTATAAAGTCTATTATAATTTAAATTTACATTTCAAAGTATTTCATTAGATTTTCTTTTAATCGAATTTAAATTTTCCGAATTTGTTTTCAACCGAATTTAATTCAACCCGAATTTTTACTCAATATAATCGATAAATTAGTAAAAAATATTTTTTTTACAGAATTTTCAGTTTACAGAGTTTTTTTTAAAGCAAATTTTATCTAAATGAATTTTAATTAACTTAAATTGAATTTCCATTACAATTTGGGAAAATTTTGTTTAGACAGAATTTTAAGTGGGTCTGATAGAGAAATCTTTTCACTATAAATTCAAAAAAATAAAGATTCGGTGAAATGAAAATTCTGTTATTTAAAAACCCGACACAAAGAAAATTCTAAGAATTTCACAAAATTAAAATTCGGTTGAATTTATTAAAATAAAATAAAAGAATAGATTTAGATTGAATGATGGTTCTTAACTATAAAGTTATAAACCAATATCCCTGATTATTCCATAAAGTCCATTATAATTTAAATGTACATTTCAAAGAATTTCATTAGATTTTCTTTCAGTCTAATTTAAATTTTCCGAATTTGTTTTCAACCGAATTTAATTTAACCCAAATTTTTACTCAATATAATCTTTCGTGTATCGAATTTTTAATAAACAGAATTTTCATTTTACAAAATTTTCAGTTTACAGAATTTTTCTTAAAGCAAATTTTATCTAAATGACTTTTAATTGACTTAAACTGAATTTCTATTACAATTTGGGAAAATTTTGTTTAGACAGAATTTTAAGTGGGTCTGACAGAGAAATCTTTTGACTATAAATTCGGAAAAAGAAAGATTCGGTGAAATGAAAAATCTGTCATTTAAAAACCCGACACACATAAAATTGTACCTAATGAGAATTTTACAAAATTAAATTTCAGTAAAATTAGAATTGAATAATGGTTCTAAACTATAAAATTAAAAGCAAATATTTTTGAATCTTTTCATTGATTATAATTAGAATAAAATAAACTATTAATCTATCTTGTACTAAAATTATTATACATCAAAGATATGTATTAAATTGTGTCAACTGTGACAATTTATCGACTTTGTACAAAGTACAAAAATCATTTATAACATATGCACATTTATTATTTTAATATTACACTAATATTATAATTATCAACATTTATCTAGATGTATGCCTACTTAAATTACCCCAGTTATGTAGTCACAAATATTTAAATAGCAATTTACTTCCATTTTCTTAAAGTTTAAACAATTGGGTTTATCAGTCCATTGTCACATTTATATAAAATATATAGGCGTCAAAGATAAATTCCCCATTATGCGAGGTTTTCATTGACTACATTATCTCTTTTATATTTAGGAAGGAAAAAAATCTTTGTTGACGTAAGCCTAAAAATGCAGAGTTATGACACTTTTTGTAGCTTTGAAAGTTTATATTCACCTACGTACTACATAGCTTTGAATTAACCAGGGTCGGAGGAATAAATTTTCGTCGATTGTCAATTTATGAAGGTAATACAATTTTAATGAAATATAATACGATAAGGAATGTCAAAAATGATTTTTTTAGTTTTGAGAAGCCTGAATGATTTGGGGGAAATTTTGAAACGAAAAATTAGAAATGGATACGAATTTTAGTTGGAAAGGGTAGTATTTACTTTTTGTGCTATTTCCGTCGGCCCTGTATTTATAAACTATGAACAAACAAATATATATACAGATCAGCAATACAAATCAGGTTAAGCAATAATAGCGATAAAGTGTATACAGTTTACAATTACTCCTACTCTGCCTGCGGAAAATGGGGATTTTGAAAAAATCCTTTAAGTGCTGATTATGAATTCCTTATAATCGTGCAGAGGTATATAAACGCTGAAGAAACAAGTGGAATCAAACAATTTACTTCTTGCAGTCACAGAACTAGCAACAACGTAATTTATCTCATCATGTTTAAGGTAAATAAATTAATTGCAATAGAACTTCTTCCGATTCTTAGATACCTAATTTTATTAAATATAATTCATGTAAAATGTATCGTTTTTTCAACACTTGATAATGTTAAAGATCCTTAGAAAAAGATTTATTGTGTCAGAAATACAAATTTTATTATTTCTAGACATTGTTGCTGTTGTTGTATATTTTTTAATTTTTATATGTAATAAATTTTTATAATTTGTATTTTTTAAAATGTGTTGTTTTTTATAGAATTTATTATGATGGTTGAGAGATAGTAGCCAAATTTCTTAGTAAAAAAATTTCTATTCATTGAAACATTGATTTATCCAACAATTTGTAATCGGTAAAAATTTAAATTCATTCAGTTTTCGATTTATTTTTTATTTAATTATTTATTAAAAAAAAATTCAATTGACGCCAATGAAAATTGATTTTATTTTATTAACTGTGTGAAGAATTAGTAGAAGCAGTTGAATTGGTCATCTGCAAATAAAAAAAAATTATTAGAGGATAGAAATATACTGTTAATTTAATTATATTTGTTAAAAAAAAGTATTGATTTGAATAACATAAAATTAGCAATGAGAATATGCTATACATCTAGAGAAGTGGTATATTTGGAACCAATTTAACTTATTTGTGTCAAATAAAAATATCTGTGTCTCAGAGCCTGCTACATTTTTTATTTGTTCAAATAAAAAAGTTTTTTGACAAAAATAAAAATTTATTTGATATAAATGAAAAGTTAGTAGGCTCTGAGTTAATATACTTTTTCTCTGAGTGATATATTCCATTACGGTTTAGTTTGAAACTATTAAAAAAAATTTTATTATTATAATATTTTTAATGTTATAACTTTTGTTTCAGCTTCTTATTCTTGCCTGCCTGATGGCAGTAGCTTATGCTGGAGTTGTAGGAGTAGTTTCTCCTGCTAAAGTTGTCGCAGGTATTTACAAAATCAAAATATTTTTTAAACTTTTTCAATTTTTTACGTATATTGAGGAAAGTTAGTTGGAATCATTTTTGTTTTACAGTCAAGCAAAAAATGTGTCTAAATTAAAGAAAATATTTAAACATAATTATTTTTTAACTTATTATATTTAGATTAAACAAATTTTTGTCTTTTATTCCTTTGTAATAGCTTTCAAATAGATTTATCCTTTTATATACAAATTTATTTATTTACTTTTTTTTTAGATAGATAAAGTGACAGAAAAACGACAGAAAAAATACACGGAAACTTATTTTAGAAGTAATGGAAATTAGACTTAAACGAAATTTTATTTGAAAAGAAATGTAATTTGATGTCTTAAATTGTAATATATTTTTTCTTTTGATGCACGACAAACAATTTTTCCCGAATCATTTTGAAGCTAAATTTTTATCCTGTCATTTTATTCCGAATCAATCTGTTTTAATTCTAATCGGATTTATTCGGATTGTAACGGATTAATTTGGAAACAAATTTAGGAATGCCTCGGGAGAGTAGTAAAATTTATCAAAATCGATTGAAATTCAAACTGATACTTTTGCCAGTGTTAAAAAAGAAAAATTACTAAATTATATTTTAAGATATAAGGAATAATTCCCCCTTTTTAAAAATACTGCTTACGGTACAAAATTTCGAAATATAATCTGAATTCCACATTCTGTCGTTTTATTCATTTATTTAAATAAATTAAAAAGAGAGAAATTATATTGGGAATGGCTAAACTCGAAAACGTTATTCAGTGGTGTGAATTAGAATTAGAAGAAGTAAAAAAAGTAAACAGTAAAATTCTGTAGAAGAAGAAAAAAGTGTAAATTTTTAAATTTATGAAAAAAGCTATACTTTTAATTTTGAGTACGGATAAATGGGAAAAAAACAAATTTCTTAAACCTAAAAAATTTAAATCTTTCTTTATATGGATACAACAGCTGATCTGTCAAAAATCCTAACCTATACATTTTGGTTATTTTTTCAAAAAAGAATACAATGCTAATTAAGAAATAGATGAAATTGTTTTAAAGAGATTCCAAGCTGATATTTATATTAATTTTAAATCAAAGTCAGAGGAATGATGATTTCTACATTTTTTAAAATATTATTTAAAAGTAAGCAATATTTCTTAAATTTGAAATGCCTTAGAATGTTCATATATGATAACTTTAATTCTAGAAAAATTGCCAAAACTTTTGATCTATATTTTGATTCTAATTTTAATTTGAGCCACAGAAATGACGTTGAAAAAGCCTAAATTTATGTTTCTTTTTACTTTAACTAATGATATTTTTTCAAAATTTTAAATAGTTCTTTGGGGTTACGTCCGGGTTATAAAAATCTTGATTAATCTTCAATCAGTCATTTAATTTGCAACGTCAAACATAATATGTTAACTCATCAGGACAGAACTTTAATCTAAAAGTTTTTTTTACAAACATTACAATTTTAAGCATAATCTTAATTCTTAATATTTTTTAATTTTCTCTCTTTAGTTTCATGAATTCTTCTTTTTTCGCTATTTTATATAATATACATTTTACTTATTTTTGTACTTACGTAGACATATTATATCATACCTTTCCTTTAAAAAGCAATTAATAATCTTTTATTTGGTATTAGAACATTCGTGATACAAGTCCAATTCTCAATTTAGTCAGTCCAATTTCCAACTCGTGCCTCTATAAAAAATTTTATATTATTAGTTTGATGACTTTAAAACATTTTTTCCAATTGACTTTAAATTAACTTCTAAAGTTAGATTTTCATAAAAGTGTCTTCTTTTAAGAGTATTAAGAAGTATTAATTAACTTACTATTATTTTTATTAATTTTTAAAACTATTTTATGTAATTCATTAACAAAATTGAAATATAAACTAGGTTATAAATATATATAAATAGTTGTTTTACGTCCCGATAGCAAGGCTGGAATTAAATTAAATTAAAATCATGACATATTTTTAATAAATTTGAATTTTTTAATTCTATTCAATTCGGGAAATTCCCTTTTCTCCGATAACCCTAAATGAGACAGAAACATTTTCAAACGAATTATTTTCTATTCCGAATACAAGACGTATTCTATTAGTGGAATAGATTTTGTAAACTTTTAATCTAAAAAAAATTTTTAAACTACGTTTAAAAATGTTGATTCTTTAATCCTCAAAAGGGAATAAAAAATAGAGATTTCTAATCCCAAATAATAATTTTTGCAAGCAGTAAAAATGAAATATTTTTATTTTATAAGCAGAATAAATTTTGTATATTTTTAATACCTTTTACTGACAAAAAGAAGGAAAATAGAATGTAACATTAACTATTCCAAAAATAGAATTAAATTCTGCTTGATTCGGATAGTAATGAAGGGAATTACTTTTTCGGAGATCAATCTATAAAACTGAATTTAAATAAAATTAGTAGTGAAAATATGTCCTAATACCTGTTAATGTAACTTATTATAAAATATCTATTTTAAACTTTCAGAAATGTAAAATAAAACAATGGCCCTTTAAACGTTTTAATTTATATTTTTGAAATACAACTCGAGTTTTTATCATACATTCTGAAAATTTTAGAATTTTAAAATTAATTTTAAATTTTAATAACATTAAAATTTACCCACAAAAAACTTGTAGATAAAGTAGAAAACCTCTATTTCAGCAAGCTTTCAATTCAATCTATGAAAATAAAACTTCACGATATGAAAACTTTTTCTAAGAAAATAAACTTTTAATGCTTTTTAATTCCATTTCAAAAATTAGCAAATGGGATTAAAAGAGATTTTAACACTTTTCATCTCGCATACGGAATTAAAACTTGTCAGTCGTATACATATTGAATTTTTTTACTTCCATTTTATCCAGTTTTATATTTTGTCTAAAGTGAATTGAACGAAATACAAATTCATAAATTTTTATTCTATACGCGAAATTGAAACAAATAATGGGAATTCCCGAATTAAATGGAATTAATTCTTTTTAATTCCATTTAATTCCAGCCTTGTTGCCAGGGGTGTTAGAAGAATAAAAAACAATCATAGGACAGATTAGACAATCGACTTTTACGTGTTTGAATGTTTTAAAAAAGTTAATAAAGGTTTTATTATTAAATAAATGGTTAAAAAACATTTTTTGCAGGATTTGTATAAAAAGTGGTAAACTATCTCTCTAAATCTGAATTAGTTAAAAATAACATATTTGAAAGCAAAAACTCAGTCACTAATTGAAATAGTTATATTTCTTCTAATCATTTATTACAAAATAACTAATTTAGGGGCTGGATGCAATAAGGGGATACGCGAGACTTTCGTTGGCCCCGCGTACAGCGAGTCTCCGGCAGAAACGGGGGACTTCGAAAGTCGTCTATATCCCTTTATTGCATCCAGCCCCTCAATTATTAGTCGAATTCATTTTTAGGTTATGTCAAAATAACTAATATTTTAGTAAAATTCATTTTACTAATTTAATTAGTCAAATTTTAACTATTTTTTAGTTATGTTTTTACTAAAAATTAGTCATTTTTTTACTAATAATTAGTTATTTTTAACTAATTGGAAAAACAAAAACTCAGTCAAGTTTTTACTAATTATTAGTTATTTTTGACTAATTCAGATTTAGAGAGATTGTCGTACAGAGGGTTATTGTAATAAATTTTTATAATTATAAGTAAAATCTCGAGGTGATGCAAAATTAATGATTTAGGAGAATCATCATACATTTATAAATTACTAAAATTCTAAAAATGAAATAAATTGTCATTTTCAGCTCCCGCTGTTGTTGGTTGGGGCAAAGGTTGGGGCAATGGAGGATGGGGCAATGGAGGATGGGGGGGCAATGGCGCATGGGGCAATGGAGCATGGGGCAATGGAGGACATGATGGATGGAACAATGGGGGTGCCTGGGGAAAAGGCTGGGGAAATGGTGGCTGGGGAAATGGTGGATGGGGTAATGGTGGATGGGGAAATGGTGGATGGGGAAATGATGGTGCTTGGGGAAAAACCTGGTAAATTCACCTAGTGACAAATTCAATTGGCGAAATCACCGTGAAAAGTGTCTACAAAACAAAATTCAGTCAAGAATAATTTGGAAGATGTGACACTGTCTGTATTCGAGTCTCCCAAAGATATATGTAAATTGTAAAATTGACATTATATGTACAAAGTTTTTGTAAAATAAATTTAAGTAAATAGAAATCTAATTTCTCGTATTGTTGACTTTTCCCTTCTCTTTATTCGAATTTATAATTAGATATTTTTAATTACAAATTGTTTCACAATTTTCGATTAAAAAATATGTGCGATTTGTATAGGCACCTATATAATAAGAAAAAAATTCATGCAGTTAATCTTGGAAATTAATTTTAAAAGATTGGTTTTTGCAATTGTAAAAAAGTATTTTTGAAAATTGTTAAGCATTTGTTAAATAGTATTAATAGATTTAATGTGAAAAGGTTTTTAAAAGTTTAGATTTTAATTTGAAATGTGATGCAATCAGTTCTTTTATTAGACCGATAAAATTGCTATTATGCAAATCAGTCTGATCTGTTCTATATATGCAAGATACGGCTACATTATCTGATGCAAGTCTTTTCAGACGTTGCACATTTTGGTTCTTATTATCAGAAGGTAATTAGATTGAAATAAAAGGATTTGATGTCTAATTATTGATTTCTTAGATAGGGATCTTACTGTTAAGATATAGCAAATATTCTTTCATCTTAAATGCATGTTGCAAATGTTTCTATCTAAAGATTTAATAAATAATATATATCACGGAAAAAAATAGGACTGCATCAATGAAACTTTTTTTCGCAATGGCTAAACATTTAGCGAAAAATGAACGAGCGATATTGACAATATCAGTGTTTTGGCGAAATTGAAAATCGTCGCTCCACTTTTCTATATTAGAGAAAGTGTATTACTAATTTATATATTTGTCAGTTTAAAAGAAAGAGATACTGAAATTCAGTGATGGAACTATTTAAAATGTATAAGCTAGAAAATTAATTTTGATAAATAGTTAAAAAAATACAAAATGAATATATTTCTGCAATTATACTTAATTTTAAAAAAGGTTATTTAAAATTGTGTTTATGAAAAATCATCGGCCAAGAGACTCAATTACATAATTCTAATCTCATGTCATCTCTCATCTCACTACCTTTCAAAATTTTAATTATTTTGACAATTTCAACTTTAAACCTTCTCGTGGTTAAGTATTTTTTTTATCAGATATTACTTAAGTATTGCAATTTTTATTAAGACATTATATAATTAATGAAAACATTATAATAATCTTCAGTAAAATGCTGTGACATGTAGTGACTATTAAAAAATGAATCAAGAAGGACTGTGGTTGCAATAAAATAAGTTCACAAAATTATAATTTTGTATTTGTACTTTTATTTCCAAAACAATAAATAAATTTAAATATGTATTTAGTTTTGTCATTAATATGTAATTTAAGTTTAAATTGATATGATTTTCTAGTATTTTGATAAGTAGTTTTTATTATTCTTAGTTTTACTTAAATTAATTTTTATTGAAAAGTAGGGTTAGGGGCCATCCATAAAAGAATCCATCCCAAGAAACGTTACGTAATTTATAATTTATATATCATTTTTTTTCGATTAAAAAAAAAAAAAAATCGTGTCCTTCACCAAAAAAAAACTCAAATTTATTTTTGATTTGCATTTTTTTGGTTCAAAATTTTTTTTTTTTAAATACATATCATCAATCGAAAGGCCATGAAAAACTCTATCGAAACTGATAGTAGCAAATTTTTTTATCTAATTGTTAACTAGAAAAAAAATATTGAAATTTGCGTTGTATCGTAAACTCAAAAAAATTCCACCCCTCCCACTCGGAAAATATTGGACAAAAAAAAAAAATTTCCAAAAATTACAGTCTATATGCACCATAAATACTTTGAATTTAAGCATAATTGGCAAACAATTTTTTTTACCTTGATTACTTCATATGGAATCTCTCCTATACACTTTTACATTAAACACATTTCTGTTATAAACACGTAATAAAAAATACACAATAATATCAATATCTTTTTAATTTTATTTCTTCTTATAATTTGGTTTCTAAATAGTATTTTTTAGTTAAAATCATTGCACAAACTAATTTTGTTAAAAAAAAAATTTTCTGTTGAGTACTTCAATTAAAATTTCTCGTTATTTCAAAAAGGAAAAGAATTACTAACTTTGAATAACATTTTCTCAACAACCGTACGGTAAACTTTTTTAATATTGTTGTAAAAGTTACATTATATTATAGTTTAAAAGATATTAATTTTTTTTTTAAATTTGTAAAGCCGTTTTTTTTAAATATAGCCATTTTGTTATGTTTGTTGTTATTTACAGTTTTTTTAATGTTTCCATGTAAAAGTTTCAACTTTATAAATCTTAAAAACAGAACGGTAAATTTCAATAAAATTGTAACCATACATGTAAAATAATGCATTTAAAATGTTATTAAAATTTTATAAGAATCTGTAGAAAATGTATTTCTGGGTAATCAATAATATTCGCGTAATTCTGTTATATAAAAATAAAATAGATTTGTTTTATTAAAATAGAAAATAGCAAGAAGGGAGAAATATTGAAGAATGCCCCACGCAATGAACGCACAATTAATGTTCCTTGAAGATTTGTCAAATACGCATTTATTTTCATCTACTTCTTTTATAAAATTATGAAAAAAATGCTATACTTTATTTGAAATTTAATTTAGACTTTAAAAATAATATTATACATTGTGTCTCATCTTTATTTATCTTTTAACATGATTAACAGGGCGTCAAAAAAGTACAATTTCCATATTTTTCAAGGCCAAGGAAATAAGAAGCATTCACCTATATCGCGGTAACCAGAAACTAATACTTTGTCTTATGCAATGAATATAAGAACATAAGAAGGGTTATCTAGTTTAAAAAAATGTTAAAACTTTTGTATATAAATACGGTGACAGATTCAGTGGTATCGTTCAATTCAACTTTTGAAATTGAAGACAAAGTTACTGCATATTCAAACAGCAAAATGCTCAAAGTGAGAAAACAAATTTTACTCTTATGTGTAGATAATTTTATAAATTTTTAATGAAAAATCGTTTTAAAGATAAAAATGTAATTCATCGATTAGTGAATAATAATTGTTAATATTCATTTGTTGTTTTAATTCGAAAAGTAGAAGAATCAAACAAAATGATAGAGATTAAAATTATGACTTTTTTTTTAATAATATATACATTTTTATTTTTGTTTAGTTTTTCCTAGTCGTGTGCTTTGCCGTTGCTCACGGAGGCATTGTATCACCTATTTATGTTGGCAATACTGTACCAAATTTGCAGCCAGTGACCACTAATATTGTTAGGGGTAAGTAATACTTTACTTGGAATTTTCATTATTAATATATTATAATTATATTTTTCATTATTTAGAATTTTTATTAAATGGAATTTTAATCCATATAATTACCATTTTGACAAATTTTTGCTTAAGAGAATTTTTAGGTATTTGTGCAAATACTAATACGCAAATGGATATTCTGGTATTTGAAAACTCGACTCATCTAAAATCCTCTTTAATGAAAATTCTACTTTTAGAGATTCGGTTAAGTTCAATTTCTTTTAAATAAAAAATTGTCGGTTAAAAATAATTCTTCCGTTAAATATGAATTAAGTTACCTTAAAATTGTGCTAAGCAAAAATTCGTATTTTTCGAAAAATTGAAATTTGGAAGAAGGTAATTAGAGGATAAAAATATAAGCTGGAAGTTCTGAACTTTTAAATGAACGAAATTATTATTATTTCAAAAATTTTCAAATTTTCCCATAAATGACATTCTGCATACCAAAAAATTCATTTGGATCTTTAAAGAATTGGTTTACTTAATTTTATATTTTGTGTTGCAAGAGTTATTTTCAAAAATATTTCCAAGAAGACAAAAATCATTCAAATATACGTTCAAAACTTCAGGGATCTATAAAAATAGCAATTGTTGATTTGACTTGAATAAAAAATACGAAATGTGAAATAATTCGTATTTGTCAAAATACTTTGAGAAAATATTTCAATAACTTAACTTAATTATTTTAAAAATTTTATCTGAAAATTATATAAGTAGGTTTTTGGAAATTTGTGGAAATCAATTTTCATTTTCTCTTAAAAGCCACTTTTCAGTTCAAAGTTATATCAAGGGGTCAAGCATCCTTAAAGACAGAATTCCACAATTCTAAATGGCGAAGAAAAAATAATTTTTTTTTATTTTGATAAGTGTCAATAATTAGTACCTATAGTGATTTTCGAGGTCTCTGATGAAAATCGGAAGTGAGGATTTCCAAATTCTCAAAAAGACTCTTTAAATAAAATTAATTTAATGAAAATTAAATAATTCATCTAATTTCATGTACTATTTTGAAAGAGAATTAATGCTATTTTTGATTGATCTTTAATTTTTTATAAATTTTTCACAATTTCATCATGAAATTTCTATTTAAAGTCTAAAATTCATGATATTTCAAAACACCCCTCCTCAAATTTTCTTGAAACTTTTATGAAAAAAATGATCTAGTTTTTAGTTTCTTTCAATTGATTATGGACATTTTAGAGAATTTATGCATAAAAATGATATAAAGTACGTGTTTTTAAAAAATCTGACATTAAGCGATGTTGAATTTACCAAAGTCAAAGTCGAATTTCATTTTTAAATTTCAAAAGAAGATACAACATTTATTTTTCCTATAATTTATTTTTTTATTTGAAGCGTAATTTGGAAATCCATTTATTAAAAACACTTTAAAGAATATTTTATACTGCTATAATAATAAACAGGTAATTATTCTTGCCTAAAAATTCGTTTTAAATAAGTTGTAGTTTTCTTCAGAATTAAAAAAAACCTGAAAATGATTACATGCAATAACCAATCATGATTAACTCTATTTCCAGGAAATTTTGCCCACCCTTTAGAATTTTTGTCTTTACAAAAAGTTTTTTATATTTTGTTAACCAATAATGATAAAACAATAAATGTGGACTTCTTTTAAAGTTTATGTTCTCTACTTTTAGAATATCTAATGAGCGAAAGAAAAAAAAATTGTTTCATTACTTAAGTACTATTAACAAAAGTTAAAAAACTCTATTTTTTTGATAAATTTCAAACTGATATATTTTATAAACAAATTATCACACTTTAATCGCAGACAACGCATTTGAAAGATAATTTTAATTCCTTTAAAACTAATTTTTGAAAATTGTTATACGATTTTTTATAACAAAGATATAGGTAATTGTTTAAAAAAATAGTACTTTTTTTTTAATTAGGATTAAGTTCAGAACGGTTGATTTTGGAAAAAAATTATTCAGATAAAAAATGTGCCTTTTTCTGTGTAGAATCAGAAAAAAACATTTAGAAATGAAAAAAAAATCTTTTTAATCACATTTTAATTTTTAAAATTTTAAAAATATGGTAAAAACATTCTTTTTTTTTTAATTCTAAATATTTTTTTGTGATTTTACACATAAGAAGACACATTTTTTTTTAATAGTTTTTTTTTCAAAATCAACCGTTTTGGACTTATGTCTAATTAAAAAAAAGTGCTGTTTTTTAAAATTATTACCCACGGCTGTTATTGATTTAAATAACTTTTATTTAAATTATGATCTAAATCGTGATTTAAATCATTGGGACATTTGCATTAAAATCATGATTTAAATAAAATAAAAAACTTTACAATTCTCTGGATGTCTAATACTGCATGTAAAAAATCGCAAACCATAAAAAAAACACAAATTTGTGGATAAATCTTAAAAATGTTAATTTTAATATTTTATTCTTTATAAAATTTAAAAAAATTGGGATAATAGAAATAATCAAAATATTTACGATTTACAATTTGTTAATTCAAATTTACGTGCATAACAATTAATGAAAAATAATTAAATAATATTAAATATTTTTCATCTTCGCACAATAGTCCTTTTTTTAATTCTTACAAGATCTCTAAGAAATTTCAATCTTTCAAAACTGTTTAATTTTTATCTTATAATTTCTTAATTTTACAAAATTTTAAGATTTTTTCTTTTATTTTTGATATTTTTATTTTTATTTTAGGATTTTTTTAATGAACTCTTACTTTTTCAAAACTGTTTAATTTTTATCTTATAATTTCTTATTTTTACAAAATTTTAAGATTTTTTCTTCTTTTATTTTTGATATTTTTATTTTAGGATTTTTTTTCTTTTCTTGCAACTTATTTAATATTATTTTACACAATTTTGTTATAACATTCACTAAACTTTTTTTTTCGAAGATCTTTATAATTATTTCCATATTTTAAAAAATAAATACGCTCATGTTTTATAGGTTTATTCAATTTGTTTTCACATCTTCTCTATTAAATATTTATTTATCCGTATCGTATATATCTTGCTTAGAAGTTTTACAGCAAGTAGGCAAATTACCCAAAACCACACGATTTAATTAAACTAATTATTTTAATTTTAGAACTCATTTTTATAAATTAAATCAAAGTGTTTAGAAAGCTAAATGTTTAAGGATTAATTTAAAAAAAATATATGTTCATCTGTGAGATACAAGGGCATGTTTTCTAAAATTTAAAAATTTAAAAATTATTGTTGGAAAGCATCATTTTCACAATTCGTTAATATTAAACTAATAAACATGAGACTTTATAGAAATCACCTCTACCTTAATATACTTCATTAATAAAAACAATTATGTTTAATATCAGGCATTTTACCCGATTCTTCTCTACTTAAGAAGGTTCTATGGTATGACGGTACTAGTCAAAACAGAGACCATTAATTTTGAGGTTAGGTTTAAATTTAATTTTACGCATATATAATTAAACAATTGTATTTATTAACTTTATTTACATTATTTACTTTTTAAATATGACAATTTTTCATGTGTGATCAAAATCATCATTTTAAAATGTCAGAACGTCTGAACTGTATCGTGTAAAACGTGAAATATTTGTACAATTTAATTTATTGCAACTTTCACAGGTACATAATGACACTTTTTTCATCAGATATTTAATCCTTATACATCTGAGACGTATTAAAAAAAGTTTTATTGATTTGGTAATGCTAAATACTTTGTGTCAAATAAATATGTATGAAAAACTACTGATGTCCCATTAGACTTAATGTTAAATGTTCAAAAATATTAAAAATCAAAAACACTTATAACTTTTTTCACAAGTACATTGAAGTCTCAAAATTTTAACTGCATCATTATAAAACCTTTGTCTATCAGTGAACCAAATTTGATGAAAATGGTAATGTTAATTCTCTTTACGATAGAACCTCCTTAATATACAATTTTTTACTTTTGATCCAACAGGTGTTGTTGGACCTCATGGTTTAGGTCTTGGACAAGTTGGAGTTATTGGACCAGTTGGACTTGGATCCGTTGTAGGAGTTAATCATGTTGGAGTTAGACCCGTCGTTGGAGTTGGACACGTTGGACTTGGAAACGTTGGACTTGGAAACGTTGGACTTGGAAACGTTGGAGTTGGACATGTTGGACTTGGAAACATTGGAGTTGGAAATGTTGGATTAGGACATGTTGGAGGACTTGTTGGTTTGGGAGGCGTAAGAGTTGCACGCTAAATTTTACCACAAATTTGGAAAAAATGTCAAAGTTTAAATTATAATGAAATTAAAAATCCAGGTGCAAATTGATTAAAAAAGTTTCGGTTAAAAATTACATTTCCATAATTTGTCATAACTTAATTTGTGAAATAAATAAAAAAATGAATAAAATAAATTGAAATAATTTTTACTGCCTTTTTTCTCACACTACCTTTCAACATAAGTAAAAAAAATTATCAAAACGGTAAATATTTCTTAATTTCCTTCACAACTTCTATTTGGATGATTCCCCCGAAATATTACTTTTGTATGTCCTCAAGATTTTCTCAATAATAATAATAATTTATGACAATTTCTCTCTATATGTCAATAGTTTACCACTTTTTCTAAAAATCCTGCAAAAGAATTTATTTATTTTATAACTTTAAAGTACTTTTTTTTGTAATTTTAACTACTAAAAGTGAGCCTTTTAACCTGTCCTATGTCAATTTTTCATTCTTTCAAAACGTAAAACAACTATTTAATATTTGAAAAACAATACTTTACAGATATTTTCTAGAAGCTAAGGGATTGTAGAATATTTGTACAAAGTATAAATAAAATAGATCTTATAGATTTTCCATAAATGGAAAATGAATTTTGTCCTCTGGTTTTGCATCATTCCTCTGGCTTGTTGTATATTATTCAATATTTTTTATATTAGTTGAGTTATTTATTTGTTTTCATACTTATTAAATACATTGACATCCCTAATAATAATTTGTCAAGTGGGTTTTGTAAAAAAATCATTATTTAAAGTTAAAAATATATAAATTGAAGCTTTTACAGCGATTCACAACCTGAATAGCGCCATTCCTCTGGTTCAAATTAAAAATAGAATGACAGTAGATAAAATATTTTTGCAATTTTTGTACAATAAAGTTAACTTATACAAACATGCTAAACTATTTTAAGTTTAAGAAAAAATGCTTAATTTTAAATAAACTGTAAAAAATGTTGAAATCATCATTCCTCTGGCTCGTCATTCCTCTGGCTCATATTAAAAATTAATATGAATATCAATTGTTTTTGAACTGTCAACAAAAAATAAACCTTCAAATCTTGACAAATAATTATTGGTGGTCAAAAGATTTCATATTTTGGTAAGTGTTTTAAAATCTACAATTTTTTTAAATTATAATTAATAATAAATTAATAATATTAAATAGCTTTCTGACTATAAAAAATATTGTTTAAAATAAATTTAAATGACATGAAGTTGTTGTTTACTTTAAAAAAAAACACCTGCTTTACATTTTAACCTTTAGATTTATCTATAAATTTTAATATTAAAAATCTTTTTTAAATGCTACAAATTAGCATGATCAAGTTATGAAGGTGTTAAATCTTTAATTGCTTACCATGTTTATAAATTTTAGAGGTTCTAAAATGTATTTAATAAATTTTCATTTCCAATGCACAGAAAGGAATATTTCTAGAGAATCACCCAAATTTATTTAAAAACAAGATGTTCATTACAATCAATAAATTGTACAAAACAGTAATCATTCAAATAAGCAATAAATATTTTACAGAAATTATAATACGGTCATCAGTTTTTGGATCATTTTCGATAAATTATTAAAAGATACACACAATTTTTAATTTAATTTTTTTGTAAAAAATTTTTTCAATATCGATTTATTCCTTGTTTCCAAATGATCAATTTTTGAAAAATAAAAATTAATATTTTTCAAAAAAGTGATAATTTGGAAACAAAGAATGGATCGGTATTGACCAAAATTGTGTACACTTTTTAATGGTTTTTTATAAAAATAGCAAGTATACCACTAAAAGGTGTCGAATGTCATGTATGATGTAAACTAGAATTGAATTGAATGATTGAATTAAAATTGATAAATAACTTTAAAGAATGGATCGGTATTGACCAAAATTGTGTACACTTTTTAATGATATTTTATAAAAATAACAAATATACCACTAAAAGTTGTCGAATGTCATGTATGATGTAAACTAGAATTAAATTGAATGATTGAATTAAAATTGATAAATAACTTTACCCTGGTATCTTCTTCCAAACAATCTTTTTAACTTTAACAAAGTTCGATTCTTTGATGCTTTTTTTCTTTTATAAACTTTATTTTTCAAACAATGAAAATATATTGGAAAGTATGCTTTTCATGACTGTGACACACTCTAGTTGTTACACATCTATTGGCAATTATGCTGCTTAGTAGGTAGCTACACAGTATCTACTGAAATAGCTGATGCAATAAACGACAGATCAAGAGTGTACTTTTGCCATTCAAAAAAAATTCCGATTCCATAAAAATGTTGAACGTTTCATACAAATTCATGCAGAGTCGGAAATATAAATACCCCTCTGAGACCGGAGAAAATCATTCAAATTTCATCCTGCAGTTGAAGAAGTAACTAAAATCACACCATGATGAAGGTAATATTGTATTTAATTTAAATATAAGTTTTTTTTTTTAATTCTAATGCTAATTATATTTTATTTCATATAAAATTTATTAAAGTACACAAATTCAACATGATAAAAATTTAAAACAAGTGCCAATATATCCGAGAAATATATTCCCTCTGAAAAAAATCCATCCGGATTTTCAGACGGAAACTCGTCCGGAAATTTGAAACAATCAGCACGGAAATCCGTGGGAGGGGATTTTTTGATATAAAAATATAAAATGAAGTTATTTCATTATTACGTAAGCATCTTTTTATTTTTGTCATTTTCACAAAAATAATTGGATTTTTGTCCTTACGTCATCACAGTGGAATGAATCTGGAATTTACTGTTTAAAATTTGCTAGAGCTTCCAATTCATTTCGAAATAATTAAAAAAAGTTTTATAAGTTTTTTTTCTATCAGATCACATAAAATTAATGTGATTTTAATATTAATAATGAGCATTAGAATTATTTAATTATTTTGTTGTTATAAACAAATATATAAATATAGTTATTTTAGTCATTGATGTTAATTTTTAGAATCATATCTGATAAAATTGATAACATTAATTTCTTTATATTGAAATTATAAATAAATTTTTTATATAAATAATTGTTATAAACAAATAAAAACGTAAATATTATGTACTTAAATCTAGAGCAGCAAATTAATTGTTTTGTGTGTCTAGTGGAAATAAAATAGTTATTTTTATGTTAATTATGTTATTCTAGATGATTAAATAGTTTATTGTTATTAACTATATTATAACAAATGAATTAGTTTAATTCTAAATATTCATTTTAAAAAAATTCTCTCTTCTTTCAGTACAAATAATATTAAGACAATACACAAAAAAAATTATATATTTTTAGAATTTTGAATATGCCAATTCAAACATTGTAAATAATAAAAAATAATAATTGTTTTGCCTGCTATTTCAAGACAAAATCTTTATATTTATTTTATTTAACTGAGTTTAATATTGAAGATTTTATTTTTAAAAAATGCATCGCTGTTTACCACTTTAAATATTATTATAAACATCGTTTTAATTTATAAAGAAATTAGGGTTTTTTATTTTAAAATAATGTTGTTAATTAATTAATCATTAATTAAATCTATCAATATAAAAATTATTTGAAATATTCATGCGTAGAAGTATAAATTAATTGATATTTATACCCAGAGAAGTGATATATTTGGCACAAAGATAAGTTATTTGTGTCAAACAAAAATATCTTTGTCTCACAGCCAACTAACTATTTTATTTGTTTCAAATAAAATTTTATTACACACAAATAAAATCTTATTTGATTCAAATAAAAAAATTAGATGGCTGTGAGTTAATATTCTTTCTCTGAGAGTAGATAATTGGAAATTGAGATCTTTAAAACTTCCAAATAATTATTTATTAATGGAAATCTAAGTTAGTAGATTTTAGGTAGTAGAGTTCACAATCGATGTATATTTAAGTTTTAATTTATTAAAGTTTGAGTTCATTCAAATTTTCATTGGTCATAAGGATTTAAATTATCTAAATTTAATCAGTCCTTGCGTTTTTGTTATTCTGAATATTAATAACTATAAACATTTAAACTATTTACGATTTTTTTTAAATATAAATTTCACTTGATTTCAAGTTCCATTAGGCCCAATTTTCAGTAATTAAAATTATAGTCCAAATTATTATTTGAAAAAACACTGATTGAAGCTTTAGTAAACAATGAAATTTTTTTTAATATAACTAGAAGTTTTTATATAATCGTTAATGTTTAACATAATTTAAATATGCATTGTTAGATTTTGAAGTTAATTAAAATTTTGATTAATTTAAATTTAAAGAATTGAATGTTTAAAATAACCGAAGTTTATTAATATTAAAATATAAATAACTTGTAACTCCTATAATAATTAATATTTGAAACGATTTAAAATCGTATAAATAAAATCGAGTAAAAATAGGTAATTTGTAAATGTTAAAGATTTAAATAATTAGGTATATTTAAACAAAATGAAATAAAATTTGAATTAATCGAAGTTAAAATAAATTTGAGTCAACTTTCTGATGAAACTGTTTAAAGTTTGGAACTTTTTTAAGTTTGGAAAAATTAAAAATTTTGGAAAAATAGAGATTTAATAGTTCCATAATTTGATCATGCTAATTTGTAGCATTTAAAAAAAACTTTTTATATTAAAGTTTATATAGATATTTTTAATTAATTTTTTTTTACTTTTTTTTTATTAATTTATTATTAATTATAGTTTTAAAAATTTGTAGATTTATATTTTATATTTTTTAACTTTAATGATATTTTTAAAAAACCTACTCTATATTTATTTTATACTTTATACAAATATTCTACAATACCTTACCTTCTAGAAAATATCTGTAAAAAGCTAAAAACTATTGTTTTTTAAATATTAAATAGTTGTTTGCACGTTTTGAAAGAATGGAAAATTGACATAGGATAGATTACAAAGCTAACTTTAAGTAGTTGAAATTACAAAAAAAAATTATCTTAAATTGGTAAAATAAATAAAATTTTTATTGCAGGATTTTTAGAGAAAGTGGTAAACTATTGACTTTTAGAGAAGAATTGTCATAAATTATTAATAATTATTAAAAAAAAATCTTGAGAACATACAAAAGTAATATTTTGGGAGAATCTTTTTTGTTTTACGAGAAAATTTAATTTTTATATTTTAATAATTTTTAAAATAGTTAGAGACCGTGAAACGCCGTTTTTACAAATTTTGTACATTGGCGCGGGGAAGGGAGGAAGAGTAATATACAATACCAAATTATTATTTATTTTTTGAATTATTTTATTCATAATTATTTATTTAAACATTATTTTCATTATGAATTATGTTCCTTTTATCTACAAATATTTAGATACTAATTGAAGGTATTATTAATTTTTTATTCAGCTTGTTGTTGTCTTTGCCTGCTGTTTGGCTTTGGCCCATGGAGGAGGCTATACCAGCATCATTGGACAAAGCAAATTGGTTGAACCTATTAAAATCCAGAGATATATTTCCCCTGCTCCAATAATTAAAAGTATGTCTTTTGTTTTAATATTATTATGTAGTTTTAAAATCGATGTATTATTAGATTATTACTAAACCCTACTCTCTAAATTTAAATCAGTGAAAAGTCACTGGTGAATCAGCGCGAAATGAGCCACTGATTTCAATCAGTGAGATTTTGACTGAGAATCAATCAAATTTAACTGATTCTCAGTCAAATGTCTTACTGATTGATTCAGTAACACCACTGATTCAATCAGTTACATTTTGACAGAGAATCAGTGAAATTCCATTGAAATTTTCACTGATTCAAATCAGTGGCTCATTTCGCGCTGATTCACCAGTGACTTTTCACTGATTTAAATTTAGAGAGTACACCGTTTAATTAGAGGCATATTTAACCGACAGGATGTTGATCAATTTTCGATCTGTAGCCTAAATTCGTTAACGTCTTTACTCAATATATATTTTATCTTCGATCGAGAAACGTATAAGGCATAAAGAATATATATTTTTTTGTATTTCAGCTCCCCTGTTGCTCCCAAAAATTGAAGTAGCTCCAGTTTATATTTCCAAACCACTTGTTACAGTCGCAAAAGGTAATCACAATTTTCTGATTTATTTAAATTAAAAATTAAAAAAAGAACCAAATTATCTGAAACTAAATATATATCTGAAACTAATTAATAAATTTACAATTGATTGTAATAAATTCGTGGGCCTGAATTGATTTATGATCTACATAAATGTATCCTTGTGTTTTATCTTTGATCAAATTTAATCGAAGAAAAAGAATTATAAAGCAGAAATTATAAATATCAAGAAAAATAAAAAGATACAGATTCCCTGAATTGTATACAAAAATTAGTTAAAACGCTTTAAGGACGTTTATACCCTCAAGCGGTTCTCATTCTATTGGACCATGATAGTAAATATTTTTTTAATTTTATTTCTTCGTATAATTTGGTTTCTAAATAGTATTTTGTAGTTAAAATCATTACACAAACAAATTTTATTGAAAAAAAATTTCCGTTAAAAATTTCAAGCTGTTAAAATTTCTTCTTTCTGATTATTTAAAAAAAGTGAAGAATTACTAACCTTAAATAACATTTCCTTAACAAAGGTGCGGTAAACTAATTAAATATTGTTGTAAAAGTTGTATTAGATAACAGTTTAAAATATGTTAGTTTTTATAGAAGATTTGTAGAACCGTGTTTTTTTAATTAATTAAAATATAATTATTTTGCGCATTTTGTTACTGTTTCCATGTAAAAGTCCCAATTTTAAAAATTTATATCTTAAAAACAAAACGGTAAAATTCAATAAAATTATAACAGTACATGTACAGTAGTGCATTTAATATGTCATTAAAATTTTATAAGAATCTGTAGAAATTGGTTTTTTGGATAAACCTCCTTAATGTTCGAGGTTTGGTTAAATTTTAACCAAATTCAATTTCATCTTTGATTTGTGCGAATGGAACTAAAAGATTTTATGTAATTTTTCATTTTTTAGCTCCAATTGTAATTCCCAAACTTGCTCCTGCACCAATTCTTAAAGGTACTTGTTTTTTTATAATTTTTTGGATTTTACTTTATTTAGAATTGAATGTTTTATTACTTTATTATTTATGATATAAAATATAACTGCTTATATATTTAAGATAAAAGCATTATTTTTAAGTATACACATTGTATATAATATAATACATTATATCAAATCAATTAAATAACTAATTTTTTTTTCAGCTCTTCCCGTTTCTGTTGGTTGGGATAAAGGAGATTTGGGATGGGGAAATGGAGATTTGGGATGGGGAAAAGGAGATTTGGGATGGTAAAAAGCATCATTTGGTTAAGGTTCTAAAAAAAAAATTACGACGAAACAAGAACATTCGAAATTTTTGAATTTGTATACTTTACAGAAGACAAGCGCATGGAAAATAAATTTTTTATCAGATCTCTTATATGTATGCACAAAATTGATAAACATAATTAATAAACTAAATTAAACGAAATACAGTTTTTTTACTTTCATCCTTAAACCTTCTTAATAAAAATTCCTTGAATACAGAGGAGGAATTCCATATGGCAAAATTAATTAAAATTTTACGAGTGTGGATAAATGAATTTACAATTATATATTACAATTTGCGCAAGTTTCTTTCATTCATTCATTCATTCTGTCCACACCTGAAGTTTGCTAGATGTTTTTTACTTTTATATATTAAATTATTTGCCGTTCTACATAAATTTTTTCAAATTTATAACTTATAACAATTTTAATTTCTTCGAACTTAAATTAATTTGAATTTTCATTGACTGAAAATTTAATTAATCCATGCTTTGAGAATATTAAATTTGAAATTATTTAAAACTTTTTTCAATTTTTAAAAATTCTTTTCTATTATGATTTCAATTATTTGCTACAACTTTCAAGTATTTTTATCATTTTTGAAAAATTTTCTTCAATTTCTAATTATTTTTATTATTTTTCAAATTTTCCCCTAAATTTTAAATTCCATTCCCGCAAGTTTATATTATTTTCTTTAATTTTTTCAAATAAAACTTTTTCAGTTTTAATTATTTCCTTTAATATCGAATTATAAGTTTCATTATTTATTAATTAATTTTCAATTTCTTTCGTCATTCTTTAATTATTTTTACAATTAATATCGAATTATTAATATCGATTTGTAATGTCAATTTAATAATGGAAGGACATAACTCATCAAATTTGATAATTTAATTATAAGTTTCATTATTTTCATCGATTTCCATAAACATTTTCCAAATATTTTTCATAATTAAAAAACCTGCTTTATGCTTTATCTCTTTTCTATCAAAAAAGACTAAATTATAACATTTTAATTTATTGTTTTTAAATTTGTTTTTGTTTTTGTATTTTTCTTTTTGTATTGAAATGATGTTTTTTGATTTTTAATCACTTTCTTTTTTATTAAATAAATTCTGTAATTTTCTTAATTTTCTTTTAAATTTCCATACTTATCTTTAATTTCCAATTAATTTTATAATTTTTTAAATATCTTTGTTTATCTAAAATATATTTTCTAATTTTTTCAATTATTTTTTACAAATTTTTTATTATTTTCTATTCAATTTTCAAATATTTCTATCATTTCTCAATTACTTTTGTCATTTCCAATTATTTTCTAATTAATTTTCTAATTTTTTATTATTCATCTCAAGTTCCATTTATTTTTTCAATTTCCAATTATTTTTATCATTCTGTAATTATTCTCTTTTATTACAGATTTATGTTGTAATTATTTAGATTATTTTTCAGAAACTAAAATATTTTTTTCAATTTTTAATTATTTTTATTGCTTTGCGAACATTTTCTCGAATTTATTATTTTCATTACTCTTCAATTAATATTCTAGATTTTAAAATATTTTCCTCAAATTTTAATAATTTTCTGAAATTTTCAATTATTATTGTTATCATTTTACAATCAATTTCTTCAATTTTTAATGATTTTTACTATTCCTCAATTAAATTACTAATTTTTCCATTCTTTATCTCATATTGCAATTTTCATTTTCTTTTATATTTTTGCAATTACTTTTTCCACCTTCTAATTAAATATATTCATTACTTCTTAATTAATTTGCTAAAATGTCATTTATAATCTCAAATCTAAGTTATGGAATACACTTTTCAATATTTTAATCATTCTTCAATTATTTTTCTCAAATTTCCATTATTTCAATTTGTAATTTTTTTTTTTGCAATACTTTTCACAAATTTTATAATATTTTTTTCATTATTTGTTTAATAATTCCGAAAATTTTAATTATTTATCTCAAATTTCTATTATTTTCTTTAATTTTCGATTATTTCTGCAATGTTTTAATTATGTTCCTTAATTTAAAAATCTTTAAATCATTTAGTAATTAGGTACTTTCTTTTACTTTACATATATTCTGTATTTTTTAAAATTATTTTTCAAAATTGCAATAATTATCTTCAACTTTCTATTATATTTATCATTTTTCAATTATTTCATCCAATTTTAATTATTCTCATTATTATCCAATCAATTTCTAAAAATTTTAAGCATTGTTTTCTCAAATTTCAATTATTTTTTTCATTTTTTTCAATTTACAATTATTTTTATTATTCTGCAATTATTTTCTTTCAATACAAATATATGTTATAACTTTTTGAATTATTTTTCACAAATTAAAATTATTTTCTTCAAGTTTCAGTTATTTTGGTTACTTTGCAAATAGTTTCTCGAATTTTATATTATTTTTATTATTCTTCAATTAATATTCTAGATTTTAAATCATTTTTCTTGATTTCTAATAATTTCGTCAATTTTCAATTAATTATGTTATCATTTTACAATCAATTTTTTCGATTTTTAATTATCTTTACTATTTCTCAATTAAATTCTTAATTTCCCAATTATTTATCTCATTTTTCAACTATTTTTTTCAATTTTAACATTTTCTTTTATCTTTATGCAATTATTTTCTCCACCTTTTAATTAGAAACATTAATTATTATTTTTCAATTAATATCCTAAATTAACATTTATTATCTCAAATCATATCCACTTTTCAATGTATTAATCATTCTTCAATTATTTTTCTAAAATTTCAATTAAGTTATTTAATTTTTAATTATTTTTTTTTAATTTACAATGATTTTCACAAATTTTATACTATTTTCATTATTTGTTGATTAATTTTGAAAATTTCAATTATTTATGTCACATTTCCATTATTTTCTTCAATTTTCGATTATTTCTGTAGGGTTTTAATTATTTTCCTCAATTTAAAATTTTTGAAATAATTTTGTAATTATTAGATTCTTTTTTTTTACTTCACATATATTCAGATTTTTTTCCAATGATGTTTCGAAAATTGCAATAATTATCTTCAATTTTCTATTATTTTGATCATTTTTCAATTATTTCAACCAATTTTAATTGCTTTCATTTTTATCCAATCAATTTTTAAACATTTTAAGTATTTTTTCTCAAATTTGAATTATTTTTAAACATTTTTCCAATTTCAAAATTTTATAAATTTTGTTGATTAATTTATTATTTATTATTAATTTATTTGTTAATTTGTATGTATTACAAACAAATCTTGTTTTATTTAACTTTAAGTACTGTATTCAAGATATTTATAATTGTTGATAACAGAAGCTGTAGAAACTAATCGCGCCCTAGCGTTGTATTATCTATTTATAAATAATTTGAATAAATTTAATTTATTACTCGAAATTAAACAACATTTCAAACTTCAGCTTTAAAATAATTACGCTAATTAAGAAATTCTTTAATTTGTTTTTGTTTCATTAAGTTTCATTAAGTGCGCAGATTGCAAAAATTTACAACCGCCCCTGATTGAATATATTTTTCTTAAAAATTCCCTGTAAATTTTGATTCCCAAGAGTCTATTTACACAGCGGAATTAAATGTAGGTTTAGAGAAGAAATTTAGTTTAAATATCATTAATTTCTTCTTTTACTCTATTTTTGGTCGTGGTGTAAAAAGATTTTATGATTTTCAAAGAAGATATTTTTTACTCTCCTAAGAAAAAAAATTGAAAGATCAAAGACTTGCTTACTTCCATTTTTTTTATTATTCATATTTTTTCCTTTCAAATTTGTTAATTAAAAAAAGTTTAGGGCTGGTTATTTTTGCTCAACAATCTCTTCATCAAAAAGATAGTGACCTACATTAGTACCACACACTTGATAATCATATACATGTAGATTATTGAGTAACAATGAGCACGTATATGTAGAGCACCGATCCTTTTGAATGGAGCAATATTTTACCAAGCTCGGTAAAATTTATCCTTGTAGAAACCTTTCAAGGTCGTTGATTTTTGCTTCCCATCTCTTTCCAGGAAACAGGCTAAATTACAGATTTTATGAACCGAAATTTTCCACGGAAATTTTTCTCCTCAATCAATTTCAATGTTTTTCTTATTCTTTTCTTATTTTCATCTTATATTCATTGATTTAAATTTTATTACAATTCAATAATTAAATGTATCAGGATAAAATAAAATATAAATTTTTTTTACAGTCTTTACTCGCTTATGATTTACTGATAATCAATTACTTGAACGATTATGAGAAAATCTACTTATTGATCTTATCTTTTAATATGAAATGAAATAAAAGTATATGGAAAAACCATTTTCTATAAATGTTACCTAGATATAGCATTTATAGATCTATAAAATATTTTCTAATAAAAAAATAATATCATATTAAAAGATTAATTTCTTCTATATTAAACACGTATTCATAAATGATTACGAAAAATAAAGTCAATGTCCTCTAAATTGTGTGAACGTCCTTTCGTAACATGAAATGCTCATGTATAATACTCGGCATTTCTTCTCAATTTTTTTTTTTAAATAAGATCTCACCTTCTTTCGTGATACGGTTTTAGAAATGAAGGTATTAAAATTATATTACTATTAATTTATTGACTAGTGAGTTCAATAATTATTTAAATAATTACACTGAGATTTATTCTGTATCTAATCAAACCAAGATGTTATTTTTTTGCATTATTATTTTATTATTCTGTACTATTTCATTTTATTATGTGATCTACATATTAATTTCTTTTATTATATATATTCTATACATCATTTTATAATTAATTACAAGTAAAATGTGGTATTAATATTACAAATTGCATTGTTTTATAGAAATATATATTTTAATTTTTCAAAATACAACCGATTTAAATTTAAATAAACTTTTATTGTAAAGGTAGGTCAAACGAAAGTTTAATAACACGAACATTTTTCAAGGATTGCGCTTAAATTAGTGTAATGTGTTCATTAATTTCAAGTAGAGAGTATTGCTTGGAGCCTTTGATCTTAAAAATAAGTGAAGGTGCGAAAAGATCATTAAGTCATTCAAGATTGACCTCTACATTTATTATCGAATAAATTAGAAGAGCCGATAATTAAAGACGTACACAAATTAGATAATTATATTAATTGAATACCTGTTTTTTGTAATAAATTTAATTTATAGACATGAGGTAGTTGTTTATTTTCATTTATTTTTCAATATTGTGGCTCAGTCTAGAATTGTAATGTCACCAGTAATTTTTCCATTCAGCACTTTACATGATAAAAAGATGCTTACGTTAAAGTAGAATATATTTAAAACAGTATTGTTATTTTAATATAGGTTTGTGATATACATGCTAATATGCAAAACCAATGCCAATGATTATGTAATAAATCTTTTGGAATATTTCTACATAAAGAAAAATATTTTGCTATTTACGGTAATAGCAAAACTTTATCAAGGATGTAAAAAGTCACGGCTAATCGTAGCTAAAACTTACGAAAATAAACTGATTAGTTTATATTAAAAATAAGTGGAAATCTCTAAGACTAGATTCCTATTTTTATCCAATTCTCTTTCTCGATTAAAAATTAAAACCTTTTTGATTTTATTATAAAGAAACATTATTCCTACTTAAAAATCACATGTCGAAATTTCTGTCAATTGATTTTATATAAACGCGATTGTAAAATTATGTCACACCGTCATATCTTAAGATCAATTCTTGAGACTATAACATAATCGCAAAACACGAACTTGTATGTTGCGAATTAAGAAACATAATATATAATTTGATACTTTCTTTTTCTACCTTCTGGTCTTTTTTTCACCAAAAAACAAAGAAAGAGAAATTTTTTTTTATATAAATAAATAAAAAATACCTATTACAATTGGCTATTTTCATATAAATCAATTTATTAAACACATATAATTATTTAAATTATACTGTTCGTTACACATCAGAAGTTAATATTTATTTTTTAATTTTGACGCTTCTTTTGCATGATTGAAAATGCCACTAGACTAATTGTACCGCTTCGAGGTAAATGCATTTAAATTCACATAAACGAGGATTTTTTACTCAGTTATTAACAATACAAATATTTGCATACATGCGGCAAATTAATAGAAACATAATTAAAGGCAAATTATTATTTTTGACCTTGAAAGTCGTACACACACGATCGAGAGTGGTTAACTTTGCGGTCAATTCTTTGCGATTTCATAACAAATAATAAAGGTATGAACTGCGATGATTAACGTGAGAGAAGAGATTGGGCGTGACATGCTCCGATTCGATAACCCAGACCTTGGTTCTCTCCACCAAAAACCTTTCTTTTACCTCCGTTGTCAGATCTCGTCTAAAAGGACCGGTATATTGCGAAAGACCAATTTTTGGTATAAAAACCGTAGGGGAACTCCTGTTCATTGTCACAACTACCCTAATCGTTCAACTGAGAAGTTTAATCAAGCACACAAAAATGTTCAAGGTACCACGATCATTATTATTAATATTATTCTTTTATACCAAAAGTTTATGTACAATTTGTTCAAAACCCAAAGATACATCCAGTATAATTTATTTATTAAAAATCATTCTTCAGGAAGTTGCTACTTAAAAATTGCATTTTTTATGTGTTATTTGAAAAAAAGATTTGTTGAATTTATTAATATAATTATTCTTATTCGGTAATTTAATTTATTTTTATTCAAGTGTATTTTTCATGAAATAGTTGTCTAGTTTAAGAAATTAAATTTAAAGAAACATTTGGATATGAAGAAGAAAAGTTTTGTAAAAACTGAATTTGAATTTATTAATATAAATCTTCTTATTCGGTAATCAAATCTTTTTATATTAAAGTATATTTTTAATGAACTAGTTGACTACTTTAAAAAACATTTGGATATAAAGAAGAAAAGTTTTGTTAAAAATTATAAATTAACTGAAATACCCCCAGGAACTATATCAATTAATTTAGATATTTTAATTAATAGCAGTTTAATTGAACTATTCATTAATTAATTTAAAAAAAAGAGTAAATTGTGCAAAATATCAATTATGCACGTATAATTATTTTTTTGAAATTAATTACTCATTTTTATTGTGCAAAAGTCTGACCGATTTTCCGTAGCTACTGCGGCAAAATAAGGATGCGCTGTCTGACTATAATTTCTGTATTTACTTGCGCGAATTCTAGAAGAATGTCTGACTTAATTGTCTTGTTCTACTGACTATGAAAGCTCAATTAACTTCTGAAGTATTTTGTAAGATATCTATTCTTTTACAGAAAAAATACAATCTTATGCAATAACTACCTGTTATTATGGTAATATATAATTATATTGATTTTTGCTTCATCGTACAACAATTACATGTGTTTTTTCATATTCAATCTCGGTTATTATATGCTTTTATATAATTATTAGTTTACAACTATGCTTAAATATCAAATTATTGTTAACTAATAGCAATAAACATAACTTAAAGTGCGTGTGAAATATCGTTTTCTCAGTGATTATTTAAATGAAACTAAATGATTGTAATTTCTTCAAACTGATTTAAAGATCAAGTTCTTGGATTTTGATTTATATTCAAATTTTAACTGGTCGTATCAAACTGAATTTAAAATATCTTAATAGCTGATTAAAATAATTAAGAAAAAATTTAATTTCCAATTTTGAACGAATGAAATTGCAACCGATCTTAATTTTCATCAAATTGAATTTTAATTTATTCAAACTTCAATCTTTCTTATAGAAAAATAGTTTCTTTTTATTATCGTTTGGTTTTTTTCGCAATAACAGAAAATGACAGGAAAAATTAAAGAAAATATACCGTGAAACATAATTGAAAAAATAAAAAGATTATAATAAGTAGACTTTAAGAGTATTATCAGTTTTTAATTTTGTGTTTTTTTTTATAAAAGTATGATTTGGAAATTTTTAGTATTTTCCACTTATTCCATTGTTTTTAATAATACGAATCACTTTCGGAATTTATCAAAATAACACGTTTTACAGAGAAGGACTAATTTTACAAAATTTGATAACTTATCCTATTTATTTTTTTTGTTTGTGCAATATGTTTTTGACAATTATTTTTAAAAATTGACTATAATTGCTTTGTACACTATAAAAAGAAAGTCTTATTTTAAGACAGGAATTATTTGCTTTAATTTTAATTAAATTTTTTGGTTTTGCTTTTTCATATAGGAAGTATTATCACTTATTTTCCTTAAATTTCAATTATTTTCTTCAAATTTCAATTATTTACCTGAAATTTCAATTATGTCTTTCAATTTTCAAATATTTTTATTATTTTGCAATTGTTTTCTCCAATTTTTAATTTTTTTGTTTATTAATTATAATTTTCTAAATTTTTAATTGTTTATCACTAATTTCAATTAATTCTTTTAATATCAATTATTTTCTTTATTTTTCATTGTTTTTACCATTTTCCAATTATTTTCTATAGTTTCAATTAAACTTTTTGATTGTGCTTTCTCATTAAGGAAGTATTATGACTTATTAATTCATAGGAATTTATCAATAATTACAATTTTTTGTATATACTTTGTTTATAATTTATTAATAAAAAAATTTTTTAGTTTCTGATGAGGACAGTATAGCTGCCGATACGTCAAAAAACATATGTGTGTTTTATTGACTCGGAGTGATTGATAAATTCCTATGAATTAATAACTTCACCGAATGATACACTCTTTTAAAATAATATTATGACTTATGTTTTTCAAAATTGTAATTATTTTCTTTAATTTTATATTATTTATCTTAAATTTAAATTATAATTATTTTCATTTTTCAATTATTTTCATTATTTTACAATCATTTTCTTCAAATTTTAAAGATTTTAATTGTTTTTTAATTATTTTTTTAAATTTTCTAAATATTTATCTCAAATTTTACTTATTTACTTCAATTTTCTATCGCCTGCATCATTTTTCAATTATGTTTTTTAATTTAAAATATATTTTATACTTTCATGATTTATTTCTCCCAAAGTGTAATTATTTTCTTTAGTTTTGAATTATTTTTATCATTTTTTCCAATTTTTATTTTTCAATAAATTTTATAATTAATTAATTTCTTTGTGATCGTTAAGATTTTCGATTTTTCAAAAATACACTGAAAAAAATATTTCCGTGGAACTGCGATAATTATGGGCAGATTGGCAATATTTTATTGCTGTTCTGGGAACTGCCATACGTATTGGTGTTTTAGCCATACGGCTGTGTGAAATCGCGAGTCATTTTGTAAGGTTAGGTAAAATGGACAGTGGCGCACCGATTCATTATGTCAAACTCCTACATAACCTGTCAACCATACTCAAATGTCTAATCTCATCACAGTATTTTTTTCAGTGTAGTCTAAATTGACTCATTTTCCTCAAAATTTCAATAATTAAGGTAAAAATTTTCATAGTTCTCTATTATCAAATTAAATGGTCAGTACATTATATGAAAGTACATTAAAAGTACTCAAGATGAAATAATATTTTATATTAAAACATCTGAATACTTTATAAAAAAAACTTTGAAAATTTCGACATTTTGCAAGTAAGTTTTAAAAGTAATTTTCACCCAATATTTTGTCATTAATAATTCAAGAAATAATTAATATAAGTAAATTAGACTGTTTTTAACAATTACCAATAAGGCATCTAAACCATTAATGTGCTTTTTTATTTAATCTTACCAGTTCTCGAAAACGTATCGTACAGACATAAGAAATAATTATTAAAAGTTATCAGATTTTTGTAAAATTAGTCCTCAACGACTTTGGATGTAATATAATGGTTTGACTGTGTTTTTCTGTTGATTTTCCTTGTTATCGAAAAAACGACAGTAAAACGACGTATAAATATAAAGGTTTCGTGCTAGCGTGAAAGCGTCGGAGAAAAGAGTAAAACATGCGACAGAAAGATATAACGTTGTCTGTCACTCACATGGGTTTCGCTTTCCACCGACGTTTTCACGAATGTTCGGCACCTTGACAATTTTGTAAAGGTGAATTCTAATAATCAAATTTTTTGCAGCTCGTATCGTTCGCCGCTCTCCTCGCAGTCGCCAGAGCTGGACTCCTAGCTCCATCAGTTGCCTATGCTGCTCCTGCCCAAGTTGCAATTCACGCTCCCGCAATTGGAGCTTCTCAACAAAGCGTAGTTCGCTCTTTGGATGGAAACTCTGCTGTTTCTACGTACAGCAAGGCCGTCGACACCGCTTTTTCCAGCGTCCGAAAATATGATACCCGTGTAACAAATGACGCTAAATACCTGTCTTATGCTGCCGCTCCAATTGTCCCAGCCTACAGTTACGCAGCAGCTACTCCCATTGTCAAAACTGCTCCCGCTCTCAGTTACGCTGCTCCAGCCTACACCTACGCTCAAGCTGCTCCCATTGTCAAAGCTGCTCCCGCTCTGAGCTACGCTGCTCCAGCATACACCTACGCTCAAGCTGCACCCATTGTCAAAGCTGCTCCCGCACTCAGTTACGCTGCTCCAGCCTACAGTTACGCTCAAGCTGCTCCTATTGTCAAAGCTGCTCCCACTCTAAGCTACGCTGCTCCAGCCTACACCTACGCTCAAGCAGCTCCCATTGTCAAAGCTGCTCCCGCTCTCAGTTACGCTGCTCCAGCCTACACCTACGCTCAAGCTGCTCCCATTGTCAAAGCTGCTCCCGCTCTGAGTTACGCTGCTCCAACCTCCTACGGTTACGCACAAGCTGCTCCCTCTGCAGTTATCGCCCACACCGCCTTCACTGGATTCGGAGCATCCTATGCTTTCTAAATATTTTAATAATTTATTTAACTGTGAATTACGTGGTTTGTAAGTTATTACTAAATGGAACTGTTTGTTACGGATTTAAAACTCTATACACTTTATAGAATTTTAAATCTATCTTTTGAGCTGCAGCATGAAATTTTCCCGAGTACTGTGTATGTTTGGACTAGACTATTTTGTAACTATAGGTTATGTTCTTATTTATATCTTCGTCTTTAAAATACATCAATTTTTAAATTAAACATTGTAATTTTCTTTCTTTATCCCAACAAGAAGTATTAGAGAACTCATTTCCATTAAGGTATTTCACCGGCAAAATGATTTTCTTAGGAGTTTCTTGAAATTTTAGAAATAAGTTAAGTAAGATATTATTTATCTACTTGCAAAGTTTTAATTGAACTAGCTTTACCGTTTTTATATTATTAATGATTTAAATTGTCTATTTAATATGGGAAACATGCACGAAAACTTTGCGCAGCCCACATTTTATCTAATATCTTTGGAACTTTTCTTACAAATTTTTTATAAAACTAACATTTTATTCTCAGAATCAATTAGATTTTTATGTAAAAGTTTTAGAATAACCAGCTTCACCGTTTTGTTGAAAAAAACATTTTCATCATTATTCACTATGACGAAAATAACAACAAAGCTGCGCAAGACATAGAATGACATATAAGAAGGTTAGGTTTCTATTCAGGGATGCCAAACGACTGTCACAAAACGCACGTATCTACGCTTGCGCCGCGATCATCTCTGATTGGTCGTTGGCTTTCATGCGTTGGCATCCCTGGTGTATGCTAGTTTAGGGCTAGTAAATGTATAATTTTCTTTAATGTATGCGTAAGGGGCGTTACTACAGAGGACAGCCAATCCAGAAATGTTTTTTTGGCCGTGGACTGTAGTATAGAACTGAATCTAATGAAATAACACGAAAATTTTTAAGGTGACTTACTGCCGGAGAAATACCTTAAATATACCTGAATTTCCCTCTATTTTGTAAGTCTCCTTTTGGAGTAGGGACATTCTACGTCAAGCGGACATCCCAAAACTTGTAACGTAAAAAGCATAATTTTTAAAATGCTGCTATATCCAAATCTGCCAAATGCCCGGGCTTCCGTTTCCAGTTCTCTTTTGCCCATTTTGGCTTCGTCATAATTATTTCTACTGAACTTTCATTTTTTCAACATAACTTACTCTCTTCTTCCTTCCAACCCTTTTATCCACCTTTTCCCCAGTCCATTCTCACTCAATATCCATCATATCCTTTCATCCACACTCCTTTCTTCCTCTTCTGCCTCTCTTCCATACCTTTTCAATTCTTGTCCCCAGTCTTTCTCTTCAAATCCACACACTCTACAAACTTTTTCCTCTTTATTCATCCAATACTTACATTCCCCATTCCCTCCCTCATTCTGAATCTCAGTATTCTATTCCTTTTTCTCTCTTTTCTTATCATCAAAAAGGTACCCCGGTAATCCTTCTTCCCTCACCCCTCCAAACCATCTATTATATTTTGAATGCCCAATTTTTTCCTATCTCTCTTCCTTATTTCTCCTTATCCATTCCACTAACCATTTTCTTTTCACTTTCACCGCCTCTCATGCCTTCTTTAACGCGTTCTTTTTCTCTCTTTCTCACCTAGCCAAGCTTTTCTCCTCCCTCCCTTCCTTCCTTTTTTTTAGTAAATCCCAACAGATTTGCGCCAGTTTACACAAGTTTCTACTCTCCAGCTTCTCCTCAAATCCCAACGCCCTTTTCCTCTGCTTTATGACTATTTTATCTCTCTTAAATTCCTCTCTCAACATGTAACCCGGACAGAACTTGGTCAATCCCATCAATTATCTTGCACCTTTCGTGCAAACTCTCTATTATTTTTATTTCCTTTCAACTTCACATTTCCACTTCATAGCTTAATACCGACCATTCTAAAAAAGGAACCATACTAAAAACTCTTTCTCCAAACCTTCTTAAATATTCTTACTCCTATACTCCATACTTGTCTCATAACTCTCCCTGCTCTTTCTAATCTTCCCTCCACGTTCCTGCTCTGCTTTCCACTATACTGGAACTAATATCCCGGTATTGGTTCGATCAATCCTTCTGCTATTCCTCTCTCCCTTAAAACCCTTTATCAGATTCCTCTATTTACCGATGGAAACGCCACTTTAAAATCCACGAACACCGCTACCAACTTTCCGCTTTTCTTCTTCAGGTTTCTATTAACCAAAAATTTTAGTATATGAATTTTTGTCTACTGTCCCCATCTTTCTTCTAAATCCCGTTTGGTTATCCGGGATACATCCCAGTTCCTCTACTTTTCCTTCTAACCTATTTCTTATTCCCACACATCACCGGAACTTCCCTCAGCATTTCCAATATTCAGAGAAGTTTTAAAACTTCTTGTAAGTTTGCTGGAAGTTCCAGAACTTCCCTGGAGGTTGGGAATGTTCAGGGAATTTCCGGCGCTGTGTGGGTTATGTCTGCGTATATTTTATATCCCACCGGCATTAGCGTAACTCCTCTATATTCCTCCACCTTTCTTTTCTTTCTTATCGGAAATATCTTTACTGTTTTCCATTCTTTCGGACATCCTTTTTCTTGCCATATCGTGTTCTATCTTATAAACCTCTTCTCTTACTTTTCTTCCCACAAACATGAAATTTTCTCCCTCTTAACCGTCCTAACCCGCCGCATTGTCTCTATATTTATTCTTTCTGTTGCTTCAACCACCTCTTCCATGCTGATATCCTATAAACATTCTCTTCTAGTACATAACTTCTAACTTCTTCTCTAATCCTACCACGCGACACTCCATTTAAATTTTAAAAATAATTTGTCCACTCTTCCATCCTTATCTCTCTATTTAAACCGTCCCTTTTCTCTTCTCTCTATTGATTACCTCACATTCTGTCCCTTCTGCTATTGCCCTTTCTACCTCTTCCATGTAACTTATATTTTCCTTGTCTTTTTTATCACCTAACAGCTTTTCGTGTCTTTTTCGTACCCTATTATACTCTTTCCTCTCCACTTACCCCTTTCTACATGCCTTAACATATTCTCACACCTCTTCCTTACTTTTCTCATACTCTTTGTCCCACCACCCTTTCTTTTTCCACTCTACTTCTTCTTCATCGCCTTTTTCTTTCTTAACTTTATTTATAATGTCCCTCAATCCCCTCAATCTTTCATTTACCTCTATCCCTTCTATCCCCTCCATTTCTATTCTTTTCCTTCGCATCCTTTTCTTAAACTTCTTTAATTTCTTTTCTCCTCATTCTCCCATCTTCACTTTCTTTCTCCCTTAACCTCCACTATGCCTTCACCTTCTCCATCCCTTCCTTGTTCATGTTATTCCTATAACTACTGGGAAATGACGCTATCAAATTTCCCTAGCTCTCTGTACGTCCTTCACTACTCCTTTGACCTTGCCGTCTCCCAAAACTCGCCCAGATAGCACCCGAATTTCGAAAAGATTCTTGAAAGTTTCCCGTGGTAAGTTCGGAAGTTTTCAGGAAACTTTCTAGAAATAGCGAAATGTTCTCCTTCTAGAAAGCTTCTCTCGGAAACTTCCCAGAATATATAAAGAATCGACTACTTCTAGGAAATTTTGAATTAAAATACTTAGAATATTTAAAATTTAAATATATTTAAAATATTTAGAATTAAATTAAAAAATAGATAACTGCAAGTCTTCAGCAAGTTTCCGGGGGAAGCTTCCCAGGAGAAGGAAATTCCGCTTTTTCCAGGAAGTTTCCTGGAAACTTCTGTCCGAAACTTCCCTGAAATTCGGGTGCTATCTGGGTAATTAACAACCATCAATCCTTTTCCCTCTAATGTAAACTTTCCCTCCTCGTCTCCTTTTATGCCTCGGTTAAGGATCATCCACCCCCTTTCTGCCAAAATGCCTAACATCTTCCTACTTTCGCTATCCACTTCCTTAAGCTGTGACCTTCTCAAAAATCTCCTCCAAGCTCTCCTGGCCATGCATTATAATCCCCTCCTATCAGTTATTTTTCGTCCCTTCTCATTTACATCCATTCCTCCACTATCCTTCATCCTATCTCCTCTTCTCTTCTCCTATATACACCAAATATTGACATGTTATCTTTTCCCATTTTAACCTTCTCGCCATATAACCCTCTGGTTCTACGCTTCCCTTCCTTAGACTAACCTCTTCTATCTCTTTTTACACACCTGATACTATTCCTCCTGCATATACTAATCCATATACATTCCAAAATGCTACTTTTATACCTCCTTTTCTTTTTCTTACTCTTGCTGATTGTGAAACCCCTCCTTTCTTCCTTCCTCCACTACTTTACCTGATTCCTCCTCTACTATCAATTTTCCCCCGTTTATCCATATGTGTCGCTTTGCAAAAGAAAGCAAACTTTAAAGAACGAACGGCAAAGAGGAGGAAGAAAAATCGCGACGCTTAACATGCCTACGTCTGAAGCTTCATAACAAGAAAACTAATTGCAGGAATCAAATTTTGATTTTTTGAACTCAAAAACTATCAATTACCTTAGAAAAAATAAAATAAAAAAAAGTCAATTTCATGGGACAGTCGTTCAAAGAAAATCCAAAAAATGTGATACACTTAGCACCCCTAGGTTTGAAGCATTTTGACAAAAAAAGTAATTAATAACTTTCTTTTTTTAAACATGGAAACGAAAAAACAACTCAAAAGTTACCTTATAGCATAAACAAATGAAAATTGATATTTTCCACGATAGGTCCCTTCTCACGCTGAGCGTCACATATGCATATCGTGGGTTTCATTTTTAAAATTAAATTAATTTCTATCAAAAAAAGTTAAAATGAAAAATTTAAGTTCATTTTTCATAATATCCGACCATTTCAAAAATTTCTTACAATAGCTTCAAAAATAGTTTAAGAATGGAGATTTTTTATACACTTAACAGCCTGGAAGCATTTGTAGTTTATTTGTTATACAATTTATAATATCTTGGTTATCTTGGTATGTTACATATATGGGCGATTCCACGTGAGATTTACATGCAGATTTTAAATTCGGCCAAACATATTTTTTTTCATTCTTTAGTGAAAAATAAAAATACGTAATTTTTTTATATTGTTTTTGATCGCTTAATTTTCGAGTTATGAATTTTTAAAATTTTTTGTTTTTAAAAGTAGACTTATTTTTAAACACATATCTCTGAAACTATACACTTTAGACAAATTTTGCCACAGGAGAAAAAGTTTAGTTTTTCCTCGAATTTTAAATAATTTTAACAAACAAACAAAAATTTGAATTTTTAAAAAAAAAATAATAATTTTTTGTTAACAAATTAATTTTTTTTTAATTTTGGGGATTTAAAAAATTTTTTTTTTTGTAAACATACTTGGGAGAAATAAGAAAAGTTTGCAAAAGGTTTCAGAGTGGGCCTGATGATCTTAATGGGTTAAAATGAATTTTTCTTTATCCCCTATCCGAAAGTACACTGAGAAAAAAATTGCTATGATAGCAAACTGAATTGTTAATATAGCACCTGCAACTTTTTTGTTATTATAACAAAAAAATTTGCTAAGGCAGCAAATGGTTTGCTAAAACAGCAAAACAAATTAGTTTTTCAGTGTGCTTTCGGATAGGGGATGAAGAAAAATTCATTTTAACCCATTAAGATCAGTAGGCCCACTCTGAAACCTTCTGCAAACTTTTCTCATTACTTCCAAGTATATTTAAAAACAAAAAAATTAAAAAAAAATCCCATAAATTAAAAAAAATTGTCATTTTTTTAAAAAAATTCAAATTTTTTTTATTTGTTAAAATTATTTAAAAGTCGAGGAAAAACTAAACTTTTTCTCTTCTGGCAAAATTTTTCTAAAGTGCATAGTTTCAGAGATATATGTGTTTAAAAATAGGTATACTTTTAAAAACAAAAAATTTTAAAAATTCATAACTCGAAAACTAAGCTACCAAAAACAATGTAAAAAAATTACGTATTTTTTTCAATATAGAATGAAAAAAAATATGTTTGGCCGAAATTAAAATTTGCAAGTAAATCTCCCGTGGAATCGCCCATAAATATATTTTCGATTTTTGGTTAGACGTTTTAGATGTAGGTATACGTAACAGTGTTGACAGTAATGTTTAAAAAAAAGACTTCTTATGAAATGTAATATTTTGAAATTATTTAAATTTATATCCATAAAAAATAAATATTCTCATATTTTATGGATTAAATTCTCTAATTTTTTTAGCCTCAAAAGATTAATAATAACATTAATTTTATACCGATATAATTTTAATTAGTTCAAAATATTACATTTCTAAAGTCTTTTTTTTAAGCATTACCTACTTTGAACAGTGTTACGTAGACAGCGAAAACTTCTAACCACAAGTCAAAAATATGTGTGCAAAATATCAAGATATTGTAAATTAAATGACTATTAAAATTCAAGAACTGACATTCTGTAATTTTGTATACAAAATCTCCAATCCTTCAAGTACTTTTTGAAACATTGTAAAAAAATTTTTAAATGGTCGGAGATCATGAAAAATAAACTTAAATTTTTCATTTTAACCTTTTTCGATAAAAATTAATTTTTTTAAAAAAATCAAACCCACACCACATTAAAAGACCATTTAATTTCCTACAAAAAGAGCCATAATTTATTTCATTTCATACATTTGACTGGAAAAAGCAGCATTATTTTAAAAATTATGCTTTTTACGTTACAAATTTTGAGATGTCCGCTTCACGTAAAATGCCCCAGTAAGAGTGGCACAAGTGGTATGAAACTTCAATTTTGTTGCTATAAAAAAGAGCTAAATATTATTTTTATAAAAAATTTTATTTAGCTTTTTTTTAAAGCAACAGAATTGAAGTTCCACCTCTTGTGTCACTTTATTATTTTTAATAAATCAACATTTACCAATTTATTTCGTCTTTTAAGAGCGAGAAACGTCAACATTGAAATCAGATAAGAGAATTTTTCTTTCCAGTTTTAACGGTTTTGACTAGCCTTAACCTCAAAAATCCATAGTCTAATCTGTTAAACGCACATAATCCTAAGAATGAAGTTTATAATCTGAAAGTAATTTAGTTAATAATTTCATTTTTAAATTGTTTTGCACGGCATTCATAGTGACACAATAATATTCTTCTATATGTTTGTTAACATTAAAAATTGTTTTAAATGGATAATGACAGCTAAATAACAACAAAAGTACACAATTTAAAATAATCAAGAAAATTTTATTAAGTTCCATGTTTTGTGTAAAATCAGATGATTGAATGTGTAAACAACATGTTGTTGAAATGCACATAATATATATATATGTATATGAAAAATTACAATATTTTTTTTCGTATTACAATAGTTTGAAGAATCTTCGACATAAGTTAATCTAAATACTAGTTCGAGTCAACAAAGTACATTAAATTGCTCGAAAAAAAAACAGGTACAATATTTTTTATCGTCTAAATCGGCAACTGGTTTATTATTCTCAAAAATGAATAAGTTTGCGAATTGTCGATTTGACGTAAGGGTCCGTCCATAAATTACGTAAAATGTTTAGAAACGAGAGGTGGGGGAGATTGAGTTCTAAATAAATCTTACAAGAGGAAAAACAATAACATAAATAAAAGCGATCGAAACAAGAAATCGTTAAAATATCGTCTCAATCTGTGAAAGACATTTATACAGAGGGAAATTAGTGAGACACTGGTAAAAATTTTGTAAAATTTGATTGGCAATACGAAATACCAAAGTAGCTTATTGTTAATGAGAAAGACGTAAGGGCCATAAATTACGTAAGACTTTTAGGGGGCTTTACTGATATATTTCTTTTTCGAGTTTCATTAACCATCTTCTCAAATAAACACACTAATTACTCTAATCAAGCTTTAGATATAAAAATTTTAAAAAGATTTTAAAAATCTTACAAAATTTTACAACAGGAACATGAATATTTTTTTTAATAGTTCTTACGTAATATGTATACTAAAAGGGATGTGATGCATAAATTTTATATCGTACAAAGGGGGAGGAAAGAGGTACAAAAAGACTAAAATCGTCTTACGTAATTTATAGACAACTCCTAAGCAGACTGTAAAAACTGAACTAATTTTTAATCCCCTCCCTTAAATAAATATCGATAAAATATATCTAGCCCTCCCCTTCAATCTTACGTAAGATTTTTTAAAGATCCCCCTTCCCCTTCACAATAAACAAAAATCTTACATAAAATTCTAATGATCCCCCGGCGTAAGCAAATTTAAGAATCTGAGCGATCTCCCCCTCCTATGCTTACGTAATACTTGAACGACCTCAAAAAATTTAGAAAATTGATCAAAATCTTCTTTAACTTAACAGAACCAATCGAAAAAATCACTTTCAGACAAAAAAACCTGCACCAAGTAAACTCAAGTTGATCTTTTTTTTTTCTCTCTCTTATAAAACAGATGTACTCTTACAATTAGAAACGTTTATATCAATTATTATCAATAAATAACAATTAATCTATTTTCTTTAAGAGTTTTTTTTTTACAAAGGTTGTTGGGTAGAAATTATTGACTATCTACGGTTTAAAATTGCTCTTAAGTATTGTAGAGGATACTTGAATGTTAAAAATCACCTTTCAAGTAACCATTAAATACTATAAAAGTCCCAATTGGGTTTTTTTAAATGGGCCTAAAATTTTGTTACCATAGATTACTGATTTGCTAAAGCAATATGTGCAGTGGTGAAATAATTAAGTATGTGTAATCTAACTGCTTCAGGCGTTGCTGAATTGTCTTAAAATTGAGACTTACTTTAATGCTATTGAAACAGTATTAAAAGAAAATGGATCATCAGATCTTTAGAAAGCTAAATAATAATTAAAAAAAGCCATATTAAAATAAATTTAAAAAATAAAATTTAAAAGAGAAACTGTTATTAAAAAATTTACATTGAAGTAGGAGACCAAAAGTTCATTTCTCTAAGTTCAGAAGGTTTAGCTTGAAAAACGCTAGTTACAGTTTGTTTGTCCGATGATTTCTCATCTTTTCCTAAATAAGTTAGGTTTTGTGAAGAAATTGACTTTTTACGGCTTAAAACCCTACTCGGAATATTATCTGGATTAATTTCCTCCTCTTCCTCAATCTTTGAAGTTACAATTTCTCGAGGATGTCCCAAAATGCCAGCTAAAATCCAACTACCTTGATACTTTTCACGATCTGGTACAAAAGCTCCGGTAAAGAATCTATTACCGTGAGCCCTCCTGCGAGATTTCGGCGAACTGTCAGGCGTTGACATGGGTGATGCAATTGGAGTTGCTGGAAGTGATTTGCTTCCTTTTGGAAAAGCATTCTCAGTAGGTTCGGATCGAAAGTCGGAACTGGAATTAGTTTTATTGATTTTGTTGGACATCATTTGATTGGCTACATGGACTATAGATTTGCCACAGAGGGCTGGAGTACCATGAAAACCATCATCCGTTCCCTGCGATTTAATCTTCACATTACTTGCCAATATAATCTTTGGAGGTTTATACACATTTCCTGAAATTAAAATTAAATTAAATTTGTGAAAAATATTAATTTAAAATTAATAAAATTAGAAGGGCTGATAAAAATCAAGAATCCGATTTTTGTTATTTAAATCAAAAATTGCTTTTTTTAAAAAAGATAATCAATACATAAAGTTTCCAAATTTCTATTTGTAAGTATAGTTTATTTTTTAAACTGAGAACATTTAATAACAAATAATGAAGAATAAAACATATAATCAAAACCAAATAAATTATGTGGAATAAATAAGAAAATGTCAATAAAAAAAAATATATTCAAATTCATATAATCGCAAAATTAAAAGAATTCAGTAAAAGCAACAAAAAAATAATAAATTACAAAAAAAAAAAAACATAAAAAGATAAGAAAACAATCTATTTAAAAAATGAGAGAATTCTTTTAAATAAAAAATGTCAAGAAATAAAAAAGAACTTTTAAAAAACAACACAAGAATGAAACAGTGACATAATATATATTATAAAGAAGAAAAAAACTCTTTTCAAAAAATTAAACTATTTACGAACATTTTTTTTAAATTACAAAAATAAATAAGATACAGTTTTGATACAGGGTTTTTCTAAATTTTCGTCCGCGAATTGGTCGTAAATTTTTTCTTTAATAAATAAGAAGATAATTAAAAAAACGTTAAATTGTATTACTAAAGACAACAAATTTTTAAAATTAGAAAAATTAGAGAATTATTTTTCAAATTGAAGAAAAAAAGAATAAATAGAATTTTAGAAAATGTTTAAACATTTTAAAATAAACAATTTTATGAAATAGAAGAACGATAAGAATATTTAGTACAAGATTAAATTTACATAGTATAAAATAATAATAAGTCTTCAAAAAAGTAGAAAATTGACGAATTTAAAAAATGTACATAAAAGAATTGAATAAATGTTTTTAAACATTCGTAGTTATAAAAGATAAAAACTAAACAATTTAAAATAAGAAAAGATGTTTCTAAGAAATAGAAAAATTATGACAAACATTGAAGAATTAATTAAAATGCAATGAAGGACTAAAAAAATTATAAAACATAAAAAAAAATTGAATAAATAGGAAGAAAATGGAGAAATGTTTTTTGCTTAATCAATAAGCTTAACAAACTGTAAATAAATGTAAAAAATACAAAAATTTTGCAAGAATTTACTAAAAAATTAGAATTAAGAAGAATAAAATGTATACAAAGATCAATAAAAAGTTCAGAAAAAAGTTTTAAAATCCTTTAAAAATAAAACAGTTTAGTAAAATTAAATATTATGTTTTTATAATATTACACTTAAAACAAGTCCAACAATAAATTTAGAAAGATAAAGTAAATCTAAAAATTTTATGAAAAAATAAGTAAGTTTGCAAAAAATAGACAAGATGCGAAAACAAATAAAATAAATTTACAAAAAAAATGAACGTATTTATTTTCAAATATATGGAAATAATTAAGAAAATCAAGAGAATAAATAGTTTAGTGAATGTTATAACAACAAAATTGTGTAAAATAATATTACCTAACTAATTTGCATAAAAAAAAGAAATTTAAAGAAAATCTTAAAATAAAAAAAGACAAATACTTCCTCTATGAGGAAGCAATACAAAAAAAAATGAATTTTGTAAAAATAAGAAATCATAAAATAAAAATTAAAAAGGGATTATTGTGACTATAGAAAATAATTAATATTATTTAATTATTATGGATTTAAATTTGAATTAATTGATATTTAAAAGTTTAAACAAATTGGAATATGAGTTAATTGATGTTTGGAATTTATTTAAGTTATAATGTATTAACACAATTTTTCAAATTGTATAAAAATTTAAATGTTAAAATTGTTGAAAAAAAAAAGTTAAAAAATTTAAGTTTAAAAGTTTAAACAAATTGGAATATGAGTTTAATGATGTTTAGAATTTATTTAAATTTATATAATGTATTAGCCCAATTTTTTAAATTCTATAAATATTAAAATATTAAAATTGAAATTTTCAAGATTTATCCACAAAATATGTTGATTTTTTTTCATGTTTGCGATTTTTTACATGCAATATTAAACATCCGGAAAATATTTTAGTTTTTTTTAAATTAAAATCATGATTTTAATGCAAATGCCCCAATGATTTAAATCAATTACAGCCCTGTAAATTAGGAACTTTATTTTTATTTAACAGACTAATAATTCAAAATTAAAATAATAAAAGGTTATTTAAAACAAAAAATTTACCTTTATTAGCAGCACTTGGGACGAATGGCTGGCAAGGTTCTGGATGTTTACTAAAATCGATTTGTTTAATTTCTTTAAAAGTTGACGCGCTTGATTGAACAGAGGGCTGTTGATTATTGATTTGATTAGCTTCCTGATTCGTACTGATTACATTAGAAATATTTGTGAATCCAGATACGTCTTCTTTCACTGGGTTCTTGGAATAGCGAATGAAAAAGAAGTTATCGTCATGAGAAGGTGGGCTAAAAGTACTGTCATCAAAATCGTATCTGAAAAATAAATTATTTTCTAATTATTTTAGAAAAAATATTTATCATTTGTTGTTAATATCTGAACAAGAGTGTTTAAAAAATTAGAAAAATTAAGAAATTATCCAAAAATGTAGATAAAAATACTAAATGTGGAGTTTTAAAAATTAGAACCTGTCGGAGAAAATACCTTATAATTTAGGATGAGAATGTGAAAATTAAACAATATCAAAGGAAAAACATTTCTAAGAAATAGAACAATGAGGATAAAAAAAAGAATTTATTTTTAAAAAAGGGTATTTGGGAAATAAAGAAAAAAACATTACAACAAATTTTTTAACATATCCATAAACTATTTACAGACAGAATTATTAGTACACAAATTTTTTTTACTAATGCGAAAATTCTTTATCCGTAAATATTTAAAAAAAAATAAATTTAGAAAAAATTTTTAGATCTTTTAGAAAAACTAATAAAAAGAAAATCTTTTAAAAAATCTAATAAACTATGAAATAATTTCCTGTATTTCACAGATCGCAAAAACAATCACTAAATAAAAAAAACTATTCGTTTATTGTTAAGAAATAAAATAATAAAAACAAATAATTAATTAAACCGAAGAAATTAAAATTAAAAACTTGCACATTTATCACAATGAATAATTCATGACTAAATCATACTTACAAATTACCATGAATCAAAAATCAAAAACAAAGCCAAAAATGCAATTAAAACTCAAAACAAATCTAAATTTCAGAACGGATAAAACCAATTTAATGTTAAACTGTCAAGTTATGGCGAAATTTGAAATAAAAATTGTATAAAAAATTGAAAAACTACCTTTTTGTGTGCAAGAAAAATAAATCAACTCGTTTACTTGTGAATTCACGAACTAAAATGCAAATTACCAAAGTTCTTAGCTATTAGCAATTACAGAATGTCGACGCTGAACTTTGAAAGAAAGAATATCAAGATAATGAATTTTTGTCTCTATTTCAAGATGAACTTGATTAGGACAAAAAGAAACGTATGTCAGTATCTTGTCAGCACAAGTCACGTTCGTCTACTGTATGTCGCGCTAGATTCATTGGCAGAGGTTCTGCAAAAAAAATTCACATAAATATACAATGGATGTAAATTTTGAAAGAAAAAGTTGGAGACTAATTTTTTACATGAAAACAAGCACACTAATTGGTGTTTTCGATGTGTCATTGACTGTTTGCATATCGAGGTGAATTCTTATAAATAAATATTTACCTTTCAGTAAAACAAGATACCAATGATTTCTCAATATAAATTTTAAAAAGCCAATTAAAAGTCAAATCAAAAGTATTTTATCGGTAAAAACTGGTCTTCGCTTTAGAAGAAGACATTTATCGACAATAGAGAAAAATAAACTATAAAGAAAATAATGATACGATTTCAAAACAAAAACGTGATATCAACAAGTTTTTTTTACAATACCTATGATAATCGAGGTAGATAAAAATTTAGGAAACTTTTTTCAAATCTTTAATGAGTGCTAGAATGACGTTAAACTATATTATAAATTTTCACTCTCGTTCAGATGTGCGACTATCTAAAAATACCCGATCTCGTGACTGCTAAACAGGCCAAGTCATCGATGCACGCCTTCTTAGAGTTAAAATGACGCGAACATTGTGCACTATATTGTATAAATGATTTTCTCTTTTGTGTTCATTTCCTTGGCTTTTTTACATAAAAAATTCTGAGATGAGAATGAAAAAATCTCTGTTTAAATTGTTGAAAGGTTTTGAGTTCATTGGATATTTTTAATAATCATTTCGACAAGGTTGGTAATGATAAACACAATTTTATGAAAGAAACAATAAAAATGAGAAAAAAAAAACTATTCGAAAATACAAACAAACGAGAAAAAAATAAGAGAAAATCTAATATTTGTAAACATAAATAAAACATTAACGAAGTAAATAATAATAAATATTACTAAGTTTCTACTTTCGTTTATCAGAATGCAAATAAAATTCTCTAAATTTCCAAGTTCATTAAGTGGTTCTTTATCATTAAATGATACTTTTGATAAGAATGAAAGATTAACTTCTCGGTAATTTCCCATTGATCAGATATATTGAATCAGAAAACAAAAAGTTTTACAATTGGATTGTTATTGTTTTACCGCAGACTACTCTAACTTTAAATTCATTATTTAATTTGCGTTCTATACATTTTGCCTCTTGACATGAAGTAACCTCTATGATAACTTCTAGCAGATGGCAGCTTTCAAAGGAAAATACGTCAGTGACAAAAAAGATACTAAACAGTAAAACTGATAACAAGTTTTTAAAATACCAGAGAAAAGTATTGTTAAATTAACGTATTATTTTAAAAATTAAACTGATTGCTTTAAATTATTTGCTTTAAAATTGATTTACTTCAACATTTATCTTTAAAAAAAATCAATAAAATATTTTAGGAAAATTATATAAATAATAATTCTTTTAAAAAAGAAGGCAAAAATGAACATAAAGTCGTTAACAATAAGTGACTAGAATACTAAAAAAAAAATAATAATAAATAATGGATGTGGCTGAATAAAAGAGAATTATACAGCAACAGGTTTTACATAACACTTTAATTTTTTCCACATATATATCTCTCTGACATATGCAGCTGTAGGATGCAGTTATCCACTTATATCACGTGAACTTAGATCTTTTCGTATTTAAACTGAGAGAGGAGCATTAATCAAAATTAAATGATCGACTGGTGCTGACCGCCATGAAGGAAAATCTCGAGCACGTGAGGTCACGTTTATTTAGTTTTTATCTTGAGATAGTTTACAATTCCAAGAAATAAAAATAAGAATTGAAAATTCAGTTTTTTTAATTAAAAAATCTTAACTTTAAAAAATTATTATTTTTACACGTCCAGTAGTATGTGCGTGGCCACCTATTTAGATTTTTTCAGATTAATCAATTTTTTTTCCATTTTATTCTAAAATAAATTTTTTTCTCTGTAATTGATTTAAAACTATCTAAATTCTGAATAAAGACAATTTTCTATAGAATTTAAAAAATTCAATAATTTTTTTCTTAGATTTTTCCTGAAGAAAAGTGAGTACAAAAAAATTAAATATTGCAATTAGTGAAAAAAATATTTTTCTAAATTACAATGAGAAAGATTTATAAAAGATTTTTGCAAAAGCTTTAAAAGAATTAATTCATTATAATTTAAAACATATTTTTTCCACTAGTTATATTATTTAATGTTTTTGCATTTTTTTGTACTCACTTTAGCTTTAGGAAAAATCTAAGAAAAAGAATTGTGCAACATTAATGATGACTTTTTTCAAATTCTATTGAAATTTATCTTTAAAATCTAACAAAGAACATAAAAAGATCTCTATTATTTCAAAAGTAATTTAAATTTTAAAAAACACTGCAATTTGCACCTTTTTTTACAATTAATTTTTTTAAAGTGAAAAAAGCGACTTTATCTCATTTTATTCAGAATTTAGTTAGTTTTTAACCAACTCTGTTTTCCTTCAATTTTCAACTTTTCAGAATTAAATAGAAAAAAAATTGATTAATCTAAATTACTCAAAATAGGTGGCCACATACTACTGGACGGTACTTTACAACTTTTTATATTTTCGTTAAATTTTTATAATCCGGATTAGTATATTATTGTTTTTATCATTTATTACTAAAATATTTGTGTTTATATTGGTATTATAATGTGAGAAATGATTATGTTTGTTTATTTTTTAAAAATCTCATCTTGAAATAAAAAACAAATCATTAAAGACCCTGAATTTCGAAAGTATTATGAGGAAACGAAACAAAAAAGAGATAAAACATTTTACGTCGAAATTGTTGTGAAATTAAGTCATAGTATTAGTCACACGCAATTGGTTTGTGGCAAATATATTGTTTCCACGATATAGCATATTAACGACAGCTGCTATAGGTGAGTCTGTTTAAACCCGTCGACACTTTTGTGACGTACGAATTTAAAATGAATCGTTCTGTTAATAGTGTCTAGAGTTGCGAATGAATTTTAAAATATACAACCTACGTCTTTCCAACAAGTTTCTAGTCAATTAGAAAATATTTTTACAATTTAAGCATCGCGTATTCTTTCCTTAATTGTGAAAAGATAAAAAAATAAAAATATTACAAAAATAAAAAATTGTTACATAACTAATAAAAGAAAACAATAAAACAATATCATAATATTATTTACTTTTATCTCTTTAAAAATCCTTTCGTTGCTTTCGTTGCTCTTTCGTTGATTCAATTTCGGTCGATTTTACAGTAAATATTGTTATAGTTAAACTGAAATTCAAACGTACTTATTGTCGAATTTTCCTTTCATCCACTGAGGAAGAGAAATTCCAGACCCTAAAGACTTATCCTGCGGTCTCGAGGATCCCATTTTTGATCAATAACGAGGAATGAAAACTTTTGTCAATTGTCCCTCTTTCTGAGAAATTTGAATTTTTTTGAGCAATTTTTCCTTGATATACTTGTTGATAGTTTTTTTTCTCCGGATTATTTTAGATGATGAATAAAAATGCGGGTAATAATGAATTTGTGTCCTGTTTGTGATTCGGTCGGAAACTCGACTCCTGAAAGCTTCTAAATCCTTGCGTGCCTTCTAGGAGTTTGACTTCACCACCATTCTACGGACCTGTAAAGACAAACGTTTCTCTTTTGTAAATTGTCACTGTTAAAAAAAAAAAAGTAAAAAATTAATATCTTTGTTTACTTTCAGCTGAAAGTTAGATCCTTTCGATTCTTTTAAATTTATTTCCTGGCAATACAAAACTTTAAACATATATAAAATCAATTAAAAATGGAGTAACTAATTCAGAACAAATTAAAAAATCTATTCACTTAATTTAACATATATTAAGAACCTGTCACTGTTAAGTTTAGGAAAAAAATTTGATTTTTCAATTTGAAAGAATTTGGATTTAACCTAGATTACAATTTAATGTTTTTACTAGCCAAGATTACGAAACCCTTTAAATTTCCTAATTATAACTGATTCTAATTAAAAACAAATTGTCTTAAGTTAAAAAAACATTCTTATCTCAAACATGAGTCAAACATTCTAATTATTCTAATTTAAAATTAATTTTAGAGGTTATGTGAGACACATCATTTGTTTATTTCTCGAAATAACAAAATATGGCGTATGGATTTATTAACTTTTGAAATTTTGCTCATGTGTTAAACTTCTGTTTATACTACTTTTTCGGAAAATGAATTTTTCAATTTTTGAAACTTGCTCCTCAAACATACAGAAAACAGTTTCTGCAAAATTTTTGCAGCTATGGATCTATATAATTTTCTATAGTGCATACGTAGTTCAATGGCCTTTAATAATGCGAATCCCTAAAGTTTGCATGTTCTAAGTTATTAAAGCGCACCGATTGAAACTATAGAGTGAAAACCTACTTTTCCATAAAATTGCATTTGTAATAAATGTAATTGAATTTTTGTCCGTGGATCCTAAATCAGGGTGTCTACTAATTTCGTCCCACAAAATTCCCGGTCATTTCCCGGTTTTTGTTCCTATTTTTCCCGGTTTTTTCTCTTGTTAACTTAAAATTTATTTTAAGTATAAATAGGCCTACAAATGGCTACAAAAATTGAATATAACAGTTGATAATTGAAGAAAATAATTGAAATTCAAAGAAAATAATTGAGAATTGAAGAATTAAAAATTAAACTTCACAAAAAATAGTAATTAAGAATTAAAAGAAACAATTAAAAATGAAAAGAAATAATTAATAAAGGAAAGAAATAATTGAACAATGACAAAGATATTTGACAATTAGAAACAAAATTAAAAAAAAAAAAGTAAATATTAATCTACAATTGAACAATAATTCAAAACATTGAACAATGGTTATTAAATTCAAAGAATATAATTGAAAATTGATCAATAAATAATAATAAATAGAAAATCCAAAAAAATAATTTAAAATTTAAGTTAATAATTCTGTGGCTGAAAGGTAAAACAGCACAACTCCTTTTTTATCAAATTTGAGATAACATCAGATTTCTATATATGTAGATATCCTTTTTAAAGTTTCATAATTGTAAATTGATAAAAATGTTTATTTACGTAGAAAATATTAAAAAACGTAATCGCATAAATACATTAAAATCGAGAAAAATAATAGATGTTATACTCTGAAACCTTTAAATTTCATTAAATTTGTTAAACAGATCTCAAAACTAGATTAGAAAACTGGATTAAATATTAAACACCCAAAATATTTGTTTATTTTTCGATTTTACAGAAATCAGAAAAAAAACAAAAACACGTTTTACTCGAAACCATGAATATGTCGCTTATGCTGTTTTACCTTTCAGCCACAGAATTATTAAATTCAAAGAATATAATTGAAAATTGATCAATAAATAATAATAAATAGAAAATCCAAAAAAAATAATTTAAAATTTAAGTTAATAATTCAAAATTGAAGAAATAAATTGAAAATTAAATAAGCAAATTGAAATCAGAAAAACACAGAATTATTGAATATTAAAAAAAAACAATTGAAAATTGTGAAATAAAATTGAAATTCGAATACAATAATTGGGAATTAAAGAATTAAACATTGAACAATGGTTATTAAATTCAAAGAATATAATTGAAAATTGATCAATAAATAATAATAAATAGAAAATCCAAAAAAATTATTTAAAATTTAAGTTAATAATTCAAAATTGAAGAAATAAATTGAAAATTAAATAAGCAAATTGAAATCAGAAAAACACAGAATTATTGAATATTAAAAAAAAACAATTGAAAATTGAGAAATAAAATTGAAATTCGAATACAATAATTGAGAATTAAAGAAAATTGCTGAACAATTGGATTGAAAAAAGAAGAAAATAATTTATAATTGAAAAAAATGGAAAATGACAGGAATTGTTTAATATTGAAGAAGACATTAAAAATTGAAGAATAGAATTGTTATTTAAAGAAATTAATTGAGAATTGAAAAAAATAATTGAACAATTGAACAATTAAATTGAAAATAGAAGAAAATTATTGAAAATTGAAGGAGGTTTTGAAACATGGAATAAATAACTGATAATTGAAAAAAGTCGAGATTACTGAATATTGAAACAAACAATTGAAAATTGAACAAAATAATTAAAATTTGAACAAAATAATTAAACTAGGTGAGAATTATGTCCATTTCATGGACATTTCGCTTCCAAGTAAGCAAAATAATTTGCTTCCTCATAGAGGAAGCAAGAAATTAATAATATATAAGTTAATTGGGAAAGTTGTTAAAAAAAAACTTTTTAATGCAAAAATACTTATGTAAAAATATGAATTATTTTACGAATTCTTGATCAATTATAAAAGTAATATAGGTCAATCGATTCGTTTTGAGATGAGGAACATGATTTTTGTATTCTTTAAGTTGTATTTATAGCATGAAAAAAATTTTTGTCAAAAAACGATTTGTTTCGATGAAAAAAGGTGCCCAAAAAAATTTGGTTGGGTATTTTCAAAAATCCCTGTGTCCAAATTTAGACATTCATGAGCTTAATATGTCATCCAAATTTTATTGGAATCCATTAAAGCGTTCTCGAGATATCTTGTACACAAAAAACGCTATACACACACACACACACACACACACACACACATATACATCTGGACATTTGCTTAGGAATGAAAATTTACGCTTTTTAGATGAAAATAAGTCGATTTAGACTATTTTTGGAAAATCGAAAATCTTAACGATCACAAAGCTTCCTCTATGAGGAAGCAAAATTGAAGAAAATAATTAAAAATGGAAGAAAGTACTTAAAAATTAAATACAATATTTGGAAACAGCAGAAAAATTTAGAAATCGACGGAAATAATTGCGAATTTATGAAAATAATTTAAATAAAAATTGAAAGAAAAACATAATTTAAAAAAGCTGAGAATTGTTAAATATTGAAGAAAATTGAGAAGAAATTGAGAAACTGAAAGAAATATGAAAAAATAATTGGAAATTGAAGAAAGTAATTGAAATTTAAGAAAAAAATTAGAATTTGAAGAAAATAATTGAGAATTAAAAAAAATCATTGTAAAAAGCCTAGAGTTATTGAATATTAAAAAAAATTGAAAATTAAAGAATGGAATTGAATGTCAAAAATTATAATTGAGAATTAAAGAAAATAATTCAAGAATTGAACAATGGGATTGAAAGTAGAAGAAAATAAGTGATAATTGAAGAAAAAAGAAATTGAACAACCCAGGAATTGAAAAAAATATTGAAAAAAGCCGAGAATTATTGATTATAGAAGAAAATAATTGAAAAATGGAGGAGTTATTGAGATGTGAAATAAATAAATGATAATTGAAAAAAAATAGTTGATAAAAGTCGAGAATTATTGAATATTAAATTAAATAATTAAAAATTGAAGGAAATAGTTGAGATCTGAAGAAAATAATTAAAAATTGATGAAAATAATTAAAAATTGAAGAAAGTAACTGAAAATTGAATCAAATAATTGGCAATTCAAAAAAAAATAATTTATAGTTGAAGAAAATAATTAAAAATTGATTAAAATAATTGAAAATCGTAGAAAATATTTCAGAATTGAATAAAATAATAAAATAATTGAAAATTGAAGAAAATAATTGTCAATTGAAGAAAATAGCAGAAAACCGAAGAAAATGATTGAGAAATGAAGAAATAATTTTAAATTAATGAAAATAATTCCAAATGGAAGAAAATAATTGAGAATTGCAGAAAATAATTGGAAATTGAAAAGAATTTATTATCCCAGAAAAAAATTCCCGGTTTGACGGAAAATTCCCGGTTATTTCCCGGTTTTCCCGGTTAGTAAACACCCTGTAAATTAATCACGAATTTTATAATAAATCTCAAATTATTCATACATTTTTATATTTTACAAACTTTTCATCAATTTTAAATCGTAAATTTTTCTTTTAAGGAGGAATTGGATTAAAAATCAAAAAAGAGTAATTATAACTCCTTATTTTCATTTATTTTATTAAAAAAAATATGCAAATTTTAAAAACGTCTTGGTATAGAAGGGTAAACAATTCTTTCTAACATTTAAAACTAGTTTTCTCTTTATGTGAAAACATTGTCAAATTTTAGGTTATTTCACCCAATACGGATTAGAAAAATTTATTTGTCAAATTTTAGGTTATTTTATTTAAAAACAGTTTCAAGGTATTTAAAACCATTAAAACGAAAAAATTACTGTATTCCTTTTTATGGGATAATGGAAAACAATGTAATTTGAAAATGCTTTATGCAAAATATTTCCAACTTTTTATGTGACTGATATATAATGACCTTGAGAGTGGAATAATACTAGAATATTATGGAAACGAAACAAGAAAAAAGCAAATGATTATTATCTGTGACGTATAGATCAATACAACACTAACGTTATTAAAACTGGTGACGCAATTAAAGATTAGTCGAACACTCCCTCAAAATGCTGACTTTTAACTGGAGTTTAATTTTTTATCAGGAAGACGTTTTTGTAATCAAATATCTCGTGGGTTATAAGCAATCGTGTTTATTCTTTACAAAGATAAATTTGCTTAAGCTCACTTACGTTCTTTAGAAAGGTAATATCTATTTTCAATTTTAAAATGTATTCTATAACAAGACTTTGTTATTATGTTTACAAAAACTATCATTGCATACTGGAAGACACAACATAAAATATGATTTTTAAACGAGGATAAAGTTCTTTTTTTTTTAAAGAAAGGAACATTTTTTTAAAGTTCGTTTAATTAAGATGTTGATAATGATGAAATACATGTTTGATTTTATACAAATGTAGCAAAATATTATAAAGAAGTTCTCTAAATATTTGTCATCAGTTTAATCTTCGAAAACAACCACAAGTGTATAAATCTCTTGAACTTAAACCCATATAATACATTTTTTTTAAGAATGAGAGAAGCAGTATTGTAGCAGAGAATTTGTAAACAATAACAAATCACTGAATTTGGAACGTTTTTCGCATTTAGAGTAATTGCAAATACAAGTGAAGCAATTTGGAACTAGGCAATTATAATTTCAAATGAGCAAAGCTGTTATTTTTATATTTTACTTAGGAATAAAAGACACACTTATTTACTTAAATTGATGACTTTGCTCATGTTATCGAATGACTCCGAACTAAATGTCATATTTGATCTGAATTTCAAAAATTAGCAACTAGTTATGACAACATACATAACGTATTAATAGACTTCCTGGAATAAAATTATAGTTTCTAGACTGCTGTTAAATACGAATTGTTGCATAATAATTCAGTAAGAATGGTTAATATTAGGAAAGTGAAAGTTCATGGTCGATTTTATTAGGGTTACTTGCGTTTCCAGAATTTTCTCAACGTACTAGTTTTAATTAACGACAAAAATTTAGAGAAATTATCCAAGTATGTTCAGTGTATAACAAAATTGTTAATTTTTTTAAGATCTACGCGTTTATTGAAGTTAAAAACAATATATAGGTATTCATAGAAGAAAAATGGAGATGACAGGTAATAGTCGAAATTGGAATAATGAATATTCTTATTCTAAAGCACAATAACGTGTAATTTTGATTCATTTCATGGAGCTACTTACTTTATTTTTTCGGCACATTGTTGATTTTTCGAAAATTGATCCCATAACTTCACAAAAACAAATAGTATAATAACAGGACAGCAGTGTATAACACAAGCTGTCGACAATCACGAATGCACAAACACAATGGCAACTCGGCAAGCTTGGCAACATCGACAGTAGCGCATCTTGCGTTCGTTTTCGGAAACAAATATTTCGCAGTAGTTGTGAATTACATAAAAAATAAACACCACAGAATCTTTTAAGAATGGTAAATTTCTAAAGGCAAAAGAAAAATAATAAGAAATTCTTAAAAATGTGATGACAGCATTAGAAAATGAAAATATAATTTGATCAGTTTTTTAAATTTCCCGGTAAAGTTGGTCAACAGAGGGCGTTGCGATTTTTAAATATGGCCGCAGTTCTGCACGTGTAGTTGCATTTTATTTTATTAATTAATTATTGTTAATAACTTTATTTAAATAATGACAAAAGTTAGGAAAGTAAAACGTAGGAAGAGATTTCAGGTGAATGTCAATCGAAAAAGACTTCGGAACAAACAGAATAAACTTCCAACGATTCAATGGTATGTAATTAACTATTTTTAAAGAATCAATAAAATGTTTTTGTTTTAAAAACCAGTTAAAAAAAGTTTTTAATTTCTTTATTACTGTTAATTATCTTGTTAATTAATTTCTGTTATTTATTTTACAAAAAAATTTAGTTTATTTTGTTAATTACATATTTTGATTTTTTTAGTAAACAAATTAAGGATGCTTGGGAGGTTAAGAAATCTATAAAAGGAAATTTAAGAGATATGGGCTTAGCAGCTGATCCTAATGAAATTTTGAGAATTCCAAATTCGAAGAAAGAAGCACTTGAAAATATAAGCGAAATTATAGCGACGGAAAATTTTGTTGAAGAAGATTACGAGATTGAAAAACCACCACCGAAAGTTCATGTTGCTGAAAACTTGGAGAAAGAAGCAAGGGCTCCTAGGGAAAGAATGTTTAAATTGCCGCAAGGTCAAGTGCAATTTGTAACTTACATGATTGACAAGTATGAAGATGATTATAAGGTAATTAAAGAAACAAAACTTTAATTTTTTAAAATGATATTTAAACAATCTTTGAGATTATTTTCTGTATCCACACTTGAAGTTTGTTGCAAGACTTTTTTTGTTTTAAGTCAGTTATTTTTGAGAGAATTTATAAATGCGACAAAATTTGCATTGTTGTTGGACAATTAAAACTATAAATTATTGCAAATTATGAAATTGAAGAATATATCTGAAAAATGACAAAAATAATTGACAGTTGAAAAGAATAGTTTAAAACATTAAACAATCAATTTTAAATTAAAAAAAAATGTTATAGAAATATCTGTTGCAAAAAAATTACAAATTGAACAACTATATTGAAAATCGAAAAAAAGAATTGGAATTGAAGAAAATAATAAAAAATTAAAGAAACGAATTGGAAATTAAAGAATTCAATAGAAATTTGAAGAAAATAATCGATAATTAAAAGAAAAATTACAATATGACGAAAAGAATTGACATTTGAAAACAAAATTCGAAAAATGACGTCATAATTGAACAAAAATTAAACAATAAATATTAAATTTAAACAAAATAATTGAAAATTTATAGGAATAACTGTTGGAAATAATTGCAAATTCAACAACTGGATTGAGAATCGAAAAAAATAATTTTAATTTAAGAAAATAATAAAAAATTAAGGAAATAAATTGAAAATATAAGAGTTGAATTAAAAATTGAAAAAGTAATTAATAATTAAAAAAAAATTACAAAATGACAAAAATAATTGATGAACATTCATAACAAAATTTAAAAAATGTCTAGATTAATACACAACCAAACAAAATAATTTAAAAAAATCAAAGAATAATTATAAAATTTTAACATAATAATTAAAAAATAAAAAAATGTAGGAAATAATTGAAAATTGTGAAAAATAATTAATAATTGAAGGAAATAGTTGAAAAATGACTAGATTAATAGACAACTGAAAAAAATAATTGTAAAAGTTAAACAAGAAATATTAAATTTAAAATTTAAATATAATAATTGTAAATTAAAGAATTAGAAAAATTATAGATATAATTGTTGGAAATAATTGCACATTTAACAACTGGATTGAAAATCGAAAAAATCATTAAAATTTTAAAAAATTGAAAATTGAAGAATGGATCTGAAATTTAAAGAATATACTTAAAAATTGAAAAACTGTAATTGAAAAAAGCCGAGAATTAATTAATATAGAAGAAAAGAATTGAAAACTAAAGAATGGAATTAAAAATTAGAGAAAATAATTAAACAATTGTATTTAAAAGTTAAGGGATTTAATGATAATCGAAAAAAATAACAGAAAAAGGCGATAATTTTTTAATATTAAAGAAAATAATTGAAAAGTAAAAAATGGCATTTAAATTTGAAGAAAATAACTGAGAATTGAAGAGAAGAGTTCCAGAATTGTATAATTGAATTGAAATTTTAATACAATTTTTATGGGTGAAAGAAATAATTGAAAAACTGCGAGATTTATTAAATGTTGAGGAATTAATTGAAAAACGATAAAAATAATTGAAAATGAAGGAAATATTTGAGAATTGAAGAAAATAATTAAAAATCGAAAAAATAAATTCGAAATTTAATAATTAAATGGAAATTTGAAGAGAATATTTGATAATTACAAGAAAAATTACAATATGACTAAGGTAATTAAATATTGACGAAAGTAATTAACTATTAAAAAAAAAATTAATAACTAAGAAAAAAATAAATAATGGTGAGAATGATCGACATTCGAACAAAATTTTTTTTTTAAATTATTGAATAATTATAAAATTGAAGGAGAATAATAAATTGTCAATTGAAAACTGAGGAATAGAAATATAATTGAAGAATGAAATTACATTTTTTTAAAATAATAGAAAGAAGGCGATAATTTTTTAATATTAAGGAAAATAATTGAAAATTGAAAAAAAATATTAAAAATTGAAGAATGGAATTGAAATTTAAAGAATATACTTAAAAATTGAAAAAATGTAATTGAAAAAATCCGAAAATTAATTAATATAGAAGAAAACAATTATTGAAAACTGAAGAATGGAATTAAAAATTAGAGAAAATAATTGAACAATTGTATTTAAAATTAAAGAAACGTAATGATAATCGCAAAAAATAATGGTAAAAAGGCGATAATTTTTAATATTAACAAAAATAAGTGAAAATTAAAAAGTGGAATTTAATTAGAAGAAAATATTCAAGAATTGGAAAAAATAGTTAAAAATTTAAGAAATAAATTGAAAATTAAAGAATTAATTGGGAATTTCAAGAAAATAAACGATAATTAAAATAATAATAACAATATGACGAAAATAATTAACTATTAAAAAAATAATTATAATAGGGGAGAGGGTCCCAAGTTGGACACCCTATCGATTTATTGCTGTAGAATCCAAACCGAATAAAATATATTAAAATGGTTTATACCGGATGAAAGTACAATTTATAAGGTAACTTATGGCCACAGAGATAAAATTTTATTTTGAACATAAACATTTTTTAAAGCATTTTTTCTAATAGTTAAAATTTTCGGTCTAAAAAAAAGTGGCCCCAAGATGGACACCTTCTTAAAAGTCTCTGAAAATGGTAGTAAATAAAAAATTAACATCGTGTAACAATTCTTGAAATAAGTTTTAATCATTTTGCGGAATTTATCAAGAAATAAAATTTCTAAAAACTTCAATTTAATGGCTTAACAGTAAAAAATAATAAAATATCGAAAAATATCAATATAATAAATTCTCTAACAATAAAATCACATTTTATGGTGTAAAATAAAAATTTTAAATTAATTGGCTCAAAAAATTATTGAAAAAAGTGTAAAATCAAAAATATGCAAAAAAATACATTGAGAATTTAGGCCTGTCCATCTTAGGGTACATGACACCATATTTAATCCCCAGTAAAAATATATATATGAATACTGAATTAGTAAAATCATTTTAGAATATTATTATATGATAAATAAAGAATATTATAACGTTAAGTACTCATTCTAAATCATAAATTTAAATAACTTTACCAACTTGAGAAAAAACTGTTACAAAACTTTTTTAGACACAAAATTACGTGGTATGTGTAGAAGAAAAACCAACTGGTTTTTTTTCTTTAAATGTGCATCAAAATGTTCGTCTATACGAACAACAAAAATGACAGAAAGCATAAGGCGCTGTCACCTTAAACAAACATTTTATACGAAATGTCCATCTTGGGGCCCACTCCCCTATATAAAAAAAATTCGAAAAATGGTGAGAATAGTCGGCATTCAAACAAAATTTTTTTTAAATTAATGACTAATCATAAAATTGAATGAGAATAGTAAATTGTTAATTGAAAACTGATAAAAATTATGGAAAGAATTGAAGAAACTAAATGGAAATTAAAGAAATCTATTGAATATTGAATAAAATAATTAAAAAACGAAGAACTTAATTGAAAATTAAAGTAAATAAATGAGAATTAAAGAAAATAATTAAAAATTAAGGATATAAATTGAAGATTTAAGAATTAAATTGAAAATTTAAGAAAATAGTTGATAATTGAACGAAAAATTACAAAATGACTAAAATAATTAAATATTAAAGGGAATAATTGAGAAATGAGAGAATAATTGACAATCGAAAGAAAAATTCGAAATCTGGCGAGAATAATTGACCAAAAAAGAAGAACAAAAAAATTAAAAAAGTTAAAGAATAGGTTTTAAACTTTAAAGAGAATAATTGTGTATTGAAAAATGTTGAAAATTATAGAAAAAAATATAGATTTATTATTATTGAAATTAAAATTACTAATATTTATAAATTTAAATTTTAATCAACTTAAATGCATTTTTTAAAAAGTATCTGATTTAGAACAAAAAATGTCTGTGTGACAAGCTACAGGTGTGGACAGAATAAATAAATCTTGTGGATTATTATTATAAATTTTCTAAAAAATTGTATTGATTTTCAGGCAATGTCAAGAGATAAAAAGAACTATTACCAGCTGACTTGGCGACAAATACGCGCCAAAATAAACACTTTCAAAAACATTCCTGAACAGTATGCTGATTATTTGGTAGAAAAGGGGGAAATTGTATTAGACGATCCAGTTTCTTTAGTTGAATCGAGGAAACAAAAGGCCTTGGAGAATTTCCAGAAACATTGTATTTCCAAGAATCCCAAGAAAGCTAAAATTGCAAGTGGATGGGAAGAAGAATCAATTGAACCTGAGCAAAAAGTTTCTGATTCAGAAGAAGATTCTTCAGATGTAAAAAAATTAACTCTTTTCCCTGATGATGAGAGTGACGATGAGGAAAAATCGAAGAAACCCGCAGTAAAACAAACAGGAACTGTAAATAAAGCATCGAATGGAATTCTTCAATCTAAGTCAGTTGATAAAAAAACGAAAAATGAATCTAGTAATTCTTTAGTGGAAGAATCGAAAAAAAGAATATCAGAGGATCTGAAAAAGAGTTCTAAAAAGATGAAAAGATTAGAAAAAGCAGATTCTAGCGATAGCGAATGTGAAGATGAACTTGAGGGAGAGGAATCGAATTCTGGATTTGTTAATTTAAGTGATTTGAGCAGTGAAGAATTGTCTGATGACGATGTTCTTGATGATGGACAATTTGTGACAGATTCAGAAGATGAAAGTGACTAATGCAAATCTGGTTGACAATCAATTAAAAGTGTTTTGTTAATTATAAATATCAATCCTTGTTTCTTTTTGTATAAAGATCATAAATATGATTATTTACATAGGTGTACCAATTCAGATTGAAATAAGAAGTTTTGTTTTTTAAAATACAGTTAGTAGAATGTTTATTTTTCTAAATATGTATTTACATTAATCCAACAACTTTGGTATAATAATGTCTATAGAAATAACAGAGAGAAGAATCATGCTGTTCATAAAAAAATCCTAGAAAACCAGAACATTATTATTGAAAAAAGTCATAAAAAAATACGTCTTATGATTTCCACTAATATCTTATGTATTTACTGTACTTATGTAAAGTTCTTTGCAAAAGTGAGGATTTTATTAAGAAAATTTAGAAACAATTACTCAAATATTTTTTACAAACTTTGATACACTTTACGTTTCTCCTTTTTAAGGAAAAATATTTATTATTAAGAGTGAGATATTTTCCTAATTTAACAATTTTAAAGCAAGAACTTTCGTTTAATAACTACGAACAATATTTATAAAGTTAGTAAAAGCTGAGATACTTTTACGTTTTAAATTCTTTAACAAAATTCTCTGGCTTCATCCAGTACATAAACAAATTATTAATATATTTATACTAAATAAAAAAATAAAGTTCTAGAGGTACAGATTGTAGATTCTAGACATTGTTAATGTTCAAGTCACTTATGAATTAAGATTTTTTTTACGAGTTTACCATAGTGAAGATCTTTTTTACAAGTGCAGCAACAGAAGGATGATACCAAGTATATTCTTTTACTTCTGGGACAAAATTGGGTATAGGGCGAGTCTGGCATCCTATAACTTCCGCTTTGTGTTTAGAAGGATGAATGCTGATCAGATCAAAAGCTTCCTCGATTTGCTCCGGCCTGAGAGCATTAGGAGCATCCTAAAAAATTATTCAAACATTATTTTTGGCGTATTTTGTTCACACTTAAAAATCTAATAATATTCAAAATAAGATGAAATTTTAACTAAATAAATAAAAGTACCTGTTTATTAGCAATTACTAAAATTGGAACATTGTCTAGTCTAGAGTCTCCTAATAATTGCTTAAGTGTTGAAACAGCAATGGACAATTTGTGCGAATTTGATGAAGCATCAACCATAAATAACAAAAGGTCCGTGTCTTGTAGAAAATTACTCCAATATCGTTTAGTATCTTCGGTTCCTCCAACTAAAAGCCAAAAAATTGTTATTTTTAAGATAAATAGGGTAACAAGATTGAATTTAAAGAAAATAATACAATTTTTCGTACTTTCCCAAACGTTGTAAGTGTATTGTCCGTTCCCTAATCTATAAACGGCAAAACCATGAGTAGATGGAGGAGGGACAACATATGAACTTCCATCAACGTTAAAAGATGTGGCTTGATTCATTAAAGACGTTTTTCCTGACCCTTCCAATCCAAGGAGAAGAATTCGCTTCTCATTACTTTCATCCATCTGAAAATGTTAATATTAAGACGATAACATTAATGGTATTTTCATAATTATTAAACATTTAAATTGATTCACGTTAAAATTTAAATTTAATAAAATAAAAATTGCATTCTTTTAATTTATCGGAACACTTTAAACTTCAAATGCAATTAGGCTACAATCTTTAACAATTAAAACCAGTAAACTTGGATCACTAAACTAAGAAAATAGATAAAATGAATTATTAATTCATGAAAAAAGTTATAAAAAAACATTTTCAACCGAAGTGTCAGATGAAACACTAACCTTTAAAACTTCCTCGAATCCTTCATCAATGCTTTTCAATAGTCTTCGTTTCCAATAACGATAAGCAACATAAGCTCCCACACATGCACAACCGACATAAAATAATGTTTTCTGGCCGCTTCTTGATAAACTTCGAACCATTTTTACAATTTTTGCAAATTTGCAAACATAACCTATAACCGCTTTAATAAGACCTCAACCGTCTCGTGTTGACGTTGTTGTACCTTATTTCGTAAATCGAATTGAAGTTATGATTTTCTAACATCAGATGACATTAATTGAATTATTTATGACACTCGATTTATTACAAACTGGATATTTTTTGAACCGGTAAACAATAAACTTGCAGCTGATGACGGACACGTTGGAAATTGAGCCTTGAACAAGAATAGAAGATTTAATTGGCTAGAAAGAATTCCCATTCGCCAATCAGAACTGATGGCGGGAATATAACCCTTATTACAAAATTCTGAATTGAGTTTATTACTAATTTCAACGAGATTTTGTAGTTTATAAATAGTAAACTGATAAATAAATTAAAAATAATATTGTTAGTAAGTTGATTTGTTATTATGCATCATTAAAAAAAAGAAAATTAAAGAAATCTAGAGATTTTAATAAAATGGTATAAATAACTTTTTAAATTTAATAGAGAAAAACGTAAATATTTAAAATCGGAAATTCTTTTGGAATTAAATATTACGAAGTTGAGTTTTGCTTCAAGTTTGTGAAATTGCAAAAATGGGGATTTAAAACGAGAAGTGTAAAAGTTAAAAATATTTTGTGTATATTTATTATAAAAAATAAAAAAAAAGAATTATAAAATGTGTCTTGTTTGAAAAGAGATTAATTATATAATCTATTTTATAATCACATGTCATTTTGTATAATCTCTAATGTTCTTTTTCAGTGGCGTAACTAGAAAACTCGGGGCCTTGATGGGAAAAAATTTTGGGGCCTCTCGGAATGTAAAGCGATATTGAATACTAAAAAAAAAAACTTTATCTGTTTCATTTTTGGGGGCCCTGATGTTTCAGTTCCCCTGCATCCCCTATTGTTACGCCACTGTCTTTTTTATTAATGAAAAATTGTTTGGAGAGAAATTACGATTAAACTACCGATTTTAAAATACTTAAATAAATATTTATACTATTAATTAACGCAGATCAGCATAATTACAATTTTTTTTTTTTTTACTAAAAAAGAAAAAGATTGCACAAAATGGGTAATTTTTAAAAAAATGTTGTCGTGTAATCTCATTACTTGTTAGAGAACACAAAGAAAAATCTTTGAGTCTACAAAACACAATAATCCCTAGAAAAAAGAGAGAAAGGAAACAAAAAGAAATATGAAATTAAAAAACTGATAGAAAGTAATGAAAAACATAACGAGCCACGATATTGCGAAAAGTTGCAAAGTAGCCAGTTAGCCTCCGGAGCAGCTTTTAGCATGTTTGTAACGGATATGAAGATTTGCCAGAAAAGCGAGAAACAGTCTCGGGAAATACAGGGGTGGATTGAGACATACGGGGTGGAGCTTGACCTGGGATTAACCCCCTGACAGCCAATCATATCCTAGCACATCCTACCACGTTCAACCCCCAGCCACTGTACACCCCCCACGTTAATTGCCTCAGCTTTAATATCCCATGTGAAGTGAAAGATGGAGTCGAGGGGCGAAGAGACGCTTTTCACGTCATACAATTCGCGACGGATAAAACCCCAAAGTTTATTTTCAGCAGAACATATTTTCAACCCTAATTCTAGGTAAATACACTTGTGTCATTTTAATGACGATTATGCCCTTTAGTTTACTAATCATGATAAAATATTTTTAAAAATAAATATTTGTATATCGTTTTTTGTACTTTATTTGGGAATAATAAAAATTTATTTGTATCCAAGAGCATGTGCTAGAATTATAAATAAAAATAACCATTAATAAATTATAGTCTTAATATTGGATAATACATTATTCATGATCCAAGAATAAATATTTGGGTCATGTTAATAATAATCATAGATCTAAAAATAATTATAGTAGGTCCGATACTAAGGATCATTATTGGTATTATTTTTTTTTATTTTTTTATTATTATTTTTTTTTAACTCGAAAAATTTTCTAAAAATGCCTGAAATCAAGAATAAAAGTACTCTATATAATTTCAAATCTTCTATTATTAATTAAATTTAAAGGTTTTCAAGGTTTAATTTTAAAGGTTAATTAAATAAAAAGGTTGATTTTTCCAATTAAAACAGAAATCCGGCTTATAAAATTATTTTAAAATAATTTTTCATTATTAGAGCACTTTTATTTCATGAAATTATTAATGGAAATAGAAAAAAAGTATATTTTGTTAAATATAATAGTTTTTATTAATATTATATTTAATTATATAATTACTATATAATTGTTTTATTATTTTAAAAAATAAATTGCATTTTTTCAATTTTGAAAAGCGCGCGGAATTTTCTACTGGCCTCTGTAGTTCTGAACTGCGCACGCTCGATTTATTCCCGATTGAGTAAACCAGTGTGACGTCAAAAATCCGTTAAATTTTGTCATTTGTCAAGAAGGTTAGGCTCGAAACCCAAATTTACATTGCAATGTATGGGAATTTTAATAAAAAGTGATTTTTATAACAATACAATAAAAGACGGTTAGAATTATTAAGAGTGAGAAATAAAACATATTTTATTACTTTTCTAAAATATATTCATGCATATTATCAGTTATTTGCTTTATTTTTAAATACCAAAAAATATTGAAAAATTGAAAATAGGTTAGAAAGTTCTGTCATTGTGATTGTTTATTTACCTGTTATGTGCAAATTAAATAATTGATAAGGAATATAAGTATATTTCAAAGATGCAAAAAAACATATTCTACCTTTTAATTGCAATAATTTATGCAATTTTACAATAAATAAATCGTAAAACCGTTTTATAATAATAATCCCATGCATTTCAATGTAAATTTGGGTTTTGGGTCCAACTTTCTTGACAAAATGACCAAACCTTATTGACAATTGACGTCACACTGGTTTACTCAATTCGTGTAGGTTAGGTTAGAACGGAACGTAAGTAGCCTAAAGCACAACGAATCGTAATCGCTAATCCTTAATCGTAATAATGAGAGAAAGCAGGACAGAGATATATGTCTATCCTACTTCCTCTCATTCTTACGATTAAGGATTAGCGATTACGATTCATTGTGCGTTAGGCTAGTGTCAAGAGTGTTATTTTATTGTTAATTAAAAAGTTTCTGTAGTTTGTAGTAAATAAAAGCATAACGAATATTACGAAAGAACATCTGATTAAAAATCTGGCATTATAATTTATCGGCACAAAGAAATACGGGGTAAAACGAATTCTAAGAGAGAATGGATTACACAAGTGCATTTAACCTCTAAAATAAACTATATATAACCATAAATATGAATTTAAAACTCCAATAAATTAAAGAAATTAGCAATAAAATGACCTATTTTAAAGTTTGTTGTTTAATATTACGATATTATTTCAATTTTTTCAAATTAGTTAAAATTGTTTGAGGCGCATGAATATTCCCTAAATCTCATTTAGCATAAATCCCATTAAGCCTAAAATCAAAAAGCCTAAAATGCATTCAGCCAAAATTCCATTTAACCTAAATTGAATTTAACCTAAATTTCATTTAACCTAAATCGCGTTTAACTTAAATTCCATTAAACCTAAATTTCATTTTACCTAAATCCCATTCAATCTAAATTCCATTTAACCTAAATCTCATTTAACCTAAATCTCATTTTACCGAAATTCCATTTAACCTAAATTCCATTTAACCTAAATTCCATTTAACCTAAATCCCATTTAACCTAAATCCCATTTAACCTAAATTCCGTTTAACCTAAATCTCATTTAACCTAAATTCCATTTAACCTAAATCCCATTTAACCTAAAACACATTTAGTATAAATTCCATTTAACCCAAAATGCATTCAGCCTAAATCTCACTACACCTAAATCCCATTTAACCTAAATCTCATTTAACCTAAATTCCACTTAACCGAAATCCCATTTAACCTAAAACGCATTTAGTCTGAATTCCATTTAACCTAAAATACATTCAGCCTAAATCCCATTTAACCTAAATTCCGTTTAACCTAAATCTCATTTAACCTAAATTCCACTTAACCTAAATCCCATTTAACCTAAAACGCATTTAGTCTAAATTCCATTTAACCTAAAATGCATTCAGCCTAAATCTCACTTCACCTAAATCCCATTTAACCTAAATCTCATTTAACATAAATTCCACTTAACCTAAATCCCATTGAACCTAAATTCCATTTAACCTAAATCCCATTTAACCTATATTCCATTTAACCTAAAAGGCATTCAGCCTAAATCTCACTTCACCTAAATCCCATTTAACCTAAGTCTCATTTAACCTAAATTCCATTTAACCTCAATCCCATTTAACCTAAAACGCATTTGGTCTAAATTCCATTTAACCTAAAATGCATTCAGCCTAAATCTCACTTCACCTAAATCCCATTTAACCTAAATCTCATTTAACCTAAATTCCACTTAATCTAAATCCCATTTAACCTAAAACGCATTTAGTCTAAATTCCATTTAACCTAAATACCATTTAACCTAAAACGCATTGAGCCTAAATCTCACTTCACCTAAATCCCATTGAACCTAAAATTTTTTTAAATTTAAGAATAAATATAGTTGAATCAAGTAAAGTTTTAGGTTCAATGGGATTTAGATGAAGTGAGATTTAGGCTCAATGCGTTTTAGGTTAAATGGAATTTAGGTTAAATGGAATTTAGGTTAAATGGAATTTAGACTAAATGCGTTTTAGGTTAAATGGGATTTAGATTAAGTAGAATTTAGGTTAAATGAGATTTAGGTTAAATGGGATTTATGTGAAGTGAGATTTAGGCTGAATGCATTTTAGGTTAAATGGAATTCAGACTAAATGCGTTTTAGGTTAAATGGGATTTAGGTTAAGTGGAATTTAGGTTTAATGAGATTTAGGTTAAATGGGATTTAGGTGAAGTGAGATTTAGGCTGAATGCGTTTTAGGTTAAATGGAATTTAGGTTAAATGGGATTTAGGTTAAATGCAATTTAGGTTAAATGGGATTTAGGTTAAGTGGAATTTATGTTAAATGAGATTTAGGTTAAATGGGATTTAGGTGAAGTGAGATTCAGGCTGAATGCATTTTAGGTTAAATGGAATTTAGACTAAATGCGTTTTAGGTTAAATGGGATTTAGGTTAAGTGTAATTTAGGTTAAATGAGATTTAGGTTAAACGGAATTTAGGTTAAATGGGATTTAGGCTGAATGCATTTTAGGTTAAATGGAATTTAGACTAAATGCGTTTTAGGTTAAATGGGATTTAGGTTAAGTGGAATTTAGGTTAAATGAGATTTATGTTAAATGGGATTTAGGTGAAGTGAGATTTAGGCTGAATGCATTTTAGGTTAAATGGAATTTAGACTAAATGCGTTTTAGGTTAAATGGGATTTAGGTTAAATGGAATTTAGGTTAAATGGAATTTAGGTTAAATGGAATTTCGGTAAAATGAGATTTAGGTTAAATGAGATTTAGGTTAAATGGAATTTAGATTGAATGGGATTTAGGTAAAATGAAATTTATGTTTAAAGGAATTTAGGTTAAACGCGATTTAGGTTAAATGCAATTTAGGTTAAATGGAATTTTGGCTGAATGCATTTTAGGCTTTTTGATTTTAGGCTTAATGGGATTTAAGCTAAATGAGATTTAGGGAATATTCATGCGCCTCAATTGTTTAACAAGACGACATTTCTCATTTGTATATAATACAATGTTAACTGCTAAGATATAATATGATTCGATTTCAAAATTTAATTTAAAATGAAACTGTTTCATAAATACGTGTAATAAAACGACAACTGATTATCAGTACGACAAACAAAAATATTACATTAAATGAAAATTAGCTCGTACTTTACATCAGATAAATGAATAATATTAAACAGTAAATAATATTAAATAAACTCATGAAGGGAAATTATAATAAATCTCTGTTTTTTTTTGATAAATTATACATTTAAATAAAGTTTGTAATTTTTTCAAAACAAAAATTTTTTTTTAATATTTTGTTTATTTTTTTGAAATATTTTTCAAAGAATCTTTTATTAATTCCTACGTATTTTTTAATTCATTTATGGGGCATTCTATTTCTAAACGACCTCCTTCAGAAATGACTCCCTGAAATGACTGTGAATTTTAATTAATTCCTCAAAATCCCCTGAAATGTCCATTATCTGCATTACGGAAATAAAAACTAGAATATTTAAGCTCTTTTTGGATATATTTTTTTAATAAATCTGAAACAACGTGTTTTGAGATATTTGAAAGGTTAACTTTCAAACTACATTTTGCATATAAATTACATATGTTTGAACAAAATTCTTTATATCATTGTAAAATTTAGAAATTTTTCTCTCAAAACTGCTAATTACAAAAATAATTTGACCTTAGTAAGTAGAAGAAATAATTTTTTAAAAATTGTCTCATATTGGCAATTATTTCTGAAGGGGGTCGGTTAGAAATAGAATGCCCCTTATATAATTAATAATTGTACATTTAATAATCGTTTCATTATCTATTCTTATATTTGCCTTTTTTTTTAGAATTTTGTGCAAAGAAGTTCTGAAAATATTTTTAAATTTTAATTCTTAGACAATAGTAATTAATTAGTCTTTATACTTATTATGACTTGCAAATTAATTTGTATTTATTTTGACATTATGATTTTCCGTTTAATTTGAATTGAGTTGTGTTAATCGACGTGTCTAGAACAATTTTATCAATAATTTTTTTAAAAAACAAATATATTTTCTCGGTAAATATATTTTCTATTGTTTCCATTGTTGTATTTCAATTGTAAAATTATTTGGTAATTTTCATAAAATAAATGTGTTCAATTGTTTCAATAAATTGGTTTAGACGAGGCGCTGGGTGCACTTGAGTATGCAAAATATGAGGGCGGGTATTTGACAATTGGAATATGTAGAGGACCTTCCCCCGAATCAGAAAAGCTATGTTGCCCCTAAAAAATTTGGTCGAGTTAGCCGCCATTTTGATTTAAAGTTTGAAATTTGTTTTTTAAAATATTTCAGTAATTAACAATAAAACAAAATTTTGGTACAAACATTTTATGTAAAAAATAATGTAATCTACAACTTTTATTTAAACCTCTTTTTCATAACTCGAATAATAAAAAAGTTATAAATAAAAAACAGGTTAAAAAAAGAGATGAAAATCTTTAAACATATTTTCCCATTTTATTAATAATTTTAATCGAAAAATAGTTCAGATAAATTTTAAAGAGTATTTTCTAACGATATATTTGAGTGGTGTAGTTTTTGAATATCTTTATTTTTGTAGAGTTTACACAGCCACAAAGGCAGTTAAATTGCAAAAATAAGGAGTTTCAAAGGCCCGTTTACAAAGGCCCACGAATATATATAGTGTAAACGGCCTTTGAAGGCCCTTATTTTTCCAATTTAACTGCCTTTGTGGCTGTGTAAAATCTACAAAAATAAAGATATTTAAAAACTATACCACTCAAATAAACCGTTAGAAAATACTCTTTAAAATTTATCTGAACTATTTTTCGATTAAAATTATTAATAAAATGGGAAAATATGTTTAAAGATTTTCATCTCTTTTTTTAACCTATTTTTTATTTATAACTTTTTTATTATTCGAGTTATGAAAAAGAGGTTACAATAAAAGTTGTAGATTACATTATTTTCTACATAAAAAATTCGTACCAAAATTTTGTTTTATTGTTAATTACTGATATAATTTAAAAAACAAACTTCAAACTTTAAATCAAAATGGCGGCTAACCGGACCAACATTTTTTGGGGCAACATGATTTTTTTGACTCGGGGGAAGGTCCTCTACATATTCCAATAGTCAAATATCCGCCCTCATATTTGGATTAAAATATATTTGTACGTTTGCGTTGTATATTGTCAGACTTTTAGGGCAAACGTGCCTTTGATAGCCTTTTTTTTCAAACTTAACTGCCTTTGCGGCTCTGTAAAATCTACAAAAATAAAGATATTCAAAAACTATATCACTCAAATGAATCGTTAGAAAATACTCCTTAAAGTTTATCTAAACTATTTTTCTATAAAAATTATTAATAAAAGCGTAAAATAAGTTTTAACAATTTCATCCCTTTTTTTTTTACCTGTTTTTTGTTTATAACTTTTTTATAATTCGAGTTATGAAAAAAAGTTTGTTATAAAAGTTGTATATCACATTGTTTTCTACAAAAAATGTCTATACAAAAATTTTGTTATATTGTTAATTACTGAAATATTTTAAAAAACAAATTTCAAACTTTAAATCAAAATGGCGGCTAACTCGACCAAAATTTTTAGGGGCAACATGGCTTTTCTGATTTGGGGGAAAGTCCTCTACATATTCCAATTGTCAAATACCCGCCCTCATATTTTGCATACTCAAGTCCACCCAGCGCCTGCACTAGTTAGTAAATTTTTAGTTTCTGAAGAGGGCAGTATAAACTGTCGAAACGTTAAATGCTATGTTTTTTCATTGACTCGGAGTGATTGATTAATTCATCCTACTTATGAAAATTTTCACCAAGTGATAAATACAAATTATCAATATTATCGACTAATACTATTATGAAAATTATGTATTTATATTTGTACACTAAATTAAAGATTTAACTTTTTAAGATATCATTTTATTGCGCAGAAAGCCAGTTCTTATTTTATTACACAAATTCATGAAAAAACTTTATTATAAATTGCAATTCTCGAAATAGAATAATTATTCCATTGACAAATAATACAGCATTATATGAACCGGATGTATCGAAATGTTAATTATAAAAATTAAGTTCTTTTTCTGTTTCAAAATTCGCGTTGCAAATTAATATTCTAAAATTCTATTACATTTTTGCAATTATATTTTATTTGTATTTCTATAAATATTCTAAATTAAATATTCTAAATATTAGTGTCGCGAATCCATTTTTTAATTTTACATCAAATCCTTTATTCATACTTATATTTGTAAATTCATGTTGCAAAATTTCTATTTAGTATATTTTTCCGAAAATAAATTGTTTGATTATTAGAAACTAAAAATTTCTTAAAGGAAACAGTGGAGGCGGATATAAAGAGGCTTCGATTGTCTTGATCTTAATATATATCGGGGAAGCGAGCCTTATAAAGCGGAGCAATTATCCGAGTAAAATACTCTCCAAAATTTCAGTGATAAATTTAAGGCTGTAATAAGGGTGACTCGCAAGTCATTTGGACGTCGACGGGGATGGGTATCGAGCTTCAATAGAAATTCTTTCCATCCCAAAAGCTCGTTCTCCATTTAATTTAAACATTTGTCGCCCCTTTAGATTCCACCCCCCGAAATTTCACCTTAATCCACCCCCTCTAGCACACAACGGAGCTTCCAGAACTGAGGTTCTTACTCAAAAGCTAATAATTACCCCTCTTTTCAACATAGTAAGGAAGGAGAATGTGAAGTGTGGAAGGTGATTTCACACCAACAATGCTACTCATTTTCTAACTTTATATTGATACTCTATGCAGAGTTCTCTCCACCAAAATTTGTTACCTGACTTTATCTTTCTTTTTCTTCGTACAAAATATAAATTGCGGGTGTGTATTTAACCACAAATTGGACTTTTTTTTTAATTAAGCTGCGGCTATTTTTTTTTGGTTTATGTTTTCGGTTTAGAAAAAAATGTAGAGGATTTTTAGAGTCTGTGTAACTGTATGAGAAAGCTATGAACTTTGAAAGCTAATTTAAAGTTGAAATTGAGTCATAAATTCCAAATTTACTAGGAGCCTTACAGTATTTACTTTATAGGATAGACAAGAAGGAGGATAATATCATCTCACCCTTCTGAATTATTACTGTAACTTTCTTCAAGAAACTTATTGTCGGCAAACTTCACATATTACGTTCAATGACCCTAGAGTGATGATTTTCTAACAAATTATCTCCTTAGGAAGATTATACAATGAAAAACTTTTTAATACAGATTTTACCTAGTATAATAATCGCAGTATTTGAAATCTCGTTTAATTTGGACAAACATTTACTCATCCCATAATTATACATTCAAAGAAGCCACGTAATTAAGCTCTAAGCCAAAGCTCCTTAGAGGTTTTCAGAAGGTACTGAAATTCCTGCATACCCGTCAAGTTCTAATGAGGGGTTTGTGGATGAAGTTGGGTGATACAAGGACGCAATAATCATCCAAACTTTTAATTATAATTTTGAGCTTAAAAGCTTCTTCAAAGTGCTTGTTACACTGACAAATAATGATAAAGATTATAATATTCTTCTCTTAATTGAAAGTGAACAAAAATTGCTGTTAATTTTACATAAATTTTAATCTAGCTTTGTATTCCTAAACTTCTTAATAACAATTCCGTCTACATTACCCAAAATACCAAACTGAAAGGGACAAATTCAATACCTTCAACAATGAAAGAGAAAATCTCCACAAGACCAAACGGTGTAAAAGGAAAATTAAATTCACGAAAGAAACAAAAGTGTACGGTTTATTATAAAATATATTTTAATAAAAAGAAACTTTTTTGAATTCACCAATTTCGTCATTTTATAAAAACAATTTTTATAATCAATAAATTCACTTATTGGTATACGTAGAGAATAATTTGTCAAACCAAATTTATTCATATTTTTCAGTGTTTGTCGTATGATTGTCAAGATGTAACTAAAAGTTTAATTATAAATTTTGTTTACATATTTATTACCTATTTACTAAGTGATACAAAGAGTAATGAACGAACTTGATTTTAATTAGCAAAATAATTTATTTTTTTATTTTAGAATTAATTTCTCGTAGTATGGAGTCATATTGTTTGTTAAAATTTAAAATATATTTTTTTCTGTTAATTGATTTTTTGGTAATTTTATATGTTTACTGCCGGACAAAATATTGTGGGACCACTTGCAAAATTGTGATTAAAAACATAACCGCCTTGAAATGTTGATAACTCTGTCGGATACACTGAGAAAATAAGTTGACTAAATATAACCAATTTATGTTTAAATTTAGCAGAGAGAGGTTGTTAATATAGCACCTGCAAAGCTCTTTGTTTATTATTAGCAGATTAAATGCTACTGTTAGCCTTGAAGTTTGGTTGTGATAGCCGGTATCTTGTGTGTTTTGTTCAGAGTCCCTTAACCTAGAAATTGGCTAAAGGCTTATTTTCTCAGTGTATTACCAAATTGAAATTTTTCATGGATCATTGGAAAGTTTATAAAATTTACCGTTAAATGGTCCTATTTTAAAGCTTTTTCCATTAATAGAAACAAAGATTCAACATAATAAAGGCAGATGAATTTTTTGGTTTTTGTGAATTTTCATTGTTCAAGTTTTGTGAGCTGCATTTTCTAAAAAAACAATTGGAAATTTTTGAAATTAAACTAATTTAAACCTTGAACTATTAGCTTTAAAATAAGCCAAGGAAAAATAAAATATCTGGACTGGCTCAAAAGTTATAAGTAAATGTGTATACCCACAAAACACGTAATATTCCAGGGATATTCCTGGAATATTTTTTTGTGACATTCGGAATATTCCAAAGGAATATTGCAGTGACGTTACTGGAACGTTGCTATGTCCGACTCAGGGAATATTTCAGTGGAACATTCCATGAATATTAAATTGTAATGTCTCTGGAACATTACAATATAACATTGCAGGAATATTCCATTGGAATATTCATAAGTTTTTTGAAGCAAAAAAAATTTAGTTTTTAAATTTATTAATTTTTATTAGAATTATTTATCATTTTATTTTTTTCGTCTTAAAACAAATTAAAAATTTCAAACGCGACGAGAGGATTCGAACCCTAAACCTAAGACCTATCTAACGATTAACGCTCGCGGCTATTTTATCGGTATGAAAATTCTACAATAAAGCTGGATGAACTTCAACTATTTTAGATATGTATTAAAACTATATCTACTCGGTTTAGATTCTTATTTTCATACCGATAATAGCTGCGAGCGTTAATCGTTAGATAGGTCTTAGGTTTAGGGTTCGAATCCTCTCGTCGCGTTTGAAATTTTTAATTTGTTTTAAGACGAAAAAAATAAAATGATAAATAATTCTAATAAAAATTAATAAATTTAAAAACTAAATTTTTTTTGCTTCAAAAAACTTATGAATATTCCAATGGAATATTCCTGCAATGTTATATTGTAATGTTCCAGAGACATTACAATTTAATATTCATGGAATGTTCCACTGAAATATTCCCTGAGTCGGACATAGCAACGTTCCAGTAACGTCACTGCAATATTCCATTGGAATGTTCCGAATGTCACAAAAAAATATTCCAGGAATGTCCCTGGAATATTACGTGTTATGTGGGTAAAGAATAAAACTCAATAATTCCTTTGCTTCCTCTCCTCTCGACCTATTTGACATTCTAAAGGTTGAGCGAATACTAGAATCGTTGCGTTTTTTCGTATTATACATTTACTTATAACTTTTGAACCAGACAAGATATTTTAATTTTCTTTGGCTTATTTTAAAGCTAATAGTTCATGGTTTAAGTTAGCTTAATTTCAAAAATTTCCAACTGTTTTTCTAAAAAATGCAGCTCACCAAACATGAAACAATGAAAGTTCATAAACAACGAAAAATTTACCTGTCTTTATCATGTTGAATCTCCATTAATATGAATTGAAAAAGCTTTAAAATAGAAGCATTTAACGGCAAATTTTATAAGCTTTCCAATGGTCTATGAACATTTTCAATTTGATAATATTTGACAAAGTTATCAACATTTTAAGACGGTCATGTTTTTAATCACATATTTGTAAGTGGTCCGACAAATTTGACCAGTAATGTATAATTAAAAAAAAAGACGTTTTTACTTTGATGATTCTCTGTCAAGTATTTTAGTATTTTTCCAATCAAAATAATGTTTAAGTTTGTCTTTGCTGTATCTTGATTTTTTGTATTCTACCATTATTACAGTATCTTTGTTATTTTTATGTTCATTAACTCTTGTGACTAAAGTTCTTTTGGTTTCTCTTACATAGAATGCCGAGCAATCATTATACAATTTATTTCATATACCGTGTTAATTATATAATTTTTATCAGTTTTATCTATAACTTTTTTAATCAGATAGCTAAGATTATCTTTAATTATTTTAAAAGAATTTGTCACTCAGTGAAGTTATTAATTCACAGGAATTTATCAATCACTCCGAGTCAATAAAACACACATATGTTTTTAACGTTTAGGCAGCTATGCTGTCCTCATCAAAAACTAAAAATTTTTTTTATTAATAAAATTATAAACAAAGTATACAAAAAATACGAAGAATTTTTAACATTAAAAAAATTAGTTTATAAGAGTGAAATTCCCATTAAAAGATTTGTTAAAAAATATATATAAAGTACAATCATTATGAAGTCAATAAATTTTAAATATAAATATTGTAGACAAGTTGCCACAACGGTACAGGGCTATCAACTGACAATAATATTAAAGTCACAATAGTGATTGATAAATTCCTAAGAATTAATTATCTTTAATTGAGGGGCTGGATGCAATAACGGGATATAGACGACTTTCGAAGTCCCCCGTTTCTGCCGGAGACTCGCTGTACGCGGGGCCAACGAAAGTCTCGCGTATCCCCTTATTGCATCCAGCCCCTCAATTGTTGGTATTGAATGAATGTTAAATTTTTAAAACAGAAGGACTTTTAAAATTAAATAATGAAAAAGATTATAATATTCATCTCTTACTTGAAAGTTAACAAAAATTTTTAAAAAGAAAGTTTTTCATACAATTTATTGTAATATGGTAATTTTAGTTTGGTAATCAATTTCTAAATATTTTGATTGTTCCTAATGTTGTGAGTATTTTCAATAGTTTTTAAATTATTTTTATAGAATTTTTTATTGGCTAATGTTATTTCTCTGTCAACTGGGTTGTAAATCATGGCTATTTTTTATGAAATAGGATATTTTGATTTGAAGTTTCATATCCGTCCGGAAAAGGTAGGTATTTACTAGTTTGTGATGAGTTTGTCACTTTAAACTAATGAAACATCAAGAAAATTAATTTTTTTATTTCTTTTAATTCTATGTGTAAATTGCAGATTTTAGTTGTAATTAATCAAAATCTGTAATAATTCATCAATTTTTTTAGGGATGCTTGTGATGATATCCATGTATCTGTAATAAAAAAGTGGTTTGAAAGATAATGTGTTTAGGCATTCAGTTTCTAAATTGTCCATGACTGCGAATAAATTTGAGATCGGTGTACAAAATTTTTTGATAATATTTATCATTAAATTTAAAAATAGTGTTATCCATAAGAAAATCAGTTACATGAGTCAAATCATCTAGTGAAATGTTAGTTGAAATTGCTATTTTTACATAGGGGAGAGTCGGACAAAATGCCTATAGTAAAGTTGAGAGCAAAAAAAAAAGTATTTAACTATAGTTTTGAAAAATATAAACCATCAAATATTTAGAAAACATCCTTTAAGAATATAATAAGGTAGTCATTTTAAGTGTTTATTTCAGAAAAAATAGAAAAAAAATAATTATTTAAATATTGATGTCAAAATTCGCCATTTTGACACACGACTGGGTAAATGCCTGTGCACAAAAATATGGAAAAATATGAATAAAAGTAAAAAAAAAATTTTATATATTTTCTATAATCAAGTATCTTGTTAATATTAAAAAAAGAACTAGCTGTGAATACAAAAATATAATCTTTTTGTCATAAAACTAAAGTTTCAATCCAAAGCAGTCCGACAAAAAATGAAAAAAAGTCTATAACAAATAAATAAAGCTTCTACAATTATAAAAAATCATACAAAAGTAAATTAAACACTATAATAAATTACAAAAATACCTGCTTGCTTCAAAACAGCGTGAGTTTTAGAAAGAAATCAAAAATTTTGACATTCAATGCCAAATGTGACAGGTTAATCCGCCATGATTCTTTATAGTCACGTGACATCGCGTATCTCTCGTAATCTTATGTATTTTCTGCGCATGCGCACTTCTTTTTCTTCATCCCGCGCTTATTTAAAATCATGTTTTAAAAATATATTAAAAATGATTCTTCAATGCATAATTATTATAATTATTATTAATATAAATGCAATAAAAAATGCAATACGTATCTTGTTTAGAAGTTTTACAGCATATAGGCAATTTAACCAAGGCAATTTAGCCAAAAACACACGATGTAATTAAACTAATTATTTTCAGTTTAGAACTCATTTTTATAAATTAAGTCAAAGTGATTAGATAGCTAAATATTCAAGGATTAATTTAAAAAAAAATTATGTACGTATGTGAGATAGAAGTGCATGTTTTCTAATCTTTAAAAATAAAAAAATTATCGTTGGAAAGCATCATTTTCACAATTCTTTAATAAATTATTTAATAATAAACTGAGAAACATGAAACTTTACAGAAATCATCTTCACCTTAATATACTTCATAATTAAAAACAATTATGATTAATATTTATTTTTGGCCAAGTTATTAACCATTGCCAATTTACCCAATTAGGCATTTTGGCCGACTCTCCCCTATCTTTTTATAATACTATCTTTTACCAATTTTTTATCAATGTCCTATCCTATTCTAAAAAGGAACGGAGGTTGTGATTAACTTCAGACGTGTAAGACCCTTTTAGGATCTCTTATTGGTCAGTAGATATATTCGATAGTTTTCGATTTCGACTTTCTGATTATCATAATAATTTTGATAGTAAAATATTAAACTCTAATTTTAAATTTATTTCACAACATATTTTATTATTTTAAGTATTTAAAATTATAATAATTTTAATTAAGTTGACCCTAATTTAGAAATTACATTTGACCTTGAAATTCATGAAAGAAATACCTTTCGACAAACTTCAGACATGTAAGACCTTTTTTCGCTCTCCCATTGGTCAACAATATCTTCGATATTTATCGATAGTTTTTTGTTGTTATTTTGGTGGTAGTTTGCTAAGAATAATATTTTAGGTTAGTTGTTCTCTTTTTATTTTATAATTTTGTAATATTTAATTGAAATTTTAATTTACTTTAGCAGAAAAGTGTTTTGTAGAAAAAAATCAGTGAAGTGTTTGGTGGTTAATAGTGTTTTAATTTTATAAGAGAAGTGGTGTGTTTATTTAGTGTGCTTCACGTGTCAATATTCTGCAGATTTATATGGGTGAGTAATAATAATATTTTCATTGCTTTTCTTTTATTTAATTAATTTAATTATATTTAACTATTAATTAATTACATTGAAACATTAAATTAAGTTAGTAATTTAGCACTTTCAGTAGTAAAGTTTAAGGTTAGAGTATTTTGTGTTATTATTTAGGTTCAGTCACATGACGATCCTCCTTACATTTGATGACAGGTGAATAATAATAATTAATTGGTATTAAAAAATTTTCCTCTTCTTTCTTTTGCCCTAATCGACTTTATTTAATTTTTCTTACATTTTTGACGTTTCGATGCACATATTACGTCCTCATCAGATAATCAATAAATACATAATGTTTCAATAATAATTTAAGGCACATAACTACGGAAAATGATAATAATATAAGCGAGTTTTTTTGCGTACCAAAAGTAAGATTTTTTGATCTAGCATATGAGTATAGTTAAATAAATAAGTTAAATAAAGTCGATTAGGCCAAAAGGAAAAAGAAGAAAATTTTTTAATACCAATCTTCTTAATTAATTAATACGACTTAAAAAACGGGGTAAAACCCTATCTAGAAAATAGTAATAATAATTTTCATGGCCTTCTTTTCTTTAATTGTAAATTGAAAAGGTACAGAGAATTTAATATTGGTAATTATTATTTTTGTTTTTATCATATCAAGTTAATAGTTTTAATGGAAAAATAACAATTAAAGTATTGTTGTTATTCTTTAGAAAAATACATGTGGAAATTATTTGGCAACAGGTAAGAAAGAATAATATTTTTCATTAATTTATTTTAGTTTTAATGCAAATCTAAAAGTTAAGAGAAATTTATCATTTTCAATTATTATTATTATTTATATAAAACTAGATTATTAGTTTTCAACTTTCAATTTACATACTTTTTAATCCAATTTTGAGGTTCTAAATCACCTTATGTATTGAAACAAACAAATCTACATTTTTGAATCATACAAACATTTTTAGTGTTTAAGTATCCACATTTAAAATTACTTATTTTTGTACGCATTGGGAATTGATATTGTCAAACTATTATAAAAATTGTTTCAAGTTTAAGATCAATTTAGTATCTCTATATATCCAAATGCCAATAACTTTTCGATTCAAGGACTTTAATAATAATTTACAAAAAAAAAAAAACCCAAAAGAAAAGTTTACATTCATATCTCTATCTCAATTTGAAGAATAATTGCGGAATTCTTACTAGGCTAGGAAAGAAAAGGACTTACCGCAGAATTAAATAACCTCGTCGTCATTAGTCGGTACCTAATTACACGCGCCTTAGACGTGGATGACATCGTCGGCGACGAGAACGTTCTCCTCGATGTGTGTGTTCTGTCCGTGAAGGGGATGAGGGTGGTTGGGGGTAAGTTAGACGGTCCACGAAAGCTTATTAATGGGACTCAGTGAGGCAACACATAGAGCTGCTCATGCTCATCCTCACCCACTAGTGGAGAGTCGGGGGCTGAAAAGGGGATGCAAAAAAAAAAAGTAACGGACTCTGATCCCCCACGAAGCTTTCGAGGGGCGTGTCATTCCCCAAGGGTGATGGCGGATCTGGCCAATCGCAAGCCGCCCAAATACCACCGAGGAAAAAATATTGACCGACGGATTATGCGGTCCATTTGGGGATTGCGGAGGTAAACGCGGTGGTGGACTGATTGGGGGATGCCGAGGGTAAATACCAACGTCACGTACGGGATCATTAGCCGGATATCCTTAGTTCCACGACGATCCTCTTACCGCTGACATCATTATCCAACGTTTCTTCAGAAAAAGGTTGTTGCTTCTGTTTTGTGCATTAGTCATTCGCGACATTCCCAACCGATTTTCTCGAGTTTACAGTTCTCTAATAAGTATGTGATCTCGTCTAATGATTGTGTCATTATTCCGTAAAATGATGGTCAATAAGTGATGGAATAAATCATAAAAACGGAACTGTTGGATTCTTTTGGATTTTATCAACAAAAGTCAAACTCGGGATTTTTTGTGTGTTTTGAAAAGTAGTGATTGCGACAGAATGGAAGTGAATTAGGAACTAAAATAGAGTCGAGATGGACCAGGATCCGACGGACATGTCGGACAAGAGCGAATCGAACCACTCGGACATACGGGCTTTTCAGGATTATGAGAAATTGAAGGAATTGAATTTGACGATGGATAAGAAGGAAGAGGGATTTAAGAAGGATTTTGTCATGGATGGTAGATCGCATCCTGTGAGATTTGACGAGTTTATCACGGACGCGAGTGAACTGGCAATGGCACTGAACAAACCGAAAGATTTTAATTTTCTAACAGATCCAATTAGGTATGGGATTAATGGGAATTCGTCGAGTGATGAAATTTCCGAATTGGACAATCGAAATAAAGATCCCGTGAATCAGAAAAATGTGATGTTTAATATCGGGCGGGAGATTAAGCAGAAGAATAATTGTTTGGATAGGGTCAACAAGAACAGTGGGATTTTAATGGACAGGGAGATAAAAGATTTTGGAATTTTGAAAAATTATAATTTGGAGAGGATGAAGGAGTTTAATTTGTCGTTCGATAGGGTGAGGGATGTGAATAATCTCGGTATGGAGAGACTTCAGAGGAATCCTTTAATGGAGAATTCGGGAATTTTGGAGTCTAGTGATTACATGAATTTGCAAATTCAGCAGAGGAATCCGGATTTAGATGCGATCACTTATGAAAGAATGAGGAGGTCTCATTTATTAACGACGGATTTGACGAATCAGAGCATTGCCACTCAACTCTCGAGATCACATTCGGTTAGTCAAAGTCAGCATCAGCACCAACAGCAGCAAGTTAAATCTTTTACGATCGATGCGATTTTGGGATTGAGAAATAATCAGAGGGAAAAGCATCAGAAAGGTCATCATCCCTATAGGAAACACCAGGGTATGATTAAAAATTAGTATTGAATGATAAGTTTTCCGGGGAACATTATGCTTATTTGAACATAGTGAATATAATTTTTATTTTGAATGAGAAACTAAAACTATTTATTTTAATTTTTGAATTAGAAAGGATATATTGATGTAAGTACGTAATTTCAAATATCCAATTCGATTCAAGAAAGGATGGTAAAAAAAATAAAGTTATGTAATTTGTATGTTATGAACGATGTTATTTGACAATTTGGTTTGTTATTTATGTACCAATTCGAAAAAGAATATACTTTTTAACACACATACTGAATATCCTAATGATTTTATAAAATTATCTTTTATTGTATTGATTCAATGCCCATATGCATCTATATAAAATTTGGCGTATTCTTTATAGAAACATTTTAAGTATAGGAAATGGAAAAACACGTTTTTCAATAATTTTGACGTTATAAATAAGAATATCTCTTTTTATTAAAATATTAAATACTTCATTACATGGAATGTAAATCACGTAAATGATTTGAGTAATTGAGTTTTTAGAAAAATATTTCACATTAAATAAATAGAATATTGATTTTGTTATTAAATTGTTCTAAAGTAACCTAATTTGAGAAATTTAAAGAAAATTTAATTTTAACAAGATTTAGGAAAATTTAATTTGTTTTCTTTAAAAAAGGTGTCGAAAAATTGAAGCAAAAATTCTGCAACAATGCAAAGTGTTAATATTAATAGATGTTATTTTAGATGTTGGTTTGTTCATTAGGTTATGTTCAATTGTTAATTTTGCTACTGATTTATACAATCTATTTTATTCACAATTTGTTTTGAATTTAAATTTATTCTACTAAAACATCATAATAAAAACTTTTCAAATTTCATCGTTTTTTTTTTTTAAATTATCTTTGTATATGCAGTTTAATTAGAATCATATCCGAAAATTTCTCAAAATTTGAATTCATAAAATTACTAGTTAAAATGAGTAAAAAGTTCGATAATTTCCAAAAATTGCTACTACTTCTCAGTAACTTTTTTCCGAAACTTTAGTTAAATAATAAATGTGCTAAATTAACACGGCTAAAAACTACTAAATCAAAATATTAAATTTTACTAAGAATTAGTTAAAATATTAACTAATTTAAATTACTTACCCATTTTTAATTAATTCAGATTTAGCACTGTGAATATATTAATAATAAAAATATTAATAGAGGCACATAAGTTAGTTTTAAAATCTTTTAGTTAGAATTTTCATTTCATAGAATTTCATTATAGATACTTAATTATCTTTCTGTCGAATTTTCAATATTAGAATTTGTTTTCAAACGAATTTATATAAATCAGAATATGTACTTAACAGAGTTTTTAGGTCACTGATTTTATTTTTAATTGAATTTCTTTTAATCTGGATTTTGATTTAAATGAATTTGAATTGAATGGAATTTTCAATCAGCAGAATTCTTTTAAATAAAAAGTCGATCAAAATGGAATTCTGTAAAATAAAAATTCGGTTAAATTCATTTTCTGTTCAATAAAAATTCGGTTAAATTCAAATTCGTTTAAATAAAAATTAGGTTAAATTCAAATTCGTTTAAATAAAAAGTCGGTCAAAAAGAAATTCGGTTAAATTCAATTTCTGTTAAATAAAAATTCGGTTAAATTCAAATTCTTTTAAATAAAAAGTCGGCAAAAATAAAATTTGGTTAAATATGAATTCAGTAAAGTTTAACTAAAAGTTTTACTAAAAACTAAAAAAAAATTCTACCAATTGAAATTCTGTAAAATAAAAATGATAAAAATGAATTTTAGAACTTATTCATGTGCCTTAATAATAATAATAATTACAATATTTTACTAATATTTTTAACTAATTTAGTTAATCTTTGCATTGATTTTGTAAAAACAGGAATATATCTCAAATAAAAACTCAAATCAACGTTAGAAAGTTGTTAAAGTGATTAAATTGATTCTATTCAAAATTTTGATTTTCTCTTGTTTATGATAAAGCTTCTGTCAAATTTTTGATTGCTTTTGTATTTAAAAATAAAAAAATCCTTTGAATTTGGCGTTATTTTAAAAAGGCAGTATTGACATAATAAAGTGTTCTAGTTTTCTAAATTTCTAAATTTAAATTATAAGTGGTAGAAAATATGATGCTAATTAAATAACTTTGAAGTAAGAAAAATAACCTATTACTCATCAATAATTAATATTACATTAAAATCTTTAATTTCATTATGTATTCAACATCTTATTTACCAATAATCATTGAAATTAGTTTTTTAAATTGTTCATTGTTCGTTACAAATACTCATTGCAAATATTTATTGTAAATACTCATTGAAAATATTTACTGCAAATATTTATTGTAATAATTATTCATTGCAAATTCAAATTTCAAGTATTCCCAGTGATTACCCATTAAAAATATTCTTTGTAATTATAATCGATTTTAAATATCCATTCGAACTTTAATTCATTATAAATATTCATTGAAATTATTCATTGCAATTATTAATTGTAAATATTCATTGCAAATAATTCTTATAATTATTCATTGAAATTAATCATTTTAATTAGTCATTGCAAATATTCATTGCAATTATTAACTGTAATAATTCATTGCAAATATTCATTGTAATTATTAGCTGTAAAAATTCCCTGTAATTATAAATTGTAAGTATTCATTGCAAATATTCATGATATTTAATTAATTAGTTGTAAACATTCTTTGTAATTATTAACTGTAAATAATCCCTGTAATTATAAATTGTAAATATTCATCGCAAATATTCATGGCAATTATTCATTATAATTATTAATTGAAATTATTTAATGGAATTATTCATTACAATTGTCAAATGCTAATACCCATAGCAAATATTTACCATATAAATTCTCGCTAAAAATCAAGTGACAATTATCAAAATAAAATTCGTATAATTGAGAATTTAAAATAAACTATAAAAAGTTCTAAAAAAACTTTAAAAATCTCGCAATAAATTTAAAATTAAGTGACAAAACGACCTTTTTCAGGTCAAGAGAGTTCAACAAAAGGAAGCTCGTCCAGTTCGTACAGCAACGGAGGTGGAAAATTAAAAAGAGTGAGAACGATTTTTACGGCCGAACAATTAGAACGATTAGAAGGCGAATTTGCGAGACAACAATATATGGTGGGTCCCGAGAGACTTTATTTAGCCCACGCTTTAAGATTGACAGAAGCTCAAGTGAAGGTTTGGTTCCAAAATCGTAGAATAAAATGGCGAAAGTTAAATCACGAGCAGCAAAGTCAACGATTACATGAATTTCATCAAACTTCTTTATCGAATTTAGATCAGGAAGACAGTAACGAAGCCAGCGACTGGCAAAAGTGATCCTCGTCCTTTTTACACTCTGAAAGTCCCCTCTAAAACTTTCAACCTAGAAATCCTCGACAATTTTTCTTTTCTCGATTGTTCAAGTTCCTTGGAAAACAGGTTAAAACGGCTCAAAAATATCTTTTTATTTAGGCAAATTCAATGCTGAAAGAGACAATTGAATGAGTGTGTTAAACAGTCCGAATGTTGTAAGTAAAAATGTCGAATGAGAATTAAAATTATTTTCAATCAGGGATTTTCTAATATTTTGTACAAACAATCATTATAGCAGAAATTATTCCAATTTCGTGATGGTGCTACTTTTGTAGATAATTATAGTTGTCTATGAAAAAGTAAAACTGAACGAATTAGAAGAGAGGAGAATTGCTGAATGCCAATTAAAAAAATATTGCTGATACATCGAGATGGGTGAAAGATCCAAGGGAAAATTGTCTCATGCATCATCTTACGGATCATCCAGGGCAGACAGATTTCATCCTGATATTAATCTGCATGAAGCATATCGGAAATCTTATGGAGGAAATAATTCGTCAATGCCCAATTGGCCAAGAGACAGGTTTGTTATTTGAATATTGTTATTATTTTTTACTTTAAAAAATATTGAATATTCTTAAAATTGTTTTCAGAAGACAAGCTGGTGGGACAGACAATCCTACAGCAAATTATTACATATCTGAACCTTGTAAAAGGACAAAAAAACCTGTGAATCCAAACTCGACGCATCTTAATTATTCAGTTGCAAATGACGATGAATTATTGAAATATCCTCAAAATCACAAATCTCATAAAAATAAAATTTCCTTTATCAATAATGCGGGAATTTTGAGGAAGGAAAATGATTACCCGGAAGATGTTGACAATGACGCAGATGATGACGATGATGATGAAGAAGAAGCGTGTGAAGATGAATTTTATTACGAGAATGAAGTCAATGATAGAGAAGAAGGTGAATAATTTTTGTATATTGGATCTGTATTTATTTATTTACATATCTATTTATGTATCTATTTAGTTATCTATCTATTTATTTATTGATGAACATATTTTAGAAGAAGATAAAAATCCTCCAGAATCATGTTGCTCTTGTGAAACGACAGAAAAAAATAACGAAGATCCTGAGGACGAAAATTATGAAGATGCTGCAGCTGCTTCTGAATTTCCAAATAAATATGAGAAACGTCCTTTACCAATATTCGAAAAACTCAAAATGCTCGAAGTGGCTCACGCTCAATTGAAAATGAATCAGCAGAGGCGTTATCAAAAAAATTATTCCGACTTTTTGAAGACACACAGGTTGGTTTATTTTTAAATTTCAGAATAGATTCTAGGAGTAAATATAAAGAAATATAACTAATTTTTGTATTTTATATTACACTGCTGAAATAAACAATATATCTCTTATAAAATGTTGAATTAAAAATTACCATTAATTACATAACCTGAAAAAAATTTTGTCCAGCGAATTAGACTATTTTCCTTCTTACATACTTTAAGGTAACTAAATCCGAATCAGAATTTTCGAGTACTTTTAGTTAAATTTTTATTTAATGGTAAATTTCTCTGCTTTTATTTAGATAATTATTAAAATTATCATTATAATTAATTACCAAAATTTCACCAAATTTATTTAAATGAGAAAAACACGAAATTGTGACCATGGATTCAAATTCAATTTAAACATAAAAATTAAAACAATTTTCAAAATACAAAACAACGGATGTTTGGAAAATTGATCCGATTCGCTGAAAACTTGATATGTAATTTAAATCTCTGAATTTGAATCCAAGGCCAGAATTGGAAAATTAGTATGCGCCAATATAATTTTCTGCACCAAAAAAATAAAATATATGTTTCTATCAAATTAAACTAGAAACCGACAGGATATTCAAAATCACGAAATCACAGATGATGCAACGGAAGACGATGATGAAAGTTTGCAGCTACCGGTTAGAAAAGTGCCCAAACAACCAATTAATTATCGTCAATTGAGTCAATGGTTATCGTCTCGAAACGAAGATAATTACAATCTAAGAAGGTATCCACAACAAGCTTATAATTATCCAAGAAAATATGCCATGAAGAGCATTTTAGAACAAGATCTGGAATCCTATGGTCAAAATAGACCTTGCCGATATTGTGGTGGCACAGGAAATGATTTAATCGAACCCGCTATTTCAAGAAAAATCAATTGTAGAGTTAATGATTCTACAAAAGTCAAATTCAACGCTAAAGAAAAATTCGGTACGTTTTTCTGTTATTCCAAATATTTATTCTAAAATTTCTTAACAATTTTACTCATTTTTTTGGCGCCCAACTAAAATCGTAATGTTTTAGTTTATAAAAACTTCTTTGTATTGTTTAAAACATTATTCTGATTTTTTATCACACTACGTAACAAAGAATACTGTATTCAGAACATGATTATTTACTTCTTATCATGAATTATTATCAAATCGTTTTTTAACCACTTTTTTTTATTGCAGAAGGTGAATCAGGAGACCAAGGAGAGCGTTGTAATGGAAGGAGGATTTCCCCGAGAATGAATTTTCTAAACTTACCTCCAGCAAATATTTCTTCTCAGAAGCCTCGAAGATCCAGGAACACTAGATCACCAACTCGGGAATAAAAAGCACTTTTATAATTCCGGACTTTACCAAATTGAACAATTTAAATAAATTTTTTTCTAAAATTAAACTGTACATAGAATTAATGAGTACTTTCATCACACGTTGAATGCCTTACCGTCGATCGTACTAAATGAAGTAATTATTTTCAGAAAAAATAAAGTATAAATCGCACCATTCTTTGTTCTTTAACAATTAAGAAAGTTTGTCGAGGGTTCTGTCTCTTTTTTCATCATCTCTTCATCCTCTTTTGTCAATTATGAAATTCAATGTATATTTGTACATGCTTCCAATTGAGGAAAAATATTTTACTTGTAAAGCACATTATCTTGTAATTGATGTCTTTAGATTCGTATATTTAATAATTAATGGTAAATGGAAAGTGTATTATAAATTTGTTATCAAAATGTTTCCGATTCTTGAAAAAGCGAAAGCAAATTATTTGTAAATATGTGATACTAATGTTAAAAGCATCATACATGTCGCCGAGAAATAAACTCTCGAATCTGTACATTGGAAATTGTGATTCTTATTTTTTGCGATATAAAACGTCTTTTTTGTCCTCCCCTCCTCAAAATGGTCACTTTAAAATTAAAAAAATTCACTTTCTTGTCTGTAAAAAAAAAGGTTTTATAATTGTTCATATTTTCTAGGCTAAAAAAAATAGGGTTCTCGAGATTAAAAATTCCCAAGATTAAGTTAATTCTTTTACCTTAAATATTTTTTATGAAAAAAGTAGCTATTTGTCTTTTTTACTGCTCCCCTTTACAAATTGACTTTTTATCCTTAAAAACTTACTTTCTTTTATAATAAAACTAAGTTACCATAATACGCTTTTAGCCGCCCAAGAAAGTTGATTTTTATTTCTTAAAGATTTACAAAAAAATATATTCCCTTATCGAACTCTTAAAAAATTGATTTATATTTTACGTTTATGGAGGTTCTCTCCATTGACATAACCTTAAACTAGAATAAAGTGATTCTTCACGTAAAATAAAAATATTAAAACTGATTTTATAAAATTTTGAAAGATCCCGTTATAATTAATAAGTAACCTATAATATATACTGTTAATAAATTTAATAACATAAATCTTTTTATAGAAAATCTAATTATTGGGGGAATTCTTATTATTATTATTATTATTATTATTATTATTATTAAACTAAATAATAACAATTTTTTTTCTTAATAAAAAAAAATTGTTTTACCTTTTTTTTATCACATTCAAAATTAGAATTAAATTAATTTATTTATTTATTACAGATGACGGGATATACCCTTTCGTACTTATTATTTCGTATTTATTAAAATAATTGTATAAACATATAATAATAATATACTCAAATTTGTATTCTTATAAAAATATTCAAAACTATAAACATCTTATTTGATTTTATGAAGAACCCTCTATTAAAATCTTGAATCTTTTATTATATTAAATAATAATATAATTCTAAATAACCATATTTTATAATAATTAATAAATTTAATAAATATTTTTTAATATAAAATTTATATATTATTATATTACCTACTTAATATAAAAAAAAATTTTTTTTGGAACCCTTATTAAATTGTTTTTCAGAGAAAAGTAGATTCAACCAAGATTTATTGTTAAATAATGATTATTCAACATTTTGAGTTTGTTTCTTCAAATCTAGTACAAGTTTGTGATTTTCATCCAATTTTAACAAATAATAGCTTATTTTGCTCTTTAAAACAATTTCTACCATTTCATTTGTTTGATTTTGTTAAATAATATCTTATCTAAAAATTATCGAATAAATAAAATTGGTTTTTTATATATTTTTTATTTATATTTTTCCCGTCTATGTATGTAAATAAATAAATAAATAAATTTTTTAAACAAAATATTATTCAAGAAAATCTAACAAATAACATTGTAAAAAATGTTTCAAAAAGAGAAATGAGCTATTATTTTTCCAAATTGGATGAAAATTACACATTTTAACTATAGAATTAAAAATAAAACATAAAATGTTTACTATTTATTATTTGACAACAAATTTTGGTGTAATCAAATTTTTTCTGAAAAATGTACAATTGGATCATTCAAAATTTTGTGAAATTTTTTTTAATAATATTTTTTTTGCGTGATAATCCACTTTCTGGTTTGAGGTTAAGTCAATGCAGATGAGAACCTGTTTGAAAAAGGAATAACCGTAAAAAAATATTTTTTATTTTAAAGTTTTTAATTTAAAAAAATTTTTTTAACCTTTCTCTCTGAACTTAAAATAGACTGTTTTACCTTTGGAAAAATTTGACTTTCTTTTTTCTTAAAAAAATGTACAACAGGTTTTTTGGACCCAATAGAGTTAACTTTCTTAACTCTCAAAATGTTGATTCTTCTGTCCTAAAATCTTTTTCATAAAAAAAAATGATTTTTTATTTCTCCTCCCAAAAAACACCTTTTTTAGTAGCAAAAAAAGTTGATTTTCCTTGAAGCTAAAAAACATTTAAATATCTTGTTTTTAAGTACCCAAAAAACCTACTTATTCAACTAAAAAAACTGGGTCAAATAACTAAGCTTTAAAATCCATTATTAAAAATTTGTATTTTACAGAATCTTTTAGATATAATTCCCTTTTTACCAAATTTAAATTTTTCGAATTTATTCTTAATCATTTATATAAATAAATCCCATTTTTCACTCAAAAGAAATTTTAGTTTACAGAATTAATTTTTAACAGAAAAAGTTAAAAAAAAAACAGAAAAAGTTTTCAATTTCAAGAATTTATTATTTACCGAATTTTTATTTAAAATAATTCGAATTTAACCAAATTTCCTTTTAGACGAATTCTTATTTCACAGAATTTTGAGTGAGTAGACTTTTTAAATACAATAGGATATTTATTTAATCGAATCTTACTTTTTTCAATTGATAACTGCACAAATTAATATTTTTTAAAAGGCTAAACGTTAATTTGTCAGAAAAAGCTAGTTTTTATAATTACATTACATTAATTACAATTTTTTTCAGAATTTCATTTCCTACAAAAATCCCTAATTTCAAAGTTAATTATAATCTTTTTATACAATAAATTTTCTCGTCTACAGAAAAAAAATTGGTTTTAGTGAAAAATGTGCATATTTTTGGGCTATACAAAGGATCAATTCTTTTTTTTTTTTTGTGTGACAAAAAGCGTCTATTGGGTAAGGGGTGAAAGAATAAGCTTTTCGGGATGCGTTGGGAGAGGCTGAGCTTTTTATGCGGACCTGCATCATGGCTACACGAACTACAAAGGCCAAAGCTTCTCCCTCTCCACTTGGCTTTTGTTAAAATATTAATATCGCACCGGAACTCTGTCGCTTTTCCTGGAAGCTTGCTTTGTACAATTAAAGTTAATATCTTTATTATATCAGCGCACATAGAGCCTGGTATTATGTGTAAACGATGACACTGAATTTTGAAAGCACGTAAAATGGAGATTTTAGTGATGTTAATTTATTATTGTCCCTTTATCAACGTAACATGGCAACAGGAGCTTTCATTAAATTGTTCATTAAAAAGACCCGATTACGTTCGATTCATATCGGATTATGTCTTTAAAAATAATTCCTTTATAAACTGGATTTTAATATTAATTATTTACTTATTAAAATTACTTTATTTATTTTACTTCATAGTTTATTATCCAATTATTATTTATTTCAATTTGAAATTTTGTATTTTGTCAATTAATCTTTATTAAAAGAACCCAAACTTCTTTATTACACTGAAAAATTTAACAATGTAATCACAATAAAATAGTTTTGTTGGCAGTAGTATTGAATACAATTTTTTGAACAAATGACAAAAAACGTATTTTTATGAAAAATTAATTTATTTTAATTAAGGAGGTTTATCCAAAAAACCAATTTCTACAGATTCTTATAAAATTTTAACGACATATTAAATGCATTACTTTACATGTACTGTTACAATGTTATTGAATTTTACCGTTCCGTTTTTAAGATATAAATTTATAAAGTTGGGACTTTTACATGGAAACAGTAACAAAACGCGCAAAATGACTATATTTTAATTAATTATAAAAACACGATTCTACAAATTTTTTAAAAAAACTAATATATTTTAAACTGCAATATAATACAACTTTTACAACAATATTTAATTAATTTACCGTACCGTTGTTAAGAAAATGTTATTCAAGGGTAGTATTTCTTCACTTTTTTGAAATAATCAGGAAGAAAAAATTTAAATAGCTTGAAATTTTCAACGGAAAAATTTTTTTTCAATAAAATTTTTTTGTGTAATGATTTTAACTACAAAATACTATTTAGAAACCAAATTATAAGAAGAAATAAAATTGAAAAAATATTTACTATCATGGTCCGATAGAATGAGAACCACTTGAGGGTATAAGCGTCCTTAAATTAATAGTTTAATCAAATAGCAAACATGTTTCGGTTCTGTGATTAAAAGCTATATTTGTAAAACAGTTATTAAACTTATTAATAAAAAAGAAAAAGTCTATAACATAACCTCGAAATCGATATATGTCATAATGTTGATTATGAGAAAAACAATTTTATTAACAAAAAATTTTCAATTTTAAAATATCTGGACTTAACAAAGACGATTTATAAATTTAATTTTGTATATTAAAAAATTACCGAATCCCTAATTATGATAGATTGACTTTACTTACAAACAAATCGTCTTAATTTCAGAAAAACATTCTTTTATAAATAACTCATTACAATTTTTCTATCTTAAAATTAACATTAGTGGTTATGTGAGAAATGCAATTTGCTTAAATTTCTGTAAATAACAAAAAATCGATTTATTAACTTTTGAAAACTTACTCATTAAATACACTTAAATCTAACCTAAAATCAGGATATATTGTCCTCTTAACATATTAATATATTCACATAACAAAATTATTATAAATTAACTTAACAATTAAAGAGAAAGTTTCACGTGAAAATGTTATTTACATACTCTGTATTTAACTTTTTTCTTCATTTATTGTTTTTTATACACATCTATAATCAAAAAAGTTTCGCTGGGACTATACTAAATTTCAAAAAAAAAAAAAATTAAACAAAAGAATTTTTTTGCTCGTATATCAACAAAACAATTTAGTTGGGCCAACAAAACTTTTGTTTTGAATTCCAAATCTTTTTTTCAGTGGACACTTTATCTAATGGAGCAGAGTATTAAGGGGAGTTAGCACCCCTTGTTTTGATCCCTTAAATTTTCATGACCTCAGTAAGCTACTTTTTTTTCTTGCATTAATTGGGTCCCAGAAACATACAATAAGGTAAAAATATAAAATCTGAACTTTTAACCAGTAGGTATAGAATTTAAAATCTTAAAAAATGTAAATTTTTGGAAATTGAACTTCTTTTTTAATTTTCAGTATTTTTGTTCTACAATTTTTTTACACGCTTCATTAATGATTCTTTTGAATCTCTCGCATGCATTTTCCAAAATGTTAATAATCAAAAAATTTTGAAAACTTCTAAAACGGTCAAATAATTTTTTTTCTTAATTGTTGACGATTTAAATGTAAAATTATGTAAAAAAAAAAAAATTGTTACTTCCAAAAAATGTGTTGAAATTTCCTAGATCTTTCTCCTTAAATATTCAACTTCTTTTTCAATTTTCATTATTTTTCAACACCAATTTTTTATAAGCTTTTTTTAACGATTCTCTAGAATCTCTCGGATGGAATCAATTTTAATTTTGTCAAAAATCAAAATTCTAAAATTAGCGAAAATTACGATATTTTATTTTTGATCAATCTGTATGTTTTTAGAACACAAAAAATACAAGAAAAAAAAATATAGCTCGCTAAGGTCATGAAAATTTAAGGGAGTCAAAACAAAAAGTGGTGCCTTTACTTGAGAAATGATAAATAAAAAAATAATAATCCTGGATAATTTGTCGGTTGATTTTGAGAAAAAAAAAAGGTTTGGAATCCAGGTTTGGAATCCAGGTTTGAAATGTATTTGATACTTGTTGTTGGATGGGAGAAACGAAGCAAGTAAAAGCTTCGCGCGGAAAGAGTCAAGAAGACGATCGAGCTTTCATATCAAAAGCTCCAGAGACTTGCGTGAAGTTGGCTCCGCCTCCCTCACTCCTGACTTCAGGATCCAGGGATACGAACCCCTGCTCTATCGTCGTCGGCATCCGCGGCATTCCAATTAGCTTGCGAATCAAAAGAGCCCCATTGCCTTTGTGGGGTCTCACCCACCCCTCATACTCTTGCTTTCTCTCTCTTTTCTCCCGTATCTCTTCTCATTTCTATATATAACTATCCGTTGCCCTAGCCCTCCAAATCCCTTTTCCTCGCCCCTTATAAATCCTCACATATATTTCCTTCACTTTTCAAACATTTACCTTATTAGTTGCAAAATTTCCAAAATTCCAATCATCATCGTAAAAACAATTTTTAAATCATGACCAAGAGTTTTCTTTCACGCCTCAAGGGATTTGATAATCTTTTTTTTTTCAAGAAAGTCATTTTTGGTCCAATTTGAATTTCTTTATTCTTAAAATGTATTTTTTGAGCTTATTTTTATACAATTATTAATTTTTGTCAAATAATGTATCGACTGAACGAAATTTAGGACACTTAGAATTTCGAAGATTTGGGAGATATATATTCAGGGGCGGCGACATGTGTATGATACGTCTGCAAATTGCATAGAGCAAAAAAGTCGCCCTGTGGAATTCCATATGGCAAAATTACAGACAAAAAATAAATTTCTTAATAAAAATATGGATAAATGAATTTACAATTCGAAGAAAAAGAATAAAATTAAAAACAAAATCGTATTTTGCAAAAATAATTGAAAAATGAAGAAAGAAATTGAAAATTAATTAATAAATAATGAAACTAGTTTGATATTGAAGGAACTAATTAAAAATGAAAAAGTTTTATTTAAAAAAATTAAAGAAAATAATTTAAATTTGTAGCGAATAATTGAAATCATAATAGAAAAGAATTGCTAAAAATTGAGGAAATTTTTTAATAATTGTAAATTTATTATTCTTAAAACGTAGATTAATTAAAATTTTATTCAATAAAAATTTCAAATTAAATTATTCAATATTCAATTGCACTGAAGAAGAATTTTCATCATTTCAATTTTCAAATTCAAATCACTATTTCAAATAATTAAAGTTCGAAGAATTATAATATTTAATTGAAATTGTAGTCTTGTTATCTCAAATATATTCTGTAATTCTTTCAATTACTTTTTACAAGTTTTTACTATTTTCTTCAATTAACAATTGTTTCTTTCAATTATATATTTTTTTAAAATTATTTTTTAATTAATTTTCAATTATGTTTTGTCTTTTTCAATTATTTTTGGATTAATTTTCTAATTTTCCTATTAATTATCTCAAATTCTAGTTATTTTTTCTATTCACAATTATTTTTATCATTCTGCAATAATTTTCTTTTATTACAAATATATGTTGTAATTTTTTCAATTATTTTTCACAAATTAAAATTATTTTCTTTAATTTTTGTTATTATTATTATTATTTTGCAAATATTTTCTCAAATTTTTAACTATTTTCAATATTCATCAATTAGTTTCTTAGATTTTAAAATATTTTTCTCAAATTTTAATAATTTTCTTCAATTTTTAATTATTTTTACTATTCCTCAATTAAATCCCTAAATTTTCAATTATTATCTCATATTACAATTACTTGTTTTCAATTTTTATTTTCTTAAGACTTTTGCAAATTATTTTCTCCACCTTTTAATTAGATATATTAATTATTTTTCAATTAATTTCCTAAATTTTCATTAATTATCTCGAATCTAAGACATTGCATCCACTTTTAAATGTTTTAATCATTATTGAATTATTTTTCTCAAATTTAAATTACATCGTGAATTTTTCATTTTTTTTTCATTTGCAATGGTTTTTACATTTTTTATATTATTTTGAATATTTATCTCAAATTTACATTATTTTCTTCAATAAATCTTTGATTATTTCTAAAATGTTGTAATTATTTTCCTGCATTTCAAATCCTTAAATCATTTTGCAAATAAGATACTTTCTTTTATTTCACAAATATTCTGTATATGTTTTAAAATTATTTTTCGAAAATTGCAATTCACACCTCTCCTCAGCAAATTCAAGACTTACTAAAATGGTGACTTAAAATTTTGATTGCATCTTTTTAAGCACATCCAAAATAGTCAAATGCAATTTCGCAGGAAATCCCAGCTGCTCCCCTTTTCAAAATATCGACGAAAACGTTTTTTATCAATAAAAAAAACCGAATGTGCTAATAATATACATGTATTTATATATATATATATATATATATATATATATATATATATATATATATATATATATATAAAATACATATATTTTTAAATAATTGAAACTTTGATTGCAACATATTTTAAAAAACGGAATTTAAAAAATGACTTGGTTCATTTGTTGGCGCGTATAAATTCAGCTAACTTAATGTAATGTAAAGTTATATTGATTGGCGTGTATTATGATATTTTAATAATTGATTTATCAATAATTTTATTAGAACAATAATAATATAGTTAGAAAATACGAGGTGAGTTAAAAGGCAGCAACCATATAAATTATTTCTCCGTTTTTAAATGTTACTTTACCTATTGTGCAATACAATATTCTCAAATTATCGAAGATTTTTCTGTCACGTGGGGTTAAAATCGATGTTACATGTAGAAAAATCTTCGATAATTTGAGAATATTGTATTGCACAATGGGTAAAGTAACATTTAAAAACGGAGAAATAATTTATATGGTTGCTGCCTTTTAACTCACCTCGTATTTTCTAACTATATTATTATTGTTCTAATAAAATTATTGATAAATCAATTATTAAAATATCATAATACACGCCAATCAATATAACTTTACATTACATTAAGTTAGCTGAATTTATACGCGCCAACAAATGAACCAAGTCATTTTTTAAATTCCGTTTTTTAAAATATGTTACAATCAAAGTTTCAATTATTTAAAAATATATGTATTTTATTAGCACATTCGGTTTTTTTTATTGATAAAAAACGTTTTCGTCGATATTTTGAAAAGGGGAGCAGCTGGGATTTCCTGCGAAATTGCATTTGACTATTTTGGATGTGCTTAAAAAGATGCAATCAAAATTTTAAGTCACCATTTTAGTAAGTCTTAAATTTGCTGAGGAGAGGTGTGAATTAATATCTACAAATTTCAACCTTTTTATCATTTTTCAAAAATTTTCTTCAATGATTCTCATTATTTTTCAATTTTTCCCCTAAATTTTAAATTCAAAATCTCCGCAAGTTTGAATTATTTTCTTTAATTGTTTCAAATAAAACTTTTTCAGTATAAATTATTTCCTTTAATATCAAATTAGCTTGATTATTTATTATTTAACATTCAATTTCTTTCGTCATATTTCAATTATTTTTACAAAATATGATTTTATTTTTTTAAATTGTAATTTTTTTCTTCCAATTATAATTAATTACTTCAATATCGAATTAATTATGTCAATTTGTAATGTCAAATGATGGAATGACATAACTCATTAAATTTGTTAATTTAATTAATTTAATTTAGGTTATGTGCATATTAGAGATTTGACAGTTATGAATAAAAGTAAGTAGGAAAATAGAAATTATAGTAAATAATAAAACAGAATATTAAACATTCTAATAAATTAAAATTTGCTAAAATAAAAGTTATGCTTAACAGCATTTCGACGATTTATAAGTTATGACAGATTGTCATTCGAAAAGCTGAAGTTACGTTTAATAATAATTAGATAAATACAATTTATATCAAATAAATTTTGTACGATATAAATATTATGTTTAGCAGTACTTATTTTATATAAATTTTAGGTTATACGATTGTTTGAAATTTAAAAATTATAATAATGTGCGTTTATTACAAAATAATTTTATTGTATGTAACTTTTGGAACAACAATACTCCTGATAAATACTCCTGTAAAACAATTTAGGATAAATAATTTTTCGGCTAAATAAAAATTATGCCAAAAAACAATTGTATTAATTAGATGTTAGTTTCAATTATAATTCTAGTAAAAATTATATCAAATTATAATTCGAATTATGAAATTTACGTTAAATAGCTAGTCGATAATAAATATTTCGACGTATGCAAATTAGAAAATTGAATTTTGGGCGATAATCATGCGTCTCCATCATAAAAACAATTTTTAAATCATGACACAAAATTTCTAAAGTTTTTTTATGACCCAAGAGATTATACAGTATTTTTTATTAAGAAACTCATTTTTGTTGCAATTTGTATTTCTTTATCGTTAAAGTGAATTTTTTTGGCTTGTTTTTATAGGATTTTTCCTTTCTGAGATTTAAAACAGGGTTTATATTTACCTACCTTCAAACCATCGATGTAAACTGACTCCAAGAATTTAGAAAATTTTAATCATAATTTCAGAATATTTATTCCAAACCGAAGTTAAAGATACTTTTACATTTTTCGCTCTTGAGAAATATATTTTTCGATCTAAACTTAACAAATAAATTGGACCAAAGGTGGTCGCTGACATGTTTTAAAAAATATTAAAACCTATATTATATGTATTATTGAAATACCTAAATTTAGCTTCTGAAGATGTTTTAGCTAATTTTTTTATTTTTCAGCCGTAAATTGTAATTAAAGGAGGAAATGTCAAGAAAAAATGTCATTTTTAATGTATGTTTTACACGCTTTTAATTCAGAAAAAAACATTTAATCCCTGTGCTGTAAAGAAAATACGTTTAACCAGTATCCAAATATTTATTTTCATTAATATAATTTTGTCTAAAATGAAAAATAAAATTAACTTAAAGTTGATAGAAAATCTGTCAATTTTTGTCACTTTTAAACGTCTATTTTTTAGAAATCTATTTAACAAATATTAACGAAAATTACCATAATTATTTATTTTTGCGCTTTAATCATGTTTTCACTTGAAAGAGGACGAATTTTTATTTCGTTATTGAATATTTTCATTATGAAATTTCAAACTTAACCACAAATCACACATTTTCGAACTAACACAACTTTTTTCTGGGTGCATTTAAAAAAAACTTTTTACACATATCTAAGTTTTTATAAAATCTACAACATATTAAATTTTTGCGAAGGTAAGTTGTCCAGTTTACGAATTATTCAAGTTTAACATTTAATGATAAAAGGTCATTTTTTAGTTTGACAATCGATAATTGATTTTAAATTCAAAATCATTACTTATATTTTGTCAGTTTATAACGATTAATATTAATCATCAAAAATTCTAAATATGTAAATTTCAGGGACTGACACGAAAACCGAAACAAAATATATTTTATTTTTGTTTCGTTTCGGTTTTGAAAAACTGAAACAAAATATCAATTTAATTTTGTTTCGTGTTGAACTTGAAACGAAAAGGCTCTGAATTACGTTTTCGTCTCATGCCCGAAACGAAAAGGCTTCGAATTTTGTTTTCGTTTCATGCCCGAAACGAAAATCCGCTCCGAATTCCGTTTTCGTTTCTCATAAAAAAGACTAAATTTCACAGAAACAATTTTAAACACAATTTTTTTCTTGCAGGAGACGAAAACGAAATTCAGAGTCTTTTCGTTTCGGGCATGAGACGAAAACGTAATTCAGAGCCTTTTCGTTTCAGGCTCAATACAAAACAATATTGATTGTACATTTTTGTTTCGTCACAACAATTCAAAACAGAAACAGAATTCGGTTTTCGTGTCAGTCCCTGGTAAATTTATATTTTTACAAGTTTCTAAATTAGGACCGAAGTGGTGTAAGAAAATATCAATAAACTGACTGGTGGATTGATTTTTGTTAAATCTCAATTTATAATTTAAGGAATGCAAATTGTATATATTTTTAGTCTCCAATTTTATTATTCACTAATAGAGAAGTTATTTAATTTTTATTAATTTATAATTTTCTATTTTAACTTCAACCTTATTACAACAATTAATTTTTAAATATCATTAAAAAGCGGATGTATTTTTTTTGTTAACTGTATTTTAGTTTCTAAAAATTAATAAAATAAATCTTAACAACTAATGATAAGAAACATTTCCAATTTAAAATAAGAATTTGTTAGGGAAAAAATTGTATTTATTTTTATTTGTAATTCTATATTTTTCTCTGTTAATTAATAATTTTATAAACCTTAACCATTTTATTAAAGAAAATGATTATAAATTTAAATAAAATCATAAATAAAATACAAACTTTTAAATATGTACTATATGTATTATTATATAAATTATAAATAATAAATAATTAGAACAATTTAACCATAATTTCAAAACAACTTTATTATTTTCCGATAATTTTTCGAAACAACGCATATCAACGAATTATATATTAAAAACTAAGTTAATTAATGTTTTGATAAATAGGTTAAATTGATCATTATAAACTGCGCTGAAAAAAAACTATTTAAGATTTACTTGAGTTTAATGTAATTTTTACTTTTTTACTCAAGCAATGAAAAAAAAATCAAAAATTGCTTTGAAGCAAAATTTGACGTTTATGTGTCAAACTGTTAGAAATTAAATTTTCAATACATTCCGGAAGATTTAATAGTGGAAGAATAAGTAACTGCATAAGTTATAAAGTAAATTTTACTTGACAACTCAAGAAAATATTCCATTGTTTTTTTTCAGTGTGACAAAATATAAATAATAATTTTGAATTTAAAATCAATAATCGATTGTCAACATTCAGAGTGCAGTTAAAAATATAAAAAATTAAAAATAACCTTTTTTCATTAAATTTTAAACTTGAATAATTCATAAACTGGACAACTGACCTTCGCGAAAATTTAATATGTTGTAGCTTTTGTAAAAATTTAGATATGTGGAAAATGTTAAATTTTTAAATGCACCCAGAAAAAAGTTGTGTTAATTCAAAAATGTGTGTTCTGTGGTTAAATCAAAATTTCAAAATGAAAATAGTCAAAAACAAAATAAAATTTCGTCTTCTTTCAAGTGAAAATATGATTAAAGCGCAAAAATAAATAATTATGGTAATTTTCGTTAATAAGTAGATTTCTAAAAAAAATAGACGTTTAAAAAGTGCGAAAAATTGACAGATTTTCTATCAACTTTAAATTAATTTGATTACTATTATTTTTCATTTTACACAAAATTATATTAATAAAAATTAAAAATAAATATTTGGATACTGGTTAAAAGTATTTTCTTTAAAGCACAGGAATTAAATGTTTTTTTCTGAATTAAAAGCGAGTAAAGCATACATTAAAAACGCCATTTTTTCTTGACTCTTACTCCTTTAATTACAATTTACGGCTGAAAAATAAAAAATGTAACTTAAACATCTTCAGACGCTGAATTTAGATATTTCAATACTACATAAAATATAATATAGGTTTTAACATTTTTCAAAATATGTCACCTTTGGTTGAAAGTCAGAGGTTTGACCCTTTATCTTATTAATTGAAAATTTGCAAAATTTGCTTCAAATCATCATCAGAAAAACCAATTTTCAAATCATGACACAAAATTGAAAAAAATTACTTTTCTTCAAAGGATTTGATAGTAATTTTATTAAAAAACTTATTTTTGGTAAAATTTGTATTTCTTATTTATTCTTTAAATGAAGTTTTTGTCCTTCTTGGGAATTAGAGAATTTAGAACCTATGTGATTCTTAATTTCAGAATGTTTATTCCAAACCTGAGTTAAAGGTATTTTTAAATTTTCACATTTGTCAAATACAGTTTTTGGAACAAATTTTTAACAAAAAATGTAAAAATAGGAATTCAGACAGATTTTTTGGATTTTAACAAAATCATAGAAATAAATTGTCACATATATTCCTTCACTTTTCAAACATTTGCGTTTGACTTAGTAGTTGAAAATTTGCAAAATTTACTTCAAATCATCATCAGAAAGACAATTTTTGAATCATGCCTAGTGCTGCCCACGAGACGAGAAGAGACGAGATTTCATACAGTCTCGTCTCGGTCTCGTTAAATATCAAAATTTCAGATCTCGGTCTCGGTCTCGTTGAGTATTAAAATTTCAGGTCTCGGTCTCGACAAATATGGTCTCCATCTCGGTCTCGGTCTCGCAGTCTCGATCAATCTACTTGCTTTAATGCGAGTAATTTAGAATTAAGTTAAAGAAAATGATACACAAAATATAAGAAGTTAACTATAGCTTTAAATAAAAGTTGAAAATTGAGTGCAAGTTTTCTTAAATTTTATTTTTACTTGTAGTACATAATATTCATAAAAATAACTTGTAAAATAAGAAAGTATTATACTTAATTTTCATCGACCTTAGAAATATTTTGTTACCAAGTTTAAGATAAATCCCTTAATATTTCTTCAAGTTATTTAATTTTTTACATTGCTACGAAAGGCATGGTTGATTTTTGAACTTATATGATACATTATCATTCAACTAATTGAAGTATCATATACCTACTACGAATTTTTTTTCAAGCTATTTCATCCCTTTACAGTAATATACTTTAGATAACTTTCTTCTTAGACCTTCTTAAAAAAAATTCTGTTCGCTATTACCCCAAAATTTTGCAAATTTGTCAAAATTGTCGAGGTAATGGCGAACAGCAGTTTTTTGCGATTATTAATTATTTATAAAAATATAACAAAAATGTTTAGTTAAAAAATATTTGTCTGTTAATTAATTACATAAATTATTTATAGAAATTAATAACTTAACTTAAAAATAATAAATAAATTCTCGTCATAATATTTTATTTTTTGTTTTAAATTTTCGTCGAGAGTCTCGGTCTCGAGAAACTTTGTATCGGTCTCGTCTCATTTTAGCCTAGATAAGTCTCGTCTCGGTCTCGTCTCGGAAAACCGAGACGAGATGAGACGAGACCGAGACTAGTCTCGGTCTCGGTCTCGTGGGCAGCACTAATCATGCCACAAAAGTTTAAAAATGACTTTTTTATGCCCCAAGGATCTTGACGGTAATTTTTTTAAAAAACTCATTCTTGTTAAAATTTGTATTTTTTATTTTTAAAATGAATCTGTTTGGCTTATTTTTATATAAATTTTTATTTTTAAGATTTAGAGTAGAGTCTGTTTACATCGAGAGATTAATAGAAGTGTAACTGAGAACGGGAGAACTTTAAATCGTTTCTTAAAAGAGTCGGTGTAAACAAGCTCAATGTTACACATCTTTTTAAACTGTATCTTTAAGCCTTATTTTAAAGCCTCATTTTTAAGCCATCTTTTAAAGTTGTATTTTAATCGTCGGTGTAAACAAACTTAAGCTTACATCCTTCTCTATAAACCTATCTTCAAACCATCGGTGTTCTTAATTTCAGTATATTTGTTCCAAACCTAAGTTAAAGATACTCTTATACTTTTCGCAACTAAGAAATACATTTCTTAATAAAAATGTTAACAAACAAATTCACATAAATTTAGGACCTTTTCACAAAAACAATTCAATGTTCATCCGTGCGTGACGATTTCTTCATTTTCTCATAAAATTAAAAATGGACATGTTTCTATCTTCTTAAATTTATCACAAGAAAGTTAAATTTTTATAACATAATAATTTTTACCAATTTAATCAACAATGTTCAATTTTTCGTGGAAATGCCCTGAAACGAGAATTCTTTCGATTTAAATTGAATCATGTAAAAATAATGGATGATGTATACTTGATCTGGTATTGATAATTTGATAATTTTATAATTCTATAATAATAAAATAAAAAGACGTAAAACAACCATCACAAGGTAAATAAAAGGTAATATTTTCCGTAAATGGTTTATCCTTCTTGACATCGTTAGGAATATTGCAATTGTCGAGATAAAACGATGATTGAAATGTATAGCAGAAAATGTGGAATAATTGAAACAGAAGGAAGCCATTTGTTGTCTGGTTTTCCCTGAGCGCTCGTTCGTCGACGAAACTCAAAAGCAAATTTTATTACATTGTACATCCATCCACTTCGTTAGATTTCACTTTGTTTATCATTCTCGAATATTAAAACTGGCAATGTATACACTCGTATTTGTATCCGCATGTCTCTACGAATTCGCTCCGCCCAATTCCACTGTTCTCTGGTAATTTTGCTCAGGGGGTGGCACAGGGTGCAGCTAAAATTAAAACCAGCGCTCGCACACTATATTATTTTACTCAAACGGATTCACCTCCCAATTACGAATATATTCTTTGATGTAATAATTTCGAAAAAAGCAACAGAACCTCATTTATTTGTGACATAACAACCAATTATTATTACCGTGATATTCACTTAATAATACGTGATGCTTGAGAAAGCTTAAAAATTTACACCTTATTGGCATTTTATTTTCAAATGAAAATATTTATGTATAAAACATAAATATTTGCATAAATAAAAACATTTTCTCTTTTAAAAAGCAAAGTAGTTGTAAAATAATTAGTTAATAATAATTTTATAGCAATTTTAGTTAACAAATGTATATCTTTTCTAACTTTAATGATAAAAATGTCATTTTTGCTCCGTTAATGTACCTATGAATTAAACTTAACAAAATTATATTTTTTGCATAATAAAATTCTAGGTGGAAAAATATTATTAAAACAATATTAATTACCTAACAAATTAAATATTATTTCAATTTTTTTTATACAAATCTAATTTCTACGCAGATGCAATTTTATCAACGAAAATTATATTACCTAAAGGAGGAGTATATCATTAACAATTCCTAAAAATTTTAACTAATTAACATGTTTTTCTTAATTAGTTATAAACAATTAAATTAGTATATTTGGAATTTCATATGTAGATAATAGTTTTTATTAATGGAACGTGTGTATTTGGATTAAACAGAAATTTTGTCTCTTTCAGAATCAAAATAGTTGTTAAATAATTAGTTATTAATAATAATTTTACAACAATCTTAGTTAACAAATGTATATCTTTTCTAATTTTTATGAAAAAAATATCATTTTTGCTCTTTTTACATACTTATAAATTAAAATTAACAAAATTATATTTATTGCATAATAAAATTTCCTATGCCGAAATATTATTTGAACAATATTAATTAACAAATTAAATATTATTTCCAATTTTTTTATTCAAATCTAATTTCTACACAGATGCAATTTTATCAACGAAATTTATATTAACTGAAAGAGGAGCACATCACAAACAATGTCAAAAAAAATTTAAATAATTAAAAAATATATCTATTTTATATTTCAAAGATTAGATATTAAACTTTTGATTTAAATCATTTTTAAAAACAAAGCTTTTTCAACGCTATAGCTGTGGAACGAATATTAAATTAAAAAAAACTTGATTACATAAAAGTGCAAAAATATGTGCCAATTATGTACAAAATGTAGTTGATATAACTTTGTCTTTTTATATACTAATAATAAAAATAATTTAAATTAATACCAGTTTTATATGTGGAATGTTAGTCTTAATTTTTACAAAGTGACAGAATAATTCTGATACGTTAGAGGTTTTTTAACATAAAAAAAGAAAAGCCGTGAGAATCGTTACAGACAAAATTATAACGAGGTTTCACTGTTTGTTCTGATATTGGCTTAATTTCAGATTAATTTATTCAGTTAATTATAATATGTACAATTTTGATAAAATATAATAATTTATAATTAGAGCAATTTTAATGAAAATCTCGTTATATTTTAAAGTGTTATACTTTCTTCCTATGTGCTGTTACTTTCCACCTCAGGGGTGAGGAGGAAAGTAACAAATAAAGAGCTGATTAAAAAGTCCTGTTGTAGACTATCTAATTATTATTGATGTTTAATTTCAATTTTATTTAATTGATGAAATAGTTTTAACGCTATACCATCAAAAAGCTGATTTTTGTTACTTTATTCCTTCTCGGTCTTCCCTACTCTCTGTAGTCTGTTAATTAGAAAATATGTATACCAAACAGCAACTTAAATGCATGCGAATATAAAAATAATTTCTAAAAAAAATTAATCACATTATCTTACAGTTGGTTAATACTACTTAATTTTTATTTTAAAATTTCAAATTTTATTTCAAATAATAAATACATTTATTATTTGAAATAAAGTTAATATATATATATTAATATTATTATATATAATATTATTGATATTATAATACATATTAATAATAATTATTTCTTTATTTACTCTCCCCGCACATATCGCAGGGTTCGAGGATTCAATTACATATATCTTAATCTAACTTAACCTATTACAACGACGTTTCTTTAAACACCTAACTCTCTAAATCTGAATTAGTGGTTTTCTACTAATGAATTAGCGAAAAGTGAGCTATTAAAATAGTACTCTCTAAATTTAAAAAAGTGAAAATTCACTTATTAGATGTCCAAAGTCTTCCACTCTTTCAAAAAGTGTATATGATCTTATAATAAGTGAAAATTTCACTTATCATAAGTGCATATACACTTATTGTAAGTGCATATGCACTTTTTGAAAGAGTGGAAGACTTTTGACATCTAATAAGTGAATTTTCACTTATTCAATTTTACACTGAAAAAAATATTAATGTGAAAAATAACAATTTGGCTATAGTTGAGTCCATTTTTGTTAAAATAACAAGGATTCCTTGTTCAGTTAGCAACCGAAGATAAGTTAATTCTAATAAATCAAACTTGTTCGACTTCTAATTTTTAAAAACAGAAAAAAATGTATAAATCAGCTGAAATATTACAATTTCCCAGTGCAAATAAGTTACTTTGTGTCAATTAATCTTTAAAATAATACCAAAGTTTACTAAAGTTTTAATAGTTTTTTCTGAAAATGTCAAATCGACATAACCTTAAATTATATGGCGAACAAAATTGGTATCATTTACCTTAACCACTAATGTTTGAAAGAGAGAAAGTATTGACAAATGTATTTTAGATAATAAAGAACTTATTGCAGTAATAAAAGCAGTCGATCGCACAATTTTTGGTGTTAATATAATATAATTCCTAATTACTTAGAGTACAAATTATCCTTGTCATTTTAACTAATTTCAACTAGCTGGCTCCTTAACTAACAAGGAAAAATGGTTGATTCCTAGTAGACGGGTGCAAGGGATTTTTTTCAGTGTAGAGAGTAAGAATTTTACTATTTCTTAGTAGAAAACTACTATCATTGTTAGTAGAGAACTACTAATTCTTAGTAGAAAACTACTAATTTTGTAGTGGAAAACTACTAATTAAATTAGTAAAAAAATCTACTTATTTTAAAAGTAAAGTTTCACTATTTGAATTAGTAGTTTTCTACTATATGAATTAGAGAAAAGTAAGCCATGAATTTGACTAATTCATAGTAGAAAACTACTAATACAGATTTAGAGAGAAAACAAACGTTTTAAACTGAAAAAATTCTTAAAAAATGAAAATTGGGAGCTCAGAATATAAATATTATTAAGTCAGCGGAGACAAATAATTATTTATTCTCTAACACACGTGTACAGTGTAGTTCCATTAATGGAAAATCACCTAAAAGTAATGTTTTATGTTAATAATTTCTATCATTAAATATATTCATTTAATTATGTTAATTTACCAATGTAGTAATTCATATTGTAGGTATTATACTGTACACTGTAAAAACAGGTGTCTTACAAGTGTCTTATTTTAAGACATAAGACATTTAGAAAGCGTCTTACAGGTAGTTTTAAGACACTATCTCAATGGTTTAAAATTAAGACACCGTCTTAGGATCTGGACAAACAAAGTTGTTGTGTCTTAAGCGAAGGAAAAATACATGTATAGTTCTTTGTCTTAAATATTTTTGTAATTAATTTCCTTTTAAATGAAAGTCAAATTTGTTAATAAAATTGACAAATCTTTTCTTACCCGCGTAGAGAAATAACAATGGGTCAAATCAAGCAAACTATGGGCTAAATCTTTTGCCAATGAATAGCATGATTTCAACCACGGTCCGACTATGGAAAATATCAAGCCAACCATTGCTTATTTTCCATACACTCTGTCAAAGACTCCAAAAGTTATAAAACGACAAAAAATAATGCCAAGGTAATTTTTCAGAACATAAAACACTATATCCACTTAATAATCTTAATTTTTCCAATTTTCAAAATTAACAACATCAAATAACAGAGGCCATGGCGGAAATCCTGACAACAATGGGCACAGAAAAAAGTTAAAACTAAAATCTCTCTTCATTTCTTACAGTTTAAAAAACTTTCTAAACACCACCAAAACTGAATTCAAACATAAAAATTACATTTTTCAAATTATTAAAATATACAAGTCTAAGTCCAAAGGACCATGGCACAAATCGTACCAAACATGGGTAAAAAAAAAGTAAAATTTCAATCTTCTATTCAATTTTTTCAACAGCAAAGATGATACAGAACAATTAAAAAAAGATTATGCCCAAATATAATTATTTTCCACAAGTTTCAAAATATACAAAAACCAAATTCAAAGAACCACGGCACAAATCGAACCAAACGTGGGTCATAAAACAAGTTCATTTTCAGTCCCATATTTAATTTTTTAAATAGTAAAAATTATACAGAACAAAAAGCAACAAAAAGATTGTACAAAAAAAAAAATTATTTTCTGCAACTTCAAAATGTACAAGAAGCAAATTCCAAGGACCATGGCACAAATCGTATGAAACATGGGGAAGAAAAAAGTTAAATTTTCATCACCCATTTAATTTTTTAAATAGTAATAATGATACAAAACATAGCGAAAAAAATCCCCAAAAAATATATTTTTCACATCTTTCAAAATATACAAAAACCAAATTCAAAGAACCGTATCACAAATCGCACCAAATGTGGGTCGTAAATCAATTCAAATTTCAGTTACCTATTTAATTTTTTAAATAGTAAAAATTATATAGAACATAGCAAAAAAATGATTTATCCCAAAAAAATTATTTTCTGCAAGTTAAGAATATACAAGAAGCATATTCCACGGACAATGGCACATATCGTACTAAACATGAGTAAGAGAAAAATTAAATTTTCATCACCTACATAATTTTTTAATTAGTTAAAATGATACAGAACAACTATTTAAAAATTAGATAGGTGATACTAGTTTTACTTCTTTATTACACAATGTTTCGTACGATTAGTGCCATGGTCCTTGGAATTTGCATCTTGTATATTTTGAAACTTGAGAAAAATAATTTTTTTTGGATAAATATTTTTTTGCTATGTTCTGCATCATTATTACTATTAAAAAAATTAAATAGGAGATTAAAATATGACTTTTTTCTCTACCCATGTTTCGTACGATTTGTGCCATGGTGCTTGTAATTTTGTGCTTGTATATTTTGAAACTTATAGAAAATAATTTATTTGTGCTAAATTATTTTTTTGCTATGTTCTATATAATTTTTAATATTTAAAAAATTAAATAGTTTACTAAAAACCCATTTATTTTATGACCCACGTTTGGTACGATTTGTGCCATGGTTCCTTGAATTTGGTTTTTGTATATTTTGAAACTTGTGGAAAATAATTATTTTTGGGCAGAATCATTCTTTAATTGTTCTGTATCATCTTTGCTGTTGAAAACATTGAATAGGAGATTGAAATTTGACTTTTTTTTACCCATGTTTGGTACGATTTGTGCCACGGTCCTTTGGACTTAGACTTGTATATATTTTAATAATTTGAAAAATGTAATTTTTATGTTTGAATTCAGTTTTGGTGGTGTTTAGAAAGTTTTTTAAACTGTAAGAAATGAAGAGAGATTTTAGTTTTAACTTTTTTCTGTGCCCATTGTTGTCAGGATTTCCGCCATGGCCTCGGTTATTTGATGTTGTTAATTTTGAAAATTGGAAATATTAGGATTATTAAGTGGAATTAGTGTTTTATGTTCTGAAAAATTACCTTGGCATTATTTTTTGTCCTTTTATAGCTTTTGGAGTCTTTGACAGAGTGTATGGAAAATAAGCAATGGTTGGCTTGATATTTTCCATAGTCGGACCGTGGGTGAAATCATGCTATTCATTGGCAAACAATTTAGCCCATAGTTTGCTTGATTTGACCCATTGTTATTTCCCTACGCGGGTATTTATAACGATAATAAACCATAATAATTGTTATAAACCAAATAGTTATTGCTTTAAAACCGAAGAAAACATATAAATAGTGTTAACAAGTGTCTACAAAAAGTTAGTAATAATTAAAACGAGAGATTTAAAAGTTTTATTGTAGAATATGTTTGTAATGCTTGCAAGTGTTTAATTTACACTGAATTAAAAAAAAACTGCAAAAAGCAGTTAAAAAACAAATTTAGAGAATTTTATAAATTTTTAAGGCATTTTCTACTGCCTCACATACGTAAGATGGATCTTTTTTGAAATTGTCCTCAAAATAGTCAAAAAATTCATATTTAATAACATTTCGTTCTGTAAATTTTTTTTTACTCTTAAAAAGTATCTGGTTTACGCATTTTAAATAAGAATAGAATTACCAATTTCATTAAAAAATTGCACTTTCATTAAAAAGAAAATTAATTACACTGTCAAAACATTTAAAACAAATCACGGTAAATGCTCAAAAATACATACGCCACGAAATTTTGTTACCGTAGCGTTATCAACAAATTAAAGCTATTCTGTTAAATGTACACGGAAAAAAAGATTATGCTTTTCTAGTATGTCACCAGTTAATGCTTTTAAAGCAATGGTTCTCTGCATAGTATTTAAGTATAAATTCATAGATATTTGGTGTAAGTGCCTTCTATACATTTATTCTATTACCGACAGGCTTTATATACGCATGAATTTTGAAAGTATTCAATTTAATAATCTTTATCGTTAAAGGATAAGAACTTAATTAACTTATTAATTTCAATTTGTTTTAGAAATAAAATTTTCAAGTCAAATTTTATCAAATAAATTTTGAAATATATGTGACGCGTTCTGAAGAGAGGGACCTAAGAAGCAAAAAATCGTTTTTCGGTTTATTGATGTTTTAATATAATCAAAGGTTCCTTTTTCATTATCTAAAGTCAGAAAAGGTTTTTATTGAATATTTTTAAAGTTATAACAATTCAAATCTCTCAATTTGTACAGATTACCATGTGCGCTCGACTTTTGTTTTCGCTCTCCTGTAAAATAACCAATTTCCTTCTTAGGTCCCTTTCTTCAGAACGCGTCACATATACTTAACTGGGTATTCTAACTTAGGCCAAGCTAGGACCAGCTTAATAAACAGTAAAGGAGAATGTCAATATAGGACCATTATAGGGCCAACGTTCTATATTGGCTTATCTTGGCAATTTCTACACGCTGAGAAAAATTTTTAGTTTATCTAAATAAGAAAATTTTGTTTGTCCAACTGAAAAATTATAATTCGATTTGGCGATAACTAAAGCGCCAATATCTATTTCAACTACAAAATCAGTCGTTTTGAATACAAAGGAAAATTTGGTTTAAATCTCGGTTATAGTTATATTAACTTTGAATTAATATTTGAAAATACTGTGGCGTTGTATTTATTAGTTCAAATCTATTATGAAGGCCAGTAGTGTTTACATTTGGATTGTGATGTCTAAGCTTTGTCTTTTAATTTTCGTAGTCAACACAATCAAGTTGATACTGATGATTCTGCAAACAAGTTTGAGAATGGGAAGGTACGCATGCGCAGTTGCTGTGTCTTAACTATTTTATATAACATTTGTTCCAACTTTCTTTATAGTTATCGCCAAAACGAACTGTACATACAAAAGTTCCACCAAAGATACAATCATATTTAAGTCTACTGCATTTTCATTTGATTTAACTATTTTTTGGAGTTGGCACAACTGAATTTCTTGCAACTCTTCATCTATAGTTAATATAACTTATTGGATCTTTTTCAGGGGTGGTTATTCTTTTAAATATTTCAAATTACTTTTCAATTTTTATTAATAAAAATTATTCTCAAACGAATTTACATTAAAAAAAAATAACGAACTAAATTTAAGGTAGAAAATAATATAGGGGAGTGGGTCCCATGATGGACAGGACCCCAACCCTACTAAAAAATCCGGACGAATTCCAGAGAAAATTCCGGACAAGTCCGGATTAATTCCGGATCTGGAATTAGTCCGAAAGTGTCCGATTTAACGTAGGTTTTTGGCACGGAATTTAGTCCGGTCTTATCCGAAATAAATCCGGCCGTATACAATCCGAATATAGTCCGGTACCGTCTGGAACAAATCTGGTCCGAAGTGTTGTTTAAATCCGAAAGTAGTCCGGTACAGTCCGGAACAAATCTGGTCCGGAGCGTTGTTTAGATCCGAATGTAGTCCGGTACAGTCCGGAACTAATCTGGTTAAACTTTTTTTGTAATCCGGATTTAGTCCGGCTTCATCCGGAGTTGGTCGGAAAAGCAAAAAAAAATTTTTTTTAATTGATTAAGTCATTTTTAAACAATGTTTGGAACTTAACATTACACAAATATTCATACATTTATTACAACGATTATATACAACAGTTATATTAAAGAAGAAAAATCGAACGCATGAGGGGAATCGAACACGGGATGTTACGCACGCAACGCAGAACCTAAACAGACTGAGCTATACGAGCTCTGAAGTTCAACTTGTTGAATCAAACATACATGTAATCTGTGGATTTAATCCGGAAAGAGTCCGGTAAAGTACGGATATAATCCGTCACTAATTCTTAATTCCAAATAGAACCCGGAGTATGTACGAAAATAATCCGACATTCGTTTTACAATCCGGAAAGAGTCCGGTACAGTACGGATATAATCCGACACACGTTTGAAATCCGGAAAGAGTCTGGTTTAGTATGAAAATAATACGGCAATCGCTTTCACATTCGGATAGCGTCTGGTTTAGTATAAAAATAATCCAGCATTCTTTTTATAATTCTAAAAGAGTACGGCAAAGTACGGACATAATCGGGCACTCGTTTTTAAATTCGGATAGAGTTCACTTCATTGCACGGTAACAAGGGAGATATAGAAAATACAGTAGGACCCACGTATATCGGACCCTATATATCGGATTCCCGCTTATATCAGATATTTTTGCCGCTCCCTTGAATTTAAATATAATGAATTTTTACACGAATAAATAGAATTCCTGCTTATATCGAAAAAAATTCTCAGACCCTTGGAATCCGATATGTGAAGGTTTTACTGCAAATAAAAAATGGATTCGGAATCTATTTATAGCTCAAGTGTGAAATCCGTTTTTAGACCGGTCAAGTTTGGCAACTATCCGGCACAAACTTTACAATCCATTGTAAGTCGGGTTTTATCTGGAATTAGTCCGACAATTCATTTAGATATTATTTTTAGTTAAAGTGAAGTCCGTTTTTCGTCAGGTCACGTCCGGAAACTGTCAGGTACAAATTTCACAATCCGCTTTAAGTCTGGTTTAGTCTGGAATTTATCCGGTACTTAATTCCGAATTTACTTATAGTCTAACTAAAATCCGTTTTTCGTCCGTTACATCCGAAAATTGTACGGCAGTCGATTCCGAAATTATTAATAGTCAAACTGAAATCCGTTTTTTGTAATCTGTTTTTTTGTCCAACTGTTACTTTTATTTATTATCATTTTCATTACAACGACACATCACGACATGGCTAAACGACCTCAAGAAAAAATTGTTTAAAAAAATGTGTTTCCTATTTTCTTAATAAATCGTACTATAATCTAGATTTAAAAACATGTGACGGATAAAAACAGTATTTGTCTGGCTTCTCCGGATCGCAAAAAGAATGCAGGAATATTTTTGCACTAAACAGGACTCTTTCTGGATTTAAAAACAAGTACTGGATTATACCCAAACTTCACCAGACTCCTTGCCATTCACTTGACTCTTTCTGGATTGTAAAAGATATGCCAGACTTTTTCCGTATTCCGGTAAAAAGGGCGAAATAAAAAATAGTTAAAAAGATGGAGATGTTCTTAGAAAATGCAGCGAGCCAATTTAACTGACGAAAATTCCGAATCTTTTGAAGCGAAAGTAAAAGAAAATCATTCAGAAATTGAATTATTTTTAATGCAACTATTTTCCGACTTCCTATAATTAAAAGCAATAAAATTTTCTATTTTTCTAAGATCCATTGCAAATCTTTTTAGATGTCACCATCCAATAAATATTAGCGAATTATAAAAACAATTCAGATTCCTAATTTCCTTTAATTAGCTCAATTCGCTACTAACAGAAAATAAATGCTTTTGCAGATATTTTACTGCTTTCAGACGGGATTAAAAAACAGAACAGTCGCATATAAAATATAATTGAATGTTCCGCATGTTCTAAGAAAATTTCCAAATCAATGAATCTCCAAAATCACCGGAATCCGGAGGTGAGCGAACGGAGAAGGGAAAATAGGATTACTATAAATAATTTCGGAATTGACAGCCGAACTAATTACAGATATAACCAGACTTAAAACAGATTTAAAATTTATTCCGGACAACTGCCGGATGTGAACGGACTAGAATCGGATTTCACTTAGACTATAAATAATTTCGGAATTGACTGCCGGACTAATTCCAGATAAAACCAGACTTAAAACGGATTTAAAATTTATGCCGGACAACTGACAGATGTGAACGCACTAGAATCGGATTTCACTTAGACTATAAATAATTTCGGAATTGACTGCCGGACTAATTCCAGATAAAACCAGACTTAAAACGGATTAAAAATGTATGCCGGACAACTGCCGGATGTGACCGGACTAGAATCGCATTTCACTTAGACCATAAATAATTTCGGAATTGACTGCCGGACTAATTCCAGATAAAACCAGACATAAAACGGATTTAAAATTTATGCCGGACAACTGACAGATGTGAACGGACTAGAATCGGATTTCACTTAGACCATAAATAATTTCGGAATTGACTGCCGGACTAATTCCAAATAGAACCAGACTTAAAACGGATTTAAAATTTATGCGGGACAAGTGCCGGATGTAAACGGACTAGAATAAGATTTTACTTAGACTATAAATAATTTCGGAATTGACTGCTGGAATAATTCCAGATAAAACTAGACTTTAAACGAATTTTTAATTTGGTCGGGTTAATTTTCGGATGTGAACTGACGACAAACGGATTTCACTTAGACTATAAATAATTTTCTACATGACTGCCAGACAAATTCCAGACTAAACCAGACTTGAAACGGATTTAAAATTTATGCCGGACAACTGCCAGATGTGAACAGACTAGAATCGGTTTTTACTTAGACTATAAATAATTTTGGAGTTGACTGCCGGACTAATTCCAGATAAAACCGGACTTAAAACGGATTTAAAATTGATGCCAGACAACTGCCGGATGTGATCGGACTAGAATCGGATTTCACTAAGACTAAACATATAATTTCGGAATTGACTGCTGGACTAATTCCAAATAAAACCAGACTTAAAACGGATTTAAAATTTATGCGGGACAAGTGCCGGATGTAAACGGACTAGAATCGGATTTCACTAAGACTATACATATAATTTCGGAATTGACTTCTGGACTAATTCCAGATAAAACCAGACTTAAAACGGATTTAAAATTTATGCGGGACAAGTGCCGGATGTAAACGGACTAGAAACGGATTTCACTAAGACTATAAATAATTTTGGAGTTGACTGCCGGACTAATTCCAGATAAAACCAGACTTAAAACGGATTTAAAATTGATGCCAGACAACTGCCGGATGTGATCGGACTAGAATCGGATTTCACTAAGACTAAACATATAATTTCGGAATTGACTGCTGGACTAATTCCAAATAAAACCAGACTTAAAACGGATTTAAAATTTATACGGGACAAGTGCCGGATGTAAACGGACTAGAATCGGATTTCACTAAGACTATACATATAATTTCGGAATTGACTTCTGGACTAATTCCAGATAAAACCAGACTTAAAACGGATTTAAAATTTATGCGGGACAAGTGCCGGATGAAAACGGACTAGTAACGGATTTCACTAAGACTATAAATAATTTTGGAGTTGACTGCCGGACTAATTCTAGATAAAACCAGACTTAAAACGGATTTAAAATTGATGCCAGACAACTGCCGGATGTGATCGGACTAGAATCGGATTTCACTAAGACTAAACATATAATTTCGGAATTGACTGCTGGACTAATTCCAAATAAAACCAGACTTAAAACGGATTTAAAATTTATGCGGGACAAGTGCCGGATGTAAACGGACTAGAATCGGATTTCACTAAGACTATACATATAATTTCGGAATTGACTTCTGGACTAATTCCAGATAAAACCAGACTTAAAACGGATTTAAAATTTATGCCGGACAACTGCCGGATGTAAACGGACTAGAATCAGATTTTACTTAGGCTATAAATAATTTCGGAATTGACTCCCGGACTAATTCCAGATAAAACCAGACTTAAAGCAGATTGTGAATTTTGTGCCGGACAGTTGCCGGACTTGACCAGTCTTAAAACGGTCTTAACTTTTACTAACATTAATTTCTAAATGGACTGCCGGACTAAATCCAGATAAATCCAGACTTAAAACGGATTGTGATTTTTGTGCCAGACAGTTTCCGGACGTGTCCGTACTAAAAACGGACTTCTCTTTAACTAATAGTTATTTGTGTAACAAGGGCGCATCTGTTGGGGAATCGAGACTGGTGTGAAGTTTGCCGCACGAGCGAAGCGAGTGCGGCAATCACACGAGTCTCGATTTCCCTAGATGCGCCCGTGTTCCACACATAATTTTATATAATAGCCTTGTGGCAAGAAATCTACTGAAAACACTGTTTTTAGAGTTTTAGAGATTAAAATGAAGAGAATCCTACTTTTTATCACAGTTTAACCCCACCAGCAATACCATTCAAGTACGTTTGCTGTTCTAACACTTGACGCGATAGCTGATGTTTAGGTTGGCAAGCGTGCTTGAATGGCGTTGCTGGTGGGGATAACTGTGATTAAAAGTAGGATTCTCCTCCTTTTAATCTCTAGAACTCTAAAAACAGACTTTTTAGTAGAGTTCTTGACGCAAGGTATTATATAAAAATAATTTCTGAATCGAATGCCGGACTAATTGCAGTTAAAGCCAGACTTAAAGCGGATTTTAAATTTTGTGTCGGACAGTTTCCGGACGTGACCAGACAAAAAACGGACTTCACTATGATTATCAAATTGCCGGACAAGATTCGGACTATTCCGGATTAATTCCAGATCAAATTTTTTGTGTCAGACATATTTCGGACTAATTCGGATCATTTCCGGACACATTTCGGATTAATTCCAGATAAGACCGGACTGTTTTGTCTGGAATTCGTCCGGAATTCGTACGGAATTAGTCCGGATTTTTTAGTAGGGAAGATGGACATTTCGTATAAAATTTTTGTTTAAGGTGACAGTGCCTTATGCTTTCTAATTCTTCTAGAATAATTGTTCGGAGTTTTTCAAAGAATTGCTGATAAAATCTAACGAATAATTCTTACATCCACCGCTCTTGAGTTTCTCTAGTAATTAATATTTAATTATTTTTTTCCGTGTACATTTTGGAATAATTCTTTGAGAAAATAATAGCAGTAACACTAACTAATCTATAGATTGGGAACTGCTCTTCGAGAAATATTCGAATATTACAAAGTTGCTATTTATCGCAACAAAAATGACATCACTGCAATGAAAAATGAAATTATGTCAATTATTTATCATGGCACATCCACTGACAGAAACCCTCATCATCAGTTTTGCCCAGTAGGAGAAAATTCTTGGTGCTTTTACCAGGCTGCAACTGCTAAACAGCTTCCAACTCCTTCTCATGCAAAAAATGTCTGAACTCTAATAAGTGAAAAAGTAAATAAAAAAGATATATTAGTTGTTTTTCAAAATTATTCAAAAATGTAAAATGTTTATTTATTTCTGTTCTTATTATATTCATCAGGTCTTTGAAAAAATCTTGCCAGTTTTTGAAAAGATGTCTAATGAATAGTTGCTTAGTCGATGTTCTCAATGCAAAACTCAAAATGCAAATGCAAGTCTCCACAGTTTGATTTCGAATAACTGTCCAAAGGAATATTTCGTTTCCAAACATAGATTAAGAATAGCTGTAGCTGAAGCTGTATCAGATTATAACGATGGTTTTAGAAAATTAGCAGAAGCATTTTTAGAATCAATAAACTTGTCGTTTGGACAAATTCGCAATAAAATTGCGCATAAGCGTGATAGACCCGGGCTCAGCAAAGCATTCATCGAAATAATTAGGTGTACCAAAAAGTACGGCGCGCAACAAAAATTAGGAAACGCAATTTAGAACTAGCTCTAAAGGAAACTGGAGGCGAAACATTTAAAGCAGCTGCTTTCTACGGTACAAAATTTGTTTCTACTTATTGGATAATAATAATAATAATAATAATAATAATAATAATAATTATTATTATTATTATTATTTGGAGATCAACTCCAAATTAAATATCGAGGTCTTCTCAGAAAAATTTGGTCATCCGAATTATCAGGGAAGAATAAGATACAGGCCACAAATGTATTAGCCATTCCTTTAATACTTTACACATTTGGGGCTGTTAAATGGAATGTGGATGAGCTGAAGATACTGGATAGACAAACGCGCAAGATGATGACAATACATCGATGCCATCATCCAAGGTCTTCCGTAACTCGAATATACCTTCCACGAGATCAGGGAGGAAGAGGGTTACTAAGTTTAGAATGTCTTCATCGCCGTATTGTACTGGCTGCGGCATGCTCAGTGATGAATAGTACGGATCCTTTAATGCAATTTGTCCATCATCATGAAGTTGCAAATAATGGGGCATTTTTATATCAAGCGGCAAATAGAGCGGCAAAGGAACTTAATCTTCGATTTGATACAAATAATACCGAACATGGAATAGCGTCATTACCACCTTTGATGCTTAAAAAACATGTAAAGAATGCAGAACATGTACTTCTTTTAGAAAAACATGTTAGTAAGCCTGTTCACGGACAATTTTATAATATCGTCAGAGAAATGGGATTGTCTGTAGGTTTGTCTTTTGCATTCCTTAAATCGGCTGGATTAAAATCGGAGACAGAGGGATTTTTTTCGCTTGTCAGGATGGAGTGATTAATACTTTGGTGTACCGCAGCCGTGTGATGCATATACCTGTCGACGATTCCAACTGTCGTGCATGCAAACAATACCCGGAGACACTTAGTCATATATTAAGTGCCTGTCCGATTTATGCATGTAACAGATATATAGAAAGACACAATGCTGCACTGAAGGTTTTGTATTACCACCTTCGTCACCAGTACGGTATAGATAAGGAGCCCATTCTGCCGTATGCCCAAATGGATCAAGAATCCATTGTAGAAAATGACCAGTGCAAGATCTACTGGAATTTTTCTTTCCCCACCACTCATCATATCAGTGCCACCAAGCCTGATATGGTCCTCCAAGATCATAAAAGTAAGATCATTTATGTAGTTGAGTTTTCGGCTCCTGCCGACAGAAACATCATTAAAAAGGAGGATGAGAAACGGATCAAATATCAAGAGCTCTTATTCGAATTGAGTAAAATGCATCCAGGATATAGAGTCCATTTGATTGTTTTAATTCTCGGCTGCTTAGGAGGGATGAAGGCTTCATTTGTGAGCCAACTGAAGAAGATCCCAACCTGCGAACGTCAAGCCAATCTGTTAGCAGGTAGAATGCAAAAAGCAGTTCTTTTGAATTCTCTTTTTGTGGTCCGACAGCACTGTTCCTTGTAAAAAAAAAAACATCTTTAAAGGTAGCTCTAAAAAAGCATCCAACAATTTCATGTCGGCCGCATAAGAACATCGGCGGCAATGGACATGAAGACCCAAAGAACAGAATGGTGTAACTGTACAGAGTAAAAAAAAAAGAAACTTTTGCTTACCTTCCAGGACGGAAGGAGCAAAAGTTGATAAGAATATGTAAAGCAAGAATTGGGAGAGGTTGTTTTAGTGCGGTATTGCCACAGGATGTGGTCGAGTCCCACACGAACAAGTGCGTAAATGCATTTTTTCCTCTCCTAAACTTGTTTTGTAAAAAAAAAAAAAAAAAAAAAAAAAAAAAAAAAAGTTATTATTATAAACACTTACTACTTACTACTACTACTACTTACTTACTTATTATTAGAAACACTTACTCACATTCTAAGTGCGTGTCCGACGTATGCATGTTCCAGGTATATTGAAAGACACAATGCTGGACTTAAGGTATTGTATTACCATCTTCGACACCAATATAGTGTAGATAAGTAACCTGTCTTGCCATACGCCCAAGAGGATCAGGAGGCTGTTGTGGAGAATGAGAATTGCAGAATCTACTGGAATTTTTCGTTTTCTACCACTCATCGTATCAGTGGTACTAAGCCTGATATAGTACTCCAAGATCATAAAGGTAAGATCATCTGCGTGATTGAGTTTTCGGCTCCTGCCGAGGGCAATATCGCTCAGAAAGAGGATGAGAAACGGCAAAAGTATCAAGACCTGCTGTTCGAATTGAGGAGAATACACAGAGGCTATAAAGTCCATTTAGTTGTCCTTATTCTCGGCTGTCTAGGGGGGATGAGAGCTTCATTTGTTAGCCAGCTTCAAAGAGTTCCAACCTGCGAGCGTCAAGCTGACGCATTGGCAGGTCGAATGCAGAAGGCAGTTCTGCTGAGCTCTCTTCATCTGGTCAGGCAGCACTGTTCTTCATAATATAACATCACGAAGGTAGCTCTAAAAAAGCATCCAATAGCGTTCCTGGCCACCGCGTAAGAACAACAGCGGCAACGGACAGGAACACCTACAGAACAGTGAACTGAAAACACCTCGAGCAAAGGAATCGCGCTATTGCTTACCTTTCAGGACGGAAGGAGCAAAAGCGGATAAGAATACGTAAGGCAAGAATGGGAGAGGTTGTTTTAGTGAGGTATTACCACAGCATGTGGTCGAGTCCCACACGAACAAGTGCGTAAATGCATTTTTTCCTCTCCTAAACTTGTTTTGTAAAAAAAAAAAAAAATGTTGTCCATATGAATACAGGAAGACTGGAAACATCTGAAACATCAGGCGATTTAGACTATCTTCAGCTTATTGGTGGCAACACCATTTATCATCTTGGTGAAGGAGAAACTTACGCATATCTTGGAATTCCACAATCGGAAACTCAAGACGTGCGTGGGCTTAAAGATCAACTCCAAATTAAATATCGAGGTCTTCTCAGAAAAATTTGGTCATCCGAATTATCAGGGAAGAATAAGATACAGGCCACAAATGTATTATCTTTCTTTAATACTCTACACATTTGGGGCTGTTAAATGGAATGTGGATGAGCTGAAGATACTGGATAGACAAACGCGCAAGATGATGACAATACATCGATGCCATCATCCAAGGTCTTCCGTAACTCGAATATACCTTCCACGAGATCAGGGAGGAAGAGGGTTACTAAGTTTAGAATGTCTTCATCGCCGTATTGTACTGGCTGCGGCATGCTCAGTGATGAATAGTACGGATCCTTTAATGCAATTTGTCCATCATCATGAAGTTGCAAATAATGGGGCATTTTTATTTCAAGCGGCAAATAGAGCGGCAAAGGAACTTAATCTTCGATTTGATACAAATAATACCGAACATGGAATAGCGTCATTACCACCTTTGATGCTAAAAAAACATGTAAAGAATGCAGAACATGTTCTTCTTTTAGAAAAACATGTTAGTAAGCCTGTTCACGGACAATTTTATAATATCGTCAGAGAAATGGGATTGTCTGTAGGTTTGTCTTTTGCATTCCTTAAATCGGCTGGATTAAAATCGGAGACAGAGGGATTTTTGTTCGCTTGTCAGGATGGAGTGATTAATACTTTGGTGTACCGCAGCCGTGTGATGCATATACCTGTTGACGATTCCAACTGTCGTGCATGCAAACAATACCCGGAGACACTTAGTCATATATTAAGTGCCTGTCCGATTTATGCATGTAACAAATATATAGAAAGACACAATGCTGCACTGAAGGTTTTGTATTACCACCTTCGTCACCAGTACGGTATAGATAAGGAGCCCATTCTGCCGTATGCCCTAATGGATCAAGAATCCGTTGTAGAAAATGACCAGTGCAAGATCTACTGGAATTTTTCTTTCCCCACCACTCATCATATCAGTGCCACCAAGCCTGATATGGTCCTCCAAGATCATAAAAGTAAGATCATTTATGTAGTTGAGTTTTCGGCTCCTGCCGACAGAAACATCATTAAAAAGGAGGATGAGAAACGGATCAAATATCAAGAGCTCTTATTCGAATTGAGTAAAATGCATCCAGGATATAGAGTCCATTTGATTGTTTTAATTCTCGGCTGCTTAGGAGGGATGAAGGCTTCATTTGTGAGCCAACTGAAGAAGATCCCAACCTGCGAACGTCAAGCCAATTTGTTAGCAGGTAGAATGCAAAAAGCAGTTCTTTTGAATTCTCTTTTTGTGGTCCGACAGCACTGTTCCTTGTAAAAAAAAACATCTTTAAAGGTAGCTCTAAAAAAGCATCCAACAATTTCATGTCGGCCGCATAAGAACATCGGCGGCAATGGACATGAAGACCCAAAGAACAGAATGGTGAAACTGTACAGAGTAAAAAAAAAGAAACTTTTGCTTACCTTCCAGGACGGAAGGAGCAAAAGTTGATAAGAATATGTAAAGCAAGAATTGGGAGAGGTTGTTTTAGTGCGGTATTGCCACAGGATGTGGTCGAGTCCCACACGAACAAGTGTTACAATTTGTTCACCATCATGAAATTACGAATTGTGGGGTATTCTTATATCATGCGGCAGAAAGAGCTGCGAATGAACTTCGTCTCCCATTTGATACTAGTAATGTGCAACATGGATTAGCATCGTTACCACCATTGATACTTAAGGGCCGTCTCAAGGAAGCAGAACATGCGCTTCTATTACAGGAACATAAGAGCAAATCTGTTCACGGACAATTCTACACTATCATAAATGAAGTAGGATTGTCAGTTGGTTTGACATTTTCTTTCCTTAAATCTGCTGGTTTAAGATCGGAGACTGAAGGATTTCTATTCGCCTGTCAGGATGGTGTAATTATTACTTTGGTGTATCGCAGTCGTGTGATGCATATACCTGTCGACAGTGACATCTGTCGTGCATGTAAACAATATACAGAGACTCTAAGGCACATTCTAAGTGCGTGTCCGAAGTACGCGTGTTGCAGGTATATTGAAAGACACAATGCTGCGCTTAAGGTATTGTATTATCACCCCAGTGGGCAAAAAAAACCAAAAGACGTCCTTAAGACGTCTTTTGGACATAAAAGCCGACATAGGGACGTCTTTTGGACATGTGTGCCCACTGGGACCTTCGACACCAGTATGGTATAGATAAAGAACCCATCTTGCCGTATACCCAAGGGGATCACGAGTCCGTAGTGGAAAATGACCAGTGTAAGATCTACTGAAACTTCTCTTTTTCCACCACTCATCGTATCAGTGCCAATAAGCCTGATATAGTACTCCAGGATCATAAAAATAAGATCAATTGTGTAATTGAGTTCTCGGCCCCAGCTGAGAACAACATTAATCGTAAGGAGGATGAGAAGCGGACCAAGTATCAAGAGCTCATGTTCGAATTGAGTTGAATGCACCCAGGTTATAAGGTCCGATTGAATGTTCTTCTAATGGGTCGCCCACATTTTCTCCAAAACTCAATTGTCAGAATATCCATTTGACCGAATTTTATTTATCCAAAATTGCATTTATCAGATATCTTATTTATCTAAAAAAGCATTTATCAGAAATCTCTTTTGTCCGAAATTTAAATGATCAGAAATCTAATTTTGATGAAAATGCATTTACCAGAAATCTCGTTTGTCCGAAAGGTAAATTGTCAGAAATCTAATTTATCCAAAATTGTATTTATCAAAAATTTAATTTATCCGAAATAGCATTTATCTGAAATCTCGTTTGTCCAAAAATTAAATTATCAAGAATTTTATTTATTAAAAATTACATTTATCAGTAATCTCAATTGTAAGGATTTTCAATTATCAAAAATCTAATTTGTTCGAAATTGAATTTATCAAAAATCTCCTATGTCCGAAATTTTATTTATCAGAATTCAGAAATCTTATTTGTCCGAAATAGCATTTAATAGAAATCTCGTTCTTCAAAAAATTAAATTATTACGAATTTCATTTATCAAAAATTGTATTTATCAGAAATCTCATTTGTCCGAAACTGCATTTATCAGAAACCTAATTTATTAGACAAAGCATTTAACAGAAATCTCATCTGTCCGAAATAGCATTTATAAGAAATCTAGTTTTCCCAACATTGTAATTATCAAAAAACCCATTTATCCAAAAGTGCATTTTACAGAAATCTCATTTGTTCGGAATATTATATATCAGAAATTTCATTTGTCAAAAATGTCAATTATCAGTCATTTTATTTATCGAAAATTGCATTTATCAGAAATCTCATTTTTCAGGAATTGTAATTATTAGGAATCTCATTTGTCAGGAATGTCAATTATCAGTAATCTTATTTATCAAAAATTGCATTTATCAGAAATCTCATTTCTCAGAAGTTGCAATTATTAGAAATCTCATTTGTCCGATATTGCATTTATCAGAAATCTCATTTATCCGAAATATTATTTTTCAGAAGTCTCTTTTATCAAAAATGTTAATTATCAGTAATCTTATTTGTCAAAAATTGCATTAATCAGAAACCGCATTTCTCAAAAATTTTTATTACAAGAAGTCTCATTTGTCTGATAATGTGTTATATCAGAAATCTCATTTGCCAAAAAAACCAATTATCAAAAACCTCATTTATCCAAATTTTAATTTGTCAAAAATCTAATTTATCAAAAATTGAATTTATCAGACTTCTTAGTTGTACGAAATTGCATTTAACAGAAATCTAATTTGTCAATATTTCCCAATTATCAAAAATCTAATTTGTCAAAAATTGCATTTATCAGAAATCTTATTTGTCAAAACTTGCATTTATCAGAAATCGCATTTGTCCGAAATAGCACTTATTGGAAGTCTCATTAATCCAAAAGATTATTCTTCATAACCTTCAATTGTGCGAAAGTCCATGTACAAGAAATCTCATTTTCCCAAACTTCCATTATCCCAACATTTCTCTTTCGAAGCGAGTTGCCCGTCCCTGGTCTAATCGGTAAAACAGAGTGCAGTTCAGCTTGTAAATCACTAACTGTTCAGATGGAAAATTAAAAAAAAAAATTTTTAAATAATCAACTGATCAAAAGCGTCAAAAAAAATTCTAAAAATTTTTTTTTGTAATATAATATTTATTTTAGGTCAAAAAACATGAACTTATTTAAGAAAAACGAATTTTTTTTTGAAAAAAATGCTTCAAAAATAGTAAAAATTAAAATATTTAATCGCTAATTTTTTTCTAAATATTAAGGCATATTTTCTAAAAAATTACGGATGGGTTTTAAGAATTTTTAATTTTTACACTTTTAAAAAATGCAAGAGTGGTAAAAATATATTTTGGTCAGTTTTTTCATACAACTATTGAATTTCTCACGAAAAATTATCAAAATAATTTTATTGAAAATTTAAAATAACTCCTTCATATAGTTGAAAAACTAGGTAAACCCTCCCCTTAAATAATAATAATCTCCGTAAACTCCTGAAGTTAGTTACTATTTATAATTATTCATTTTTTTCTGTCCACGTTTTAAAACTTAAAAGTGAAGTTGTTTTGTTTTTATATTAATTCATCTTTCTCTGACCACGTTTTAAAATCTAAAGTGAAGTTAGTCACTGCTTTTTTTCATTAATTTTGATCACTTTATCAAAAAATTTTTAATTGTTTTAGTTTACAGACAAAATATACTGATGAGGTGGTCTTAATGACGAGATATTGATTATGACTAACAATAATTTATTAAAAATCCAAATGACGTTATTTTACTTTATTAAAAAAATTAAATACAGTTTAAATTATTCTGTAATTATTCTGTAACTTTTTTAACCATTTTTAAAGTTCTGAAACTTTCATCAAGTTTAGGGGCCATCCATAAATTACGTTGTCTGTTAGGGGGGAGGGGGGGTCAGGCAAAATGCTACGCTAGACTACATGGGGGGAGGGGTTCGGGTCCGAGCAGCGTAGATTTGTATTTTAATTTCACAGATATTTTTTTTTAATACCGTTGGCAACTCAAAAGTCATTTCAAGAGAATTGAATTGAATCGAGTTTATGCTCACCAAACAACCTTGAAGTTGTTAAAAATAAGAATTAAGGGGAAACTGCGACATTTTCAGCTATGTGAAAAAATTCACTTTATTAATCGTCATTATAATTTTTATAGTAATTTTTAACGAGGTATTCAACGGCCATAAAAAAGATTGGTCAAAAAATTTGTTGACTATCTTCGAATTTTTAGTTTTAATAGAACTTGTCATAACTTATCACACATTTGTCAATCACCCTTTTAATCTTACGTCAAAATTTTTTGAACCCCCTCCCCCCTCTATTTTATATCGTGTTAAAAAATTATTATTAACATTTTTTTATTGTCTTGAAATTTTCGTATTTTGAACTCCAAAAAATTACCAAATTTTTAAAAAACATAAAAAAACACTTTGGGATATATGATCTACATAAGCATTTAACACATAAAAATCAAATAATAGTCATTAAATCTGAATTAGTTAAAAATAACTAATTATTAGTAAAATATGACTAATTAAATTAGTAAACAGAATTTAATTAAACTATTCGTTATTTGACACAACCTAAAAGTGAATTTAACCAATTATTAGTTATTTTTTACTAAATGATGATTAGTAGAAATATAACTAATTTAATTATGAATGTGAAAAGATAAAAAATCTTTAATGACTTTTTAATTTCCTGAACATCTTCAGAAGTTTTTATATTTTTCAGAGCTGGGTAAGTATTTGAAATGAATCTATTTCAAATACGTATTTGAAATGCAAAATGCCATTTTCCATTTTCCATTTTCCATTTCAAATAGGGATCAGGAAACCATTTTCCATTTTCCATTTCAAATAGATTTGCAACCTATTTTGCATTTGAAATTCCATTTTCCATTTTAAGCGCATTTTTGAAGTATAATAATGTACAATACACAAACATTTCGACCTAAACAACGTTTATTTATTTATTTGACACGTATTTGCCTCCTACAATAGTGACTACAAAGGAGTTTCGCTAATCAAATTGTTGTAAACAAGATAATAACATTTTGACTCTGTGAAACGGATCCCCCCCTCCCCTTCTGCCCAAGAAGGGTTTAAAAAGGGTTTAAAAATAAATGACCGTTCTTTTAAAAAAATTGTAGCTTTTGGGATATGTTGTTACTTTAGCCGTATGACTTTTTTTTAATTATTAATTTTTTAAAGACAATAATATATTGTTATGAATAAAAAAAAAGTTAACTAACAAAATAAATGGATGGTTTCAACATTTTTAAATTTGATCAGATTCGCTTCAAAGTTGTTACTCGGGGGTTTTTGGGGTCGCTGATTACGAATCTGAAGCAACTTTTTGGAAATTTAATATGGTGGATCCAAATCTAGGTTGAGTTTTGAGGGTTGATTGGCTCAGGTTATCACTTAATATCAAGCTCACTCGACCACCAAATAATTTCCTATTCATTAGAAACCCTTAAAAAATCCAATACCCCCGCGTACAAGTATGAAGCCAATCTAATCAAAATTTAAAAATGGTGTCCGCCATTTTGGATCCGCCATTTTTAATTTCTAAAAAGTGACTTCAGATTCGTAATCAGCAACCCCAAAAACCCCCGAGTAACAAATTTAAAGCGAATCAGATCAAAATTAAAAATTTTGAAACAATCCATTTATTTTTTTAGTTAACTTTTTTTTATTTATAACAATATATTGTCTTAAAAAAATATTAATTAAAAAAAGCCATATGGCTAAAGTAACTACATATCCTAAGTTGCAATTTTTTTAAAAGAACGGTTATTTATTTTTAAACCTTTTTTGGGTAAAGGAGGAGGGGTCTGTTTTACAGAGAATGACCCATTTATTTTACTTTTACTCATTAAACAGTTATTGAAATTAATTTGTTAATTGTTCTTTTATTCTTGTCTGGTGCAAAAAATTAATTTTAATTATTATTTAATGAGTAAATTGGAAACACATTTTGCATTTTATGTAAACCTATTTCAAATATACATTTTCCATTTTCCATTTCAAATAGAAAATAGAAAACCATTTTCCATTTTGCATTTCAAATGGTTTTTTCAAAACCATTTTACATTTTATATTTCAAATAGATTTGTAAAACCATTTTACCCAGCTCTGATATTTTTACCCTGTTTCCAAAAAAAATAAAAGATTTTTTTACCAAAAAAAAGGTTCAAAAATAGTAAAATTTAAAATTTTGGGTTGCAATTTTTTTTTCTATTAAAGAAACATATGTTAATCTAAAAAAATTAAGCATGGATTAATCTTTTATTTTACAAAACACAAAAATTCAAAGATTGTCAAAAAAATTTTTGGCTTATTAAAATTAAAAATTATTTTCAAAATTGTAGCGACAATTAGTTATATTAAGTTAATTCTTTTACATAGCTCAAAATATCGATATAGTCTCCGTCAAAACCATTATAACAAAGATCTCCCTGTCAAACGATAAAATATAACAAAATGTTTATTATATTTATAACGTATTTTCTAATTAGGTTATATTTTAAAGGGAGAGTGCTTTCTAATGTAATCGGTAAAATTCTATTAAAACCAATGATTTAATAAATAGTAAAATAAAAAATAATAAACCTAATTCACAATTAAATATTACAGCAATTATTTTTACGGGAGAAATTATATATTTAGGCATTATAAGACATTTAAAAAAAAGCCACGTTCCCTTATCAGGGGGAGAGGGGGTCTGTGAAATGCTACGTTAAGCTACATGGGGTGAGGGAGGGGTCGAAAAGTTCGAAAATTGGAGCCACGTAATTTATGGATGGCCCCTTACTGCAAGTTTGAAAACTTCCGGAAAGGTTGCGATTCTGAATTTAATTTTTTCAAATATCAATTATTCTTTTCAGTCAAATTGGAAAAATATAAACGGCTTATTAGTCGAATTGAGTAATTATAAATTAATATAATTAAAATACTTAATGAATTCTGAATTGCTGTTTATAAAAAAATAATTTGGTACCAAACTTGCTGCAAATAAAAAGAGTGGTTGGTCTTGACAGGTACGACGCTTAAGAATTTTTTGCTTTTTTTCCTAAGCTTGCGTGGTCGCGTGGTACAGCGCTTAATTTGTATGCGTGCGTCGAGGGTTCGAATCCTCTATCTTTCAAATATTTTAGTTCGTATGTTTGTGTTTAGATAAAATAAGTGTTTAGTAACTAAAATATGTGATGTGTGGCGTTAAAATTGTAAAAAGTATTTAAATATGAAAAAATTAATCAATTAAGTAATAAATATCTTCCTGGATATACAAAATAAATAAATTGAACTTAAAGAAATAATGTATAAATAAAATTTTATTTAATTTTTTAAAGCAAATTTAAAATTAGTTGTTTTTATTTGTTATCACTGTTATTATTATTATTATTATTATTATTATTATTCTTATGCAAAAAAATTCTTTTTCCTAAGCAGCTAAAATATTTTACAATTTTAGCTCCGTTTTTTGTGCAAAATGTCTATTTCAAAATTTTAATTACTTTAACAATTAAAAATAATAAACAAATAAAATTTAAAAAAATGTATATTTTTAAAATTCAATATGCTTGCTTACGTGTAAAACCACCGACCTGCTTTTAAGGTCCCTTTTCTTCGGAAAATTTATATAAAAAAGCTGTCTCTATTTTTGTCTTGAAAGTTTGTGGAATTTGTAAAATAGTAAAATTTTATTCACATATTTTAATTACAAAAAAACATTGCACAGGCCAACAAAAGTTTTTTTTAATTACGTTGAAATACACTAGTATTCCAACGTATTTTTCTTCGTGCTCAACCAAATCCGTAGTTAGAATTGCTAGATTAATTCTAAGTTTTGAGTTAAACTCAAGAAAATTAAAAAACACAAAATTTTTACCGCTGAATCTGAGTCCTGAGTCAGCAAAACCAGATGGGCTAAATTTTTTAACATAATCTCAAAAAACTGCTAAAAACACAAAAATATTCCCTTTTCGTCCGAGACACTACACTATATAGTGTATTCCTACGAATTTCCTCCACTGAATTCGAAACTAAAATCAAAATGATCAAGTTAGGTAACATTTTCGAGAAAATCTAAAAAAAAGTGATTTCTTTGCGTTCTTGAGTAGTTTTCTAAGATTATCTCAAAAATTCTTTCCAATCTGATTATTTAGACATTGGATTAGAATTCTGAGGAGAAAAATACGTAGAAATACATCTTCATATTGTCCCGGAGACAAAATATTTTTTTTTTAAATTTTTGGGGTTTTGAGCAGGTTTTTGAGATTATCTGAAAAAATTAGCCAATCTGGTTATTCTGACTTTAAATTTGAATTCAGTGGAGACAAACTAAGTAGTATTACACTAGCGTAGTGTCCTGGGCAGAAAATTTTTTTTTTTATTTGCATTTTTAAATTTCTTTGAGATTATATCTAAAAGAATAGAATTATGATTTAAATTTATTAATATACTTTAAGGTACATTCATTCTTTGAAATGCATTTTTAAGTTTGTGCACGAAATTGTATGTGTTTGTTAAAGAAGAAATTAACTTACCTATTGCAAGGCTTTCGTTCTTGGCAGCTTCAGACTTTTTAAGGTACGACGCGACGCCTCCATTTACTTTCAACGCAGTAGTAATTAACAAAAAAAATTAACAAAAAATTGACACAACCCATAATGAAGAATTTAAGACAATTTCCAGCTATAGAATGAATTCAAACAACTAGGTGTCATGTCACCATGACTATTAATTAATTAATTAATTAATATTTAATTAATATTTTAATCACATTTTAGTGCAATAAATAATACAAATTTGTGTTGTTTTATGTTTACACAATTAACTTTTATTTAGTGAAGCGGACAAACAATTAGTTAAGTATAAATTATTAAATCATTATATTTGGTTTGTTTAAACAAATAATTGGATTGTTTAAACAAATTAAAATAGGAAATTAAGTAATGTTTATCATTCGACAATTGCTTTATATTGAAACCACACATATTGACGAGTTTATTTAAATAAATAAATTGTTTAAACAAATAAACAAATTGTTTAAACAAATTGAAATAAACAATTAAACGATGTTTATAATTTATATAGAAATAACCTTGAAATAAATTACAGAAATAATTATCAATTTTATCTTGATTGTTTAAACAAATAAATAAATTGTTTAAACAAATTGAAATAAACAATTAAACGATGTTTATGGTTTCTATAGAGATGACCTTGAAATTAATTACAGAAATAACGATTGATTTTGTCTGATTTGTTTAAACAAATAAATAAATTGTTTAAACAAATTAAAATAAACAATTAAACAATGTACATGGTTTCAATAGAAATAATCTTGAAATTAATTACAGAAATAACGATTGATTTTGTCTGATTTGTTTAAACAAATAAATAAATTGTTTAAACAAATTAAAATAAACAATTAAACAATGTACATGGTTTCAATAGAAATAATCTTCAAATTGATTACAGAATAATAATTGATTTTGTCTAAATTTGTTTAAACAAATAAAATTGATTGTTTAAACAAATTTAGTTAACTGAACACTAGATGTCTACTAGCAAAATAATTAGTTATTAAATATTTATCTCTTTATAAAATAACAAATGTAAACTTATTGTTTAAACAAATATAATTCTTGTAATAAACGAATTCATAATCAGCGTTATCAACAATTATGTTATTTTCTCAACGCACACCTGTTTTAAATAATTACACGAATAAATCATGTATTTATTAATTTGGTTAATTGAAAAGATAGAGATTGTTTTCCTCTTGGTAAATCTGAAATGGGTTCAACGCAAAGAAGAAGACGTGCAAGGCTGCAACACATAGAAGAAAACCTACACAGATACAACACACAGAAAATGACGCGCAACGGGCCCGCTGTGCCTTCAGCATCTCGTACTCCAAAAACTGTGCCTTTTTTAGACAAAGGGTCTGTGCCTCCAGCATCCTCGTACTCTAAAAACTGTGCTTTTTTCAAACAAAGGAACTGTGCCCTATTATGCAGCATAACGAAAAATGTGCCGAAAACGAAATAAGGTGCCTCGCTACTCAAAAACTGTGCCTTTTTCTAGACTATAAATATCGAGCGACTTTTTAGTCAGCAGTTCAGTTTGAGTTCAGTTTTCGATTCAGTTCAATCATCAAGAGAGATCGAAACAAGTATTTTCCGGAGTCATTCAACTAGTTTAATCAGAAGTCGGATTAAAACAAGTGTTTTTTTGAAGTCAATTATTAAAGTTGAAATTTGGATTCATAAACGAGAGCCGTTGGAAGAAAATTGCAGTACCAGCTACTATCGAGAACAAGCCTTACGCAGTGCCAACCGTAAACTCTTTGCTGAGGACAACAATTGCAGGAATTTACTACCTCTATTCACGGACACGCCATTTGAGTCGGAAGGTCTCCTAGCCCACTTAAACTCATAAAAAGGTAACAATAATTCAAAAATCCCAAAAAGATAGAAAAACCAAGAATCTTCGAAAATAATGTATATGAAGAAATTCTAATAGTAAACTCTTGTTACAGATTTCGAATCTTCAAAATCCATTAAAACTATTTGGAAAACAATTTCAAATTTACAATTAACCAAAAGATTTCTTCTTGTTATAATAAATATCGTTTAAATGTACCTTTGTGTATTTATTTGACTGGCCTCATCCCTGCGACGGTTATTTAGTTAACCTAGCTAAATCGAGGAACATTAGGGAAATAGTTTCGTTCTTAGCTTTAGAAAATCTATTAATTCCTTTTTTTGAATAATAATATTAATAATAAAATTAACAATATTAGGGACGTAACATAGGTATACTGTCTTTTATAAAGCTTCTCTCAGGGATTCGTTGGGAAGTTTTGAGTGGAACAAATTTAGGTTTGAAGAACGTATCGTGTTGCAACACGTATCCCACAGCCGTACCTTGGTACGCAATAAGATATAATTTTAAAAATAAAACAATATTGAAAAATTGGAGGGGGTTTCGCAAATTGTTACGAAATTTAGAGGGAAGGGGTTTCTTCTAACGTTACTTCCTTTGATAAGGGGGAGGAAGTGGGTCAAAATGGGCTAAAAAATTGTTACGTAATTTGTACACGAAGCCCTTAGTTCTAAAAGAATTATATTAAAAACACTTTACCGAAATTTCTTGTTAAGAAATAATTTTTAAAAACGAAAAAACAGATGAACTTCTCTATAGTGCTCAAAGAATTAACATTAAAAAAGGAACAATGAAATATTGTTGCAAAGAAATAATTCCAATTAATAAGGAAACACATGCAGTCTGTTAAGCCCAATAACTATGTTAATTTAAAAGTTTTTAAGTCTTCTAGTTGCACATACTTAAAATTTACCATTGCCGACATCTCTATATCTTCGTAAAGTACGGGGTTCAAGCTTTAATTTAACCCCTAAGACAAGTCTGTAGAACGTTGTATTTACCCGGTAAAAAATTTAAAAAAATCAAAAAACCGTGATTTTTGGGAGTTTTACCCTCACTTTTCTCAAAATCCTGACTTGATGGGATTTTCGTTGCCAGATATGAATTCAGAGCACCAAAAACTACGGGAAATGACTTGTCGATCGCAAACAAAGAATAAAAAATTTTCGCATTCGTGTGTAATTAAAGAATAAAAATAGAATATAATGTTCTTTACCAATTATCTTTTATTATTCATTAATTAATAATTTAAAACTTAAAAATAAATAATCGACTATCAAACTTCAGAGTTTACTTTGAACTATGAAGGGTAACCTTTATTTCACAATTTTTTAAACCAAAATAGTTCATAATTTAAGCGAATTACCCACGAGAAAATTGAATACGTTGTAGACTTTGTAAAAATTTATGGATTTGTAGAAAGTAGTATTTTTTTAATTTCACCCTGAAAAAAGTTATATAATTTCGCACATGTGAGTTTAGAGGTTAATTTCGAAACTTCAAGATGATATAGGAGCACAACTTTTAAAGGTTATTTCGTAAAATTTTATTCAAAAATATTGAGATATTTCAAAAAAACCACTTTGCGTGTTCTTCTCAAAAAAATCATCTAAAGCATCAATTTTTGGGAAAAATGATTAATTTGAAAGAAAATCTAGGTCGCAGCAGTATCCTTTTGTAAAAAAAAAACATTTTCAATTTTTGACTTAAAACAAGCATCAAAAATGAAAAATAAAAATTTGAAATTTTTCATTATTCAAACGCAATAACTTATTTCGTTCTAAATGCAATTTTTTATTGTTTTAAAAACTTAATCTTAAACAATAAAGAAGATACGAATTTCCAAATGCCATTTCTACATTCCAGGAGTTTTCATGATTTTTTGTAAATAAAATATTATGCAAAACGGAAATGATAAACATGTTCGTTTATTACAAAAATTATTTTGCAAATCTCTATTTTGAACAAAAATACATTAAATTAAAATCTCAAACATAATTATAAAAAAATGTTTTACATTTTTTTGCTGGAAATTTAAAAAAATTTTTGTATCTAATGCATCAGAAATTGCAGTTTCCTCTATTAATATTGTTGATATTTTGTTTCAATAATAAATTTGAAAATGAAATTATTTTTGTTTTTGCAAAAAAGTTAAAGTTTTAAATATATATTTTTCTATTAAAAAAAAAAAAAAAAAAAAAACAACGGATAAGACTTTCCAAATGACATTCTTGCAAATAATGAGTTTTCATGATATTTTGTAAATAAAGTTGTATGTTAAACAGAAATCGGATTCGTTCGTTTATTATAAAAACATATTTTCCTAATCTCTATTTTAAACCAAAATGCATCAAATTAAAATCGTAAACATTTTTAAGAATTAAAAAAAATACTTTAAAATTTTTAAAGTTTGGAATTTTGAAAACATTATATTTTGTATCTAATGAATCTAAAAAGACAGTTTCCTGTATCAATATTGTTGATATTTTGTTTTAATAATAGATTTAGAGATAAAATTATTTTTGTCTTAGCAAAAAAGACAAAACTTCTAGAATAATAATCCACAAGATTCATTCATTCTTTTAGGTATTATCTTATTTTGACGATACGTCCTGAAATTTTGCACTAAGATAACTGTTTGTTTTAAATCAGTTACGAATGGAAAAAATGTATATTTTTAAATGAATTATAAGTCATATGAGTTTTTATTTTACGTATCGAAATATTAATTGTCTTTTATTATAAGGGTAAAATAATTAATAATATAATAAGGATAATAATAATAATAAAAAAGGAAATATCATCAATTATATAATTGAAAACAAAACAAAAATCTTGTTTCTAAACAATATTAGTGTCTTTTTAAATACCTTTTCAAAATAAATTTTCCAATTCTTAAGGACATATGATGGACAATGACGCCACTAGTAAAGGGAAAATTTGTCCGTAACTTTACTCTTAAAATATTGAATATGTTGTCACGAAACTTGGTACAGTTACCTAAAATATCATGAAGATCTACCAGTGACGTCATAATTCATCACATGCCCTAAATGGTTACAATTTTTTTCTGTTTTAAACCTTTCTACGTTATTTTTATTAAGGGGTCGTCCATAAATCACGTGATAGGTTTTATGCCAATTTTAGACCCCCCACCCCCCTTGATTATCACGTGACTTTGAATAATTATAAAAATTACATAAAATACTGAAGGCATATAAACAATAAGTTCACAGAATGTTTATTGCAAATTCCTCGTACATTTACATTAGAAGGCCGTTTTATATTCTTTATTTTTTCATATGTGGGACATTCTTTCTCAATTCGGCCATCCCTCTGTGCATTTTAATTTCCAAGATAGAAGACTTTATTATAGCTTAAAATTTTCGCCAAAACATCAACTTTTTGATGTCGTATGGTGTTTTTTATTTCCACCTAAGGGTTGAAAAATATCATGCATAAACTCCCAAAAAAAACCCTAAAAAGTATAAAATTTATGCGAAAAATAAACGAAAAACTAAAAATTATAGTTTAAATAACTACGAGATTTAAATAAAATACTTAATCGCATTCAAAGAAATAATCAAACCTTACCAAGCATTATAATAAGGAACAACCCTTCAAAAACATCCCCTAAACACGAATTAAAAAAATGACAAATATGCTACTTGAACAAGAAAATAAAAAATAATCTTTAGAGGATTCACAAACTTTAAAATTCAATAAGAATAAATTCCTATGAAATTTACCCCTATTAGCATCAAAAACCACTCTTTAAAATCATCCCTTAATTAATTAAAACCTTGCTTTGAATGTCTTCTTATCTGCCTTATCTCCTTCAGCATCGAAAAACAACCTTGAAAATTATACCTTAATCTGAAATAAACAAATTGACAAAAAAAAAAAAATCATTCAGAATTTATTCCTGTCTACCTTACATAGAAATACATTCTGAGCAATTTTTAAAGCCGGAGAATTCTCTTAAAAATGTTTTAGTTTATTCGTTTAATAAAAAATTGTCAATTTTTTGGATTAAAGATTAAGAGAAGATTTTTAAGGGTGGTTTTCGATGCTGAAGGGTAAAGTTTCATAGAACTCTTATTCTTAGTGATATTTAAAGTTTTTGAATTCTCTAAAAAATATTTTTGTCTACTTGTTTAAGAATATTTTACAATTTTTTTAAATTCATGTTTATGGGATGATTTTGATGGGTTGTTCCTTATTATAATGCTTGTTAAGGTTTGATTTTTTTTATGCTATTAAATATTTTATGTAAATCTCGTAGTTATTTAGACTAATTATTTTAAGTTTTTCGTTTATTTTTCGCACAATTTATATATTTTTTGGAGGTTTTGAGCGTTTATGCGTGATATTTTTTAACCCTTAGCTGGAAATAAAAACAACATACGATATCAAAAAATTGATGTTTTGACGAAAATTTGAAGCTATAGTTAAGTCTTTTATCTTGAAAATTAAAATAATATTATATTTTATTAATTAATTTTACTAACTAATTAAAATGCGCAGGGGGCGACAGAATGGAGAAAGAATGCCCAATATTATAGAATATTATAGAATGCTTATAATGGGCTAAAAAAGTATAAATTACAATTTGACGAAAAAAACTCCACAGTCTCACAAACGGAAAAAACTTCCTTATTTATAGAAGATTATTTCGAAACAAAAAAATAAAAAATCGCTAGCGTCTTTCTTTGATAAAAAACATTTTTTAAGTTTAATATTAATTTTTTAGGTATTTTCTCTTCAAGTAAATTATTTTTTATTGCACATATCGAAAGTTCGAGAAATTTCCAACAAATTTCGTTTAGCATACTATTGTTCATTTTTTGTTCCCCCCACCAGTGGAACGTTCTTTATGGATGACCCCTTAGAAAAATGCTAAAAAAAATTGCTTCTTTGAGGTTATTTAAAAAATTGTAGCTGATCTTATCATTTTGTCTTCGGATTTGGATGCAGCGGAGAAAAATACGTCGGAATCCACTAGCATATTGTCAAGGACAAAAAAATTTTTTTTTTTTGGTTTTGTCGGGTTTTTTTAGCAATTTTTTGAGATCATCTTAACATTTTTTGCCAATCTGGTTATTCTGACTTTAGACTGAGATTCAGCGGAGAAAAATACGTAAGAATACACAAGCATAATGTCTCGGAAAACAGGAATTCATTTTTTCTTAGATTATTTAAAAAATGTAAGCCAATCTGGTTATACTGACTTCTGATTTGAATTCAGCCGAGAAAATATGTATAAATACACTGGTGTAGTGTCTCGGACAAAAAAAAATTTTTTTGTGCGGTTATGTAATTATTAACGTCTCTCAATATTAAAAGTTGACTGCAGCCAACCAAAGATCACTTGCTCTTAAAATTTTGTTTCAATAATAAATTTGAAGATGGTGAAATTTGAAGGGGTCGGGTATGGGATAATGGGTACAAAAGTAGCACTTTTTTGAGAATTTTTTTAAAAGAAACAGTTAAAGGTTTTTATTATATTCTTCGGCATATATATGCACAACTTTTGAAGTCTATTTCGTGAAATTTTCATTTAAAAATATTAAGAATTGCCGCAAAGAGAGCAAATTACCGGAGACCATTTAAAAAAATCGATTTGCGGTGTCTAGCAGAACTCTTCTCAAAATCATCTGAAACATAAATTTTTTATAAAATTGACAATTTGGAACTAAATCTAGGTCGCAACGGTGTCCTTTTGTTAAAAAAAAACATTTTCAATTTTTGACTTGACACAAGAGCAAAATATTGAAATTTTTTTTTTTAATATTGCCATTTTTTAAACGCAATAACTTATTTCGTTCTAAGTGTAATTTTTTATTATTGTAAAAACTAAAACTTAAACAATGAAAAAGATATGAATTTCCAAATAACATTTCCGCAATAAACGAGGTTTCATGATTTTTTATAAATAAAATTTTATTGAACGCGGAAATGATAAACTTGTTCGTTTACAACAACAAAATATTTTGTAAATTTCTATTTTGAAGAAAAATACATTGAATTACAATTTTAAACATAATTATGAAAAAACGTGTTGCATTTTTACAGCTTAAAATTTTAAAAATATTATATTTAAGACCTAATGCATCTAAAAAGATAGTTTTCTCTTCTAGTATTGTTAATACTTTGTTTCAATAATAACTTTGGGGATTAAATTATTTTTGACTTAGCCAAAAAAGATAAAGCTTTAAATATATATGGGCCATTCCACGTGAGATTTACAGGCAGATTTTAAATTCGGCCAAACATATTTTTTTTCATTCTTTATTGAAAAAAAATATGTAATTTTTTTATATTGTTTTTGGTAACTTAGTTTTCGAGTTATAAATTTTTAAAATTGTTTGTTTTTAAAAGTATTAGTGATGCATTTGAGCGACACGATCCGAGAAACGAGCGACATTTTTTGTTTTTCATAAGATTGACAGACGAGCGATCAATTTGTTTAGTCTCGGTAAAGCGAACATCTCGGATAGTCGAACGATCATTCCGAGCATCTCGTTTTTACCAAAAAATTAGGCGTGAAGTTGTAGTCAATTAAAAAATAATGACATTCAAATAAAAAATTCAAGATTTATATGAAACTTTTAATACTTTCCGAAATGCGAAAATGAAAGAGGTTCAATTCAGACAGGCTATGCATGTTGAAGTCAAAGAATTATTGCCCATTGAAATATATGTTATTTTTCAGACAATTTTAGACGCCACTTATTTTTCTGTTTTGGTGAAAACAAATTTTTAACGAAGTTATGCTGATTTGAATTTTTTAAGTTGAAAAGTGAGATTACAAGAAAATAACGTTAAAATTTTTAAAAGTTTTTATATCTTTTTTACTATTGTATATATTAAAATGATCCTTTCTGTGTCTAATTAGGGCTTTTATGTTCTTTTAAATTCCATAAGGAAATTTAAAATATTTTCAAAGTTAACAAAACGGCGGCATTTAAAAAAAAAATCAAAATCAAATTTTCTGAAAATCCTCACTGTTTTTTTTCTCTCGATTTTTTTGCTACTTTCTGGAGGTAAAACGACTATTTTCTATAAGAATTTATTAAAGTCCCACTTCTTGGAGAAGAATAAAAAAAAATTTTCTTTTTAAGAAAAGAAAATTCAAAGTTTTTTTATACCCTGTATTAGATACAACAAAAATCCAAATAGAAAAAATGTTCCTCTTAAGAAGTGGAGCAAAAAAGTCTCATAGCTTTTATCTCTAACTTGCGAATCTTTCGAATTATTAATTATAACACGAAATAAATACATAAATTTTGCATTTTTGCAAGTAGAATAAAGTTTCAATAAATCACTGAAATGCAAGAAATGTTAAATGTGTAAAAACTGACAAATTCTATATAAAATTAATTTAATAAATAATGATTTCTTTAAAATTTGAAATTAGACAATGTTTCTTTAGATTTTTTAATTTTAATTGCAATTAATTTGCATATTTATTAATCGTTGTTTTATTTTTCTACAAAACAAATTGTAAAATAAGTTTTGAGTAACACTTATTTTATAATTTTTTATACGTAACATAAATGTTTCTGAAAAATAAGATATTTCAATGGGAAATGATTCCCTGACTTCAACATACATAGCCTGTCTGAATTGAAATGGAAACAACCATGACATCCTTTTTTTTATTAAACTAAATGATTTATTTATTATTATATAATGATTTAATTTCTTTCTCTGTAATGTCTATTTAAATTCAGTAAAAATTTAAGTGTGTGTAAATGACTTTTAAAAATTGTGCACATCATTTCTTTAATTTTAAAAATTATTCTTCTATTTAATGAAAAAAATATATATTTTTGATTTTTTACTTTGAAGTAACACGCAATTAATTTAAGTTCAAGAAATTAAAATTTTATGTAAATTAATAGTTATACTAAAATAGTAAATTGTTTATTTTACAAACGTAAATAAGGGTGTGATAATTAGGTTATATTGGCTTCTTCACACCATATTTCAAACTTTTAATTTAAATTAATAATTATAGGCTTGAATAAAATTTTTCTAAACAAAGTATTAATATGTGTATGATTGATTCATTTAGATTAATTCTCTCTGATTAAAAATAATAATAATAATAATAATAATAATAATAATAATAATAAGAAGAAGAACAAGAACAAGAAAAAGAAGAAGAAAATTGGATTTGAAATTGATCCAAAAACTGTCAATTTTCATCATTTTTAGGATCACTGTTTTTGTAATTTTTTTTTTTAATAATTTGGATACTCACTTAGATTGAACACCAGTACATTTACTTTGTTTATTCAAAAGGAATCAATTGAAAATATTAATTTAATTATTATAAAATACAATTCCAAAACTTGAAATTCATTAAAACTGCCATATTTCAACATACATATATTTTTTTAAAGCTTTTAAGAAGCTCAAACTTGGCATATATTTAAGTTTGTTCAAAATAGACATTATATTGAAATTTCAAGAGGGTAATTTTATTATTCTAAAATATTGAAGTTTGAAATTTATTACAAAAGGGGTTATTTTTTTAAATTTAGATATATTCAGAAGTTCGTTAGTTTAGCAATTATCGACTAAAAACAATTTCATTTAAATTTAAAATCTTAATTAATATTACTTTCTAAGAATTATAAAATAATAAAAATATTACTTAAATAAATAATGTATTACTTTTATAATTACTTAGAAATTCATCATAATTAAGATTTTTAATTTACATGAAATCGTTTTTAATCGATTATTATTGCTAAACTAACCAACTTCAAAATAAATCTAAATTGTAAAAAAATAACCTCTTTTGTGATAAATTTCAAACTTCAATATTTCATAAATTAAACAAATTAGCCTCCTGAAATTTCAATCTCCGGTCTATTTTGTACAAACCTTAATATGTGCCGAGTTTGACCTTCTTAAAAGACTTCAGAAAAAAGAAGTAGTGTTGAAATATGGCAGTTTTAATGAATTTTAAATTTTGAGATTGTATTTTATAATAATTACATTAATATTTTTAAGTAATTATTTTTGGAAAAGCAAATAAAATGCACTGCAGTTCAATTCAAGTAAGTATACGAGTCATTTATTAAAAAGATTTACAAAAAATGTGCTCTTAAAAAATAAAAATATGCCAGCAAGACCCCTTAGACGAAAGTCAGTGGAATCACCCATCGTGTTTTTATATTTTCATTTGACAGCTGATGACTTTGAAATTATCGTCTGATCGCTCGAAATCGTTCGAAAATTGAGACGAAACGATCCGGGAAAAGACAATTGAGAGTCCGAGATGATCGCCCTGAACATAATCAGTAAATCCGAACGATATCGAGCGAAAAAAAATTTTTCTCGTATCGTCGTGCATCACTAAAAAGTATACCTATTTTTAAACACATATATCTCTGAAACTATGCACTTTAGAAAAATTTTGCCAGAAGAGAAAGAGTTTAGTTTTTCCTTAACTTTTAAATAATTTTAACAAACAAAAAAAAATTTTAATTTTATTCTTTATTCTTTCTTTATTCTTTCCTTCTTAAACGGGTACAATTATGACCCTTTCGTCATTTTTTTAAAAAAATGAGAATTTTTTATAAACAAATTAATTTTTTTTTTAAAGAGACTTGGGAGAAATAAGAAAAGTGTGCAAAAGGTTTTGCTATCATAGCAATTTTTTTTCTCAGTGTACATTCGGATAGGGGATGAAAAAAAAATCATTTTAACCCATTAAGATCATCAGGCCCATTCTGTAACCCTTTCCACACTTTTGTTATTTCTCCCAAGTCTCTTAAAAAAAAAAAAAAAAAATCCCCTAATTTTAAAAAAAATTAATTTGTTTATAAAAAATTCTCATTTTTTTAAAAAAATTAGAAAATTTTGTTTGTTTGTTAAAATTATTTAAAAGTTGAGGAAAAACTGAACTTTTTGAAGTCATATCTCCACCTTCGTCACTGCGATAACTTATTCCGTTCTTTGTGCATTTTTTATTGTTAAAAATAAAAAACTTTACAATAAAAAAGATATGAATTTATAAATGACATTTTTGCAACCAACGAGTTTTTATGGTTTTTTGTTAATAAAGTTTTATGCAAAACGGAAATGATAAACTTGGTTTATTACAAAAAAAGTATTTTGCAAATCTCTACTTTGAACAAAAATGCATTAAATTTAAAAAAATGTTTTATAATTTTTAATCTTAAAATTTTAAAAACATTATATTTCAATAATAAATTTAGAGATGAAATTATTTTTCACTTAGCCAAAAAATATATATAATATAATATATAATATAATAAAAAAAATATATAAATATAATTTCGAATTAAAATTTTTGTGCATCTTTTATTGTTAAAAATAAAAAACTTTACAATAAAAAGGATATGAATTTTCAAATGACATTTGCAATTAACGAGTTTTCGTGATTTTTTGTAAATAAAGTTTTATGCAGTACGGAAATGATAAACTTTTTCGTTTATTACATAAAAATAATGTGTAAATCCTTGCTTCGAACACAAAAGCATTAAATTAAAATCTTAAACTTAAATATAATAAACGTTTTACATTTTTAAAGCTTGAAATTTTAAAAACATTATATTTTGTACCTAATGCATCTAAAATGATGTTTTCTTTACTAATATTTTTGATATTTCGTTTTAATAATAAATTTGGAGGTAAAATTATTGTTTACTTAGACAAAAAGCCAAAAGTTGTATAATAATAATCCACTAGATTCATTCATTCCTTCATTCATTCTTTTATTTTGTCCACACCTGTAGTTTGGCATTTAGATATTTGTTTGTTTTAAATCAGTTACGATTGAAAAAAATAAATTTTTTATCTCAAAATGCTTTTTTTTGTTGCATGAGCAAAGTTTTATTAAACTTATATAATGTCTACCTAAAATTTGGTTACAGCAGATCAATTTAACTTAGATCTATGTTCATAAGAATCAATTTAACTGCATTGACAGAAAATAATATTAGTTAAAATATAGTTTACTCTTAACTATTGAACTGAAATTTCGAAACACTAAAAATTTAGGAAATTAAAACTTGATTTTATCAGTATAAAAATTACTTGAAATGTTGATACGTAGAAGTTTAAATTGATTGATATATATTAGAGCTTTGGGAATTGAGATCTTTAATATTTCGACATAATTATTTATTAAAGAAAATCTAAATTAATACTTAATAATTGATTTACTTAACTTTTAATTTCTATTTATTTTAATTAAGAGAATCTTTATTCTATCATGATATCAATAAATTACTGCATTCTCTAATCAAAACTTTCTTTGATGCCAATAAGAAATCAATCAAATTTTTATTGGTTAAGGCTTTAGTTATCTAAATTTGAATCAATCCTTGCGTTTTTATTTTCTTGACTATAATTAACTACAAATTTCAACTAATCACAATTTTAATTTTTATTTAATCTTAATTTCTCTTAATTTCAAATCCCATTATAGTCTCAATTTTTATATTCAAATTGTAGTCAAAATTATTTTCTAATAATTTCAAATAATACCCCTTCTTTGAAGTCGTATCTCCACCTTCGCCAGCGCGATAACTCATTCCTTTCCTTGAGCATTTTTTATTATTCAAAATAAAAAACTTTACAATAAAGAAGGTAGATAAAGTCCCAAATGCCATTTTTGCGATAATTCATTTTTTTAAGTGCACTTTTTTATTATTACAAAAATAAAAACTTTACAATAATGAATATATGAATTTCCAAATTTCATTTTTGCAAGCAAAAATAACCTTCACGGTTTTACTAACAATTAGTAAATTTCCACTCATTCAGATTTATAGAGAGCAGGACATTAATACTTTAATTGATAATGTTAATAATAGGATTAATAATGTTTAAATATTCGATTAATAGTGTTTAATTAATAACCCTTAATATCAGGAATCATAATGATTAATATCAAGATTAATATCTGGATGAAGATTTGGTATTAAGACCAGCATTTGAAAAGCAACCACAATGTGTGGAGTACCTATATGTGTGGTTTGTTCAAAGGGCATTCCTTTGCATAAAATGTGTTCCATACCAATCCGGGCGTCGGATTCATATCAAACGGAGAGGCCATGAACTCATAATAAGCACATGTATTCGCTAGTGTAACAATATGTGAACATAGGCATGTCAATATTGCCAGGAGTGCCTATATACATTACCATATCTGCAAACTTCAATTAAATTTCAGCATTTTTAATTTAAAGCGCTTTCACAAAAAAAAAATTGCAATCATTCTTCTCCACGAGATAATCAAAAATATCAAAATACTACAACAACGGACATTTGATCCATCAAAGTTTTAAAATACCTGTTTTTATTTCCTGATAAATTATTTCAAGGGTGTTTACTTAAAGTTTATTTAATTTAAATTAGACTTAAATAAAACAATTGGTATGAAATACTTTAACTCGAATAAAAAACTTTGGTTCTCAATTCTTATCAAAAATATTTATGTATTTTCTGTAAAACAAAAATATTATTGTTCTACCAGCAACAAACTTTACATTGTTGTTGGTCATTTAAAACTATAAATTTAATAAAATTTAATTATAAAATTTAATATTTTAATATTTTATTATAAAATTATAATTTTATAATATCAATATTTTTTTTTTTAAATTCAAATAATGAAAATTACGAAATTGAAAAATATATCTGAAAAATGAAAATAATTGACAGTTGAAAACAAAATTTGAAAAATTGCTACATAATTACACAATTGAAAAAAATAGTTTAAAAAATAAAACAATACATATTAAATTTAAACAAAATAGTTGAAAAATTATAGAAATAACTGTGGTAAATAATTGAAAATTGCTGAAAATAATTAATAATTGAAGAAAATAGTTTTAAAAAATGACGAACATAGTTGTCAATTAAAAACACAATTCAAAAAATGGCTAGATTAATAGGCAATAGAAAAAATAACTGAAAAAGTTAATTGGAAAAATTAAACCAGAAATACTACATTCAAAGAAAATAATTGCAAATTGAAAAATTAAGAAAATTAAAGAAATAATTGTTGGAAATAATTGCACATTTAACAACTGGATTCAAAATCGACAAAAAAAATAATAAAAATGAAAAAAAATGTAAATTGAAAAAAGCAATTAAAAATTGAAAAATGGAATTGAAATTTGAAGAATATACTTAAAAATTGAAAAAAAAGTAATTGAAAGAAGCCGAGAATTAATGAATAAAGAATTATGGAAAAATTGTAGAAAATAAATGAAAATTGAAGAAATTAATTGGAAATTGAAAAATTGTATTGTATTGTATTGTATAAATAATAAAAATGAAAAAAAATGTAAATTGAAAAAAGCAATTAAAAATTGAAAAATGGAATTGAAATTTGAAGAATATACTTAAAAATTGAAAAAAAAGTAATTGAAAGAAGCCGAGAATTAATGAATAAAGAATTATGGAAAAATTGTAGAAAATAAATGAAAATTGAAGAAATTAATTGGAAATTGAAAAATTGTATTGAAATTTCAAGAAAATAATTGATAATCGAGAAAATGCGAGAATTATTAAATATTGAAGAAAAAAAATTATGGAAAGAAGATTTTGACCTTACCGGCAAAGCGACATCTATTCAATCGATGCCTATTAAGCTCTTGGAATAAAATAATTGAAAAACGAAGATTGCAATTGAAAATTGAAGAAAACTAATAAGAATTGAAGAAAGTAACTTAAAATTAAAAAAATAAATTGAAGGGTAAAGAATTAGATTGAAATTTTAAGAAAATAGTTGATAATTGAAAGAAAAATTACAAAATGACTAAAATAATTAAATATTAAAGGAGATAATTGAGAAATGAGGAAAATAATTAAGAATCGAAAGAAAAATTCGAAATCTGGCGCGAATAATCGACAAATAACAAAATAATTAAAAAAATTAAAGAATAGGTTATCAAATTTAAAGAGAATAATTGTAGTATATATATTGAAAACTGTTGAAAAGTATAGAAAAATTATAGATTTATTTGTTAATGAAATTAAAATTATTTGAACTAATATTTATAAATGTTAATCAATTTAAATGCATTTTTTAAAAAGTAACTGATTTTAAACAAAAAAATATCATAGTGACAAACTTTAGATGCGGACAGAATGAAAGAATGAATGAAAGATTGAATTAATCTTGTGGATTATTGTTAAGTAAGAGTTTTTTTAAATATAAAAATGTTTTTTATTAAATAGATCCATATAATACAAGAAAGAATAACCACATATGCATATATGTAATAAAAAAAAACTGCACAATAAAAAACAAGTCAGTATCTTTTTACACAAAATTTATCATTACCATTGTTATATTTTACAAACATAGCTCAATGTTATTTTTTACAACTGCTGAAATTCAAAGATGTTAGGTTCTTATTATTAAATATTTGATTTTTATTAATTACTTAAAGTGTTTATAATTATTTAATGTACTAATTTCATTGATTAATGTTAAAACCTTTAATTTTAGCTGTTGCACAAAATAACATTTACTAATGTTTGTACGATATAACAATTTTTTAAAATAAGTTTTGTGTTGGCCAAAATGATGCTTACTCTAAAAAACCACATATTGGTGATTCTGCTGAAAGTGCCACTTTTTTATTTACATTTTAAAACTAATTTTTGTTTTAGATTTATCGAAATTCCTTTTGTACGGTTAATCAGAATAATATTTAAAAGCTTAATTCACTAGTTCGCAAAATTAATTTCGAAGAGTTAAGAGTTTAAATTATATTTACTGAACGAGCGACAGTATTAATCAAAACACAATATTTAAGATATTTTTTCTTAAAATATTTCAATCTTATTCTTTAAAAACTGAAATACATATTAAATAAATTTTAATTTTTAATAGAAAAATTATTAATATTTAAGTACATACCAAGTTTTTACTTTATTTCAAAACATAAAAAAAAAGGTGAAACTCTTCAAAACTTTGAAAATATACATTAAAGACAAAAGAAATCTTAATAAAAATTCAGAGATGAATTTAAATTTTTACTCTCGACAATTTTCTAACTTTGATTATTTATAGAAGCAACGTTTGTCCTTCAAATTATAAATTATATGAGAGAAAATTAAACATTAAATTCTTAACTTCCGTTTAACATATATTAAAGATTTGTTTAGAATATTTTTAACGTATTAAAATATGATTATACATCGCAGAGCAATTTTAACCTAAAACGAAAGACAAAGTTTAAAGGCTTTTATTATCCAGAAATCTGCAGACTAAAAATTTTAAACATTTAAATAAAGATAAGAAAAAAATTCAAGATTCTGAAACTAATTTTTAAAAATTAAAAAGAAGAGAAGAAAACTTTTAAGAACTTAATATACTTATAGAAGTCGTGTTAGAGACAACAAAAAGGATTCGGGGATGAAAGTATTTTAGTGTTTTTATTAATTTGGTTTCGCCAAATGGTTTATTTTTTTTATAACGCTAAGTAAACGGTAAATTTTAACTATGAATATTGACAATAATTATTTCTGAGCAGTTTTTATAAAATTAATCGGGACGTATCCAAAAAGGCACTTTCAGCAGAATCATTTTTATAAAGAAAAAAAATACACCATTCATGTTATAGGCGAACAATTACACGTGTAAGTTTACTAGATACTAAAAAAATATTATGATGGATCATTTTTTTGGACCATCTAATTAATAGGGTTTGGAGAGGAAAGGAGATAAATCACATTGACATGGTTTTGATGTTGAGTGAATTGACGGCATGGTAAATTTCGATGACTATGTTCGAAGGGTGAGTTGAGAATGCAAGTGTTTGGCCACTGTGATTCGTCATGCACATTTGTTAGCTCGAAACCGCACCTGCAACTAAAACCACATACTAACTTGTCCCAACGTCATAAGTCATAACTTGGAATCATATTTAGGTTGACAGCTTTCAATAACGACGAAAATACATTCAATACCAAAAATGTGAATGCAACACTTTTATTTCATGAACTAGTCATTATTGTTGTACACTGTTAAAAATTTCTGTATTGTGCTTCACATACATGTATATGAAATTCAATTTAACATACAATCATATTAAATTTAATATACATGTATATTAGAATTCATTCAACGTTATGAATTCTCAGATACATGTATAGCAAATTTAATATACATTATTTTAAATTTAGGATAATTTGTATTAAATTTAATATAATTGTATGTTAAATTGAATTTTATATACATGTATGTGAAGCACAATACAGAAATTTTTAACAGTGTACTTTCGATTTCAACGTATACATATAATTTTAATCGTTTTCAAACTCGTATCGATGTAAATTTAAAAATTATTTCTTAATTTGAAAATCTTTCATGATATTATTATGTTATTTTATATCTTTCATATATTCCTTAATTAAGATGCCAAAGTTCTGCCATTTTGGTATTTGAGTACTTTCTTCAAATATATGATAGACAATTTATAAAAAAAAAATACAAGTGCAGATTATGATAAAAAGGGTATTTTTAAAATCAAACATAGTAAAAACGTGTTCAAGTTAGAAACATGATTTTCAAGAGTTTTAGGAAGTTTGTAAGTTGAGCACGGTTTTTTATGTTTTTAATTTAAACATGACCTTTTTGTTCCAATCTGTTCTTGTGTTTTTTTATAGATAAAATCTATTTCTAAGAAAAGTGAAGTCGGACACTAATTATCTAGGTCTGAATTACTCACCTTTGAATAAGTTAATTCTCTTAATCTGAATTAGTTGCTGAATTAATTGCTGATTGATCAATTATAAAAAAGCAAAGATTAAAAAAAAGATTAACTGACTTTTTGGCACTCTTTATACATATTTAAATTTCGAAATCTCATCTTGATGCACTGAAAAAAATGTTTAGTCATATCAACAAAAATTTGGTTGGCTTAACCAAATTTTTAGTCAAAGCAACAAAAATTTGGTTGGCTCAACCAAATTTTTGTTGATATGACTAAACATTTTTTTCAGTGTGTCAATAGTAACCTCCAAAACAGTGGCGTAACTTGGATTTGAGGGCTTCCCCTTTTTTTAGAAAATTTCAAATAAAATTTTAAACGATCCTATAGTTGAAGTTCAAGGCAACAATTTTAAATTGGAGAAAATAAAAGTAAAAATTAAAGAAAATAATTGAGAAATGAAAAAATTAATTTTAAAATAATAAGAATTTAAATTAAAAATTGAAGAAATTCCTTAAACAATAATCAAAAATTAAAGTTTATAAGTTAAAATTTACGAAAATAGTAATTAACAGATGAGAAATAGACGAAATTTGGAAAAATTAATTTAAAAATAAGAAAAATGATTGAACTTGAAGACAATAGATTTTTAAAGAAGGAGCCAAATGTAATTTGAGGCAAGATTAAAAATCAAAAATTGTAATTGAAATTTAAAGAAAATAATTGAAATTTGAAGAAAACAATTTCATTATGACTAAACTAACTAAAAATTAAAGAAAATAATTTAAAAAAGAAGGTAATTAAGTAATGACAAAAAAATTAAATTAAAAAAAAAATCCAAAAGAGAAGAAAAAATAAAGTATTGAAGAAATTCGTTTGAAAATAACAAATAATATAAAAAATTATTGATTACCTATACAAGTTAAATTTAAGAAAATAACAAAAAATGAAAGAAAATCTTTAAAACAAACTATTTTTGAATTTAAAAATGAGAAAATAATTAAAATGGAAATAATAATTGAAATTTAAAGAAATATCATACAAATTGAAGTCATTAACTAAAAAGCGATAAAATTAAGAAAATTTTAAATGAAAACAATTGAAAATTAAAAAAAAATATTTTAAAATACATTAAGAATGTAATTGAAATTTTAGAATCACCTAGCTAGAAAACAATTTAAATTGTTCAAACAGTAATTTTAAATCGCTGAAAATAACATGTTTTAAATTTGAAAAATTAAAAAATAATATGAAATTGAATAAAATAATTGAATATTTAAGATAATGCGTGAAAATTAGAGACAGAAACTGTAAGTTGAAGAAACTCGTTAAAATATATCAAACATAATTGAAAATTGTACGTTTCAATTTAAAATTGAACAAAATAAATGAAAGAAGAAGAAATACACTAAAACTGACAAAAGTAATTGAAATTGATTGCAACAGTTTATAACTTGAGAAATAAAAAATGAAAATTTAAGAGAATAATTGAAAAAGGAAAACATTCATTTTGAAATCAGAAGAAAAATTTAAATTCAAAAAATTCATTTGAAAACAAAAAAATAATTGAAATTGAAGAATTACGTTTGACGAAAAATATAAAACATAGTTCAAAATTATAGGCTACAAGTAGAAAATTGAAAGAAAACCGAGAATTAAAGGAAATTATTTCAAAATGGGGAAACCAATTCGAATTGAAGACTATAATTAATTATTAACAAATATAATTGCAAAATTTAAATTTTAATTAAAAATTCAAAAAATAAATAATTGTAGGCAGAAGAAAATTGAAGTAATGGCAAAGCAGCGGCCATTTAAATTTGAAATTATTATATTTGATTTAGATCCTAGTTTTGTTCTAGGATTAGATTTAATTAAATACTTTTGTATGAAAGGCCACTGTCCGTTAAATTGAAATAAATAAAAATTAGTTTAAAAACTAAAAGTGTAATTGAAACAAAAGGTAATTTTCATAAATTAAAGATTAAACAAAGTAAATGAAAATCGATGAAAGAAAATAAAAAACATTACAATTAATTTGAAAATTAGGAAAAAATTTTAATTGAAGACAAAAATTTATAAAATGTGAAAAATAATTAAGAATTGAAGCCATTTAATAAAAATGCCGAAAATAATTGAAAGAAGTAGAATAATTGAAAATTGAAAAGTGTAACATTGAAAAATAAGAAAAATAATTCCAGTTGAAGACAATAATTTAGAATTGTAAAAGGAATTTTTATTTGAAGAAATTTAGTATAAAAGGATCAATATAATCAAAAAATATAGGTTACGAGTTAAATTTGTAGAAAATAATCGAAGAAACTCATTTAAAAATAAAAAAAAATAATTGGAATTGTAGACAAAACCGATTTAAGGTAAAGAAAAATATGCGAAATAAAGAAAATAATTGAAGAACGAAGAAATTGCATTTAAACATACTTCTAAAAAATAGAAATTTGAAAAAAGTGCTTTAAAGTTATAAGAACAATTGAATTTAAAGGATTAAAATTATAAATTGAAGATATTCCCGAAAAAAATAATTTAAAATTTAAGACTATAAAGATAAAATATGCGAAAATGAGAAAAATAATTGAAATTGAAGACAATAGTTTTTTTAAAGAAGGAGCCAAAACTCCTAATGTAATTTGATGCTAGAATAAAAATCAAAAATTGTAATTGAAATTTCAAGAAAACAATTTGACGATGATTAAAACAGCTGAAAATTAAAGAAAATAATTTTAAAAAGAAGGTAATTAAGTAATAACAAAAAAAAAAGGGAATTAAAAACAAAATGAAAGAGAAAAATTGAAAATTTATTGAGAAAATTTACTACACTGTTAAAAAAAAGAAACGCACTTTACACCAAAAAGAGCGAAGAAAATGCAATGCATCCTTAAAAGTGTTGATTTTTTGTAAGTTACACTTTTAAATTGCAACGTCAGTGTTACGGTGCGAAGTTGTTATGACACATGAGACATCAACACTGATTGGTGCGAGTGCCACTCGCGATTACACATAACCTACAATCACATCCATAAAAACACAAATTCTAAACTATCAATACACATTTTTACTCAAAAGTCATACACTCAAGTTAATATTTAAAATTGTCAAGAGCACAAATGATATTACACACAGCTAAACAACAAAGCCACAAACGTTTTAATTGTTATGCTCAACAGAATTGACAACGCAAACATAACATATGACCATATGACATACCAATTTTTTGTAAAAGAGAATATATTTTTCAAATTCTATTCTATGTGGCACTTAAAGATCCTAAGTATTTCTTAAATTCTTGAACATATGTTCAAATAAAAACAAAATTTAAGAAGAAATTAACAAAAATATATTTATAATTTATGGAAACAAAAACGGTTTTAAGACTACAGGCAACATATCAATTTTTGTAAAGCACAATATTTACTTGAAATTCTATTCAACATGGCACATAAAGTTGCTAAATATTTTTCAAATATTCCTAAAGATATTCTAATTTTCTAAATTCAAAACTCTATTTAATGATATTCTTATAAATTATGGAAACAAAATCAGGTTTTAGAATAAAGACAAAATATAAATTTTTGTAAAACCGAATACTCTTTCCAAATTCTATTCTATGTGGCAAATAAATTTCTGAAATATTGTTTTAAATTCTTTAAAATATTTGTATTCAAACCTGTATTTAAAAAAAAATAAGAAGATATTTTTATCATTTATGGGAACACAATCAGGTTTTAGACTATATACAGACCAAATACAATTTTTTGTAGAATTGAATATTTTTTAAACATTCTATGGCAAATAAATTTTCCAAATATTATTTTAGAATCTTTAAGAAAATCCAAATTCAGAATTGTATTAAAAAAAAATAGATGATATTTTTATAATTTATGAGCACAAAATCAGGTTTTAGACCAGAGACCAAATGTCAATTTTTGTAGAATCAAATATTTTTTACACATTCAATGGCAAATAAATTTCCCAAATATTATTTTAGAATCTTTAAGAAAATCCAAAATCAAAACAAAAAAAAAAGATCATATTTTTATAACTTATGAAAACAAAATCAGGTCTTAGACTAGAGACCAAATATCAATTTTTGTAGAATCGAATTTTTTTTTTTACAAATTCTATGGCAAATAAATTACCCAAATACTATTTTAGAATCTTCAAGGCATTCCAAATTAGAAAATTGTATTAAAGAAAATGCTATTGATATTTTTATAATTTATGGGGACAAAATCAGGTTTTAGACTAGACACAAAATATAGATACTTGTAGTATTTAATATTTTTTACCAATTCTATGGCAAATAAATTTCCCCAATATTATTTTAGAATCTTTAAGGAAATTCGAATTTAAAGCAAAAAAAAAATAGATGATATTTTTAAAATTTATGAGAACAATATCGCGTTTTAGACCAGAGACCAAATGTCAATTTTTGTAGAATCGAATATTTTTTACATATACTATGGCAAATAAATTTCCCAAATATTATTTTAGAATCTTTAAGAAAATCCAAATTCAGAAAAATAAAAAAAATAGCTGATATTTTTATTACTTATGAGAAGAAAATCAGGTTTTAGACCAGAGACCAAATGTCAATTTTTGTAGAATCGAATATTTTTTACACATTCGATGTCAAATAAATTTCCCAAATATTATTTTAGAAACTTTAAGAAAATCCAAATTCAAAACAAAAAAAAAAGATGATATTTTTATAATTTATGGGGACAAAATCAGGTTTTAGACTAGACACAAAATATAGATACTTGTAGTATCTAATATTTCTTACAAATTCTATGGCAAATAAATTTCCCCAATATTATTTTAGAATCTTTAAGAAAATCCAAATTCAGAACAATATTTAAAAATAATTGCTGATATTTTTATTATTTATGAGAAGAAAATCAGGTTTTAGACCAGAGAGCAAATATCAATTTTTGTAGAATCAAATATTTTTTACACATTCGATGACAAATAAATTTCCCAAATATTATTTTAGAATCTTTAAGAAAATCCAAATTCAGAACAATAAAAAAAAATTGATGATATTTTTATAATTTATGAGAACGAAATCGGGTTTTAGACCTGAGACCAAATATCAATTTTTGTAGAATGAAATATTTTTTACACATTCTATGGAAAAGAAATTTCCTAAATATTATTTTATAATCTTTAAGAAAATCCAAATTCAGAACAATATTTAAAAAAAATAGCTGATATTTTTATTATGTATGAGAAGAAAATCAGGTTTTAGACCAGAGACCAAATATCAATTTTTGTAGAATCGAATATTTTGTACACATTCTATGGCAAATAAATTTCCCAAATATTATTTTAGAATCTTTAAGCAAATCCAAATTCAGAACCATAAAAAAAAATTGATGATATTTTTATAATTTATGAGAACGAAATCGGGTTTTAGACCTGAGACCAAATATCAATTTTTGTAGAATGAAATATTTTTTACACATTCTATGGCAAATAAATTTCCCAAATATTATTTTATAATCTTTAAGAAAATCCAAATTCAGAATTGAATTTAAAAAAAAATAGCTGATATTTTTATTATTTATGAGAAGAAAATCAGGTTTTAGACCAGAGACCAAATGTCAATTTTTGTAGAATCGAATATTTTTTACACATTCGATGGCAAATAAATTTCCGAAATATTATTTTATAATCTTTAAGAAAATCCAAATTCAGAATTGAATTTAAAAAAAAAATAGCTGATATTTTTATTATTTATGAGAAGAAAATCAGGTTTTAGACCAGAGACCAAATGTCAATTTTTGTAGAATCGAATCTTTTGTACACATTCTATGGCAAATAAATTACCCAAATATTATCTTATAATCTTTAAGAAAATCCAAATTCAGATCAATATTTAAAAAAAATAGCTGATATTTTTATTATTTATGAGAAGAAAATCAGTTTTTAGATCAGAGAGCAAATATCAATTTTTGTAGAATCGAATATTTTTTACCGATTCTATGGCTAATAAATTTACCAAATATTATTTTAGAATCTTTAAGAAAATTCAAATTTAGAATTGTATTTAAAAAAAATATGTATGATATTTTTATAATTTATGGGAACAAAATCAGGTTGTATACTAGAGGCCAAATATCAATTTTTGTATGACTGAATATCTTTTCTAATTTCTATTCTATGTGTCATATAAATTTCCCAAATTTTAATTGTTATTTTTTAAGATATTTAATTTTTAATACTGTATTTAAAAAAAATTATATGATATTTCTATAATTTATGGAATCAAAAATAGGTTTTAGAATACAGACAAAATATTAATTTTGGTCAAACCGAATATTTTTTTCGAATTCTATTCTATGTGGCACATAAATTTCCTAAATATTATTTTAGATTCTTTAAGATATTTTAAATTCAGAAATGTATTATATAAATTATAAAAATATCATTTAATTTTTTTATATACAATTCTAAATTTAAAATATCTCTAAGAATCTAAAAAAATAATTGGGATATTTATGACACATAGATTAAAATTTGGAAAAAATATTCTGTTTTACAAAAATTGATATTTTGTGCCTATTCTAAAACTTGTTCTTGTTTCGATAAAATTTAAAAATATAATCTAATTTTTTTTAATACAGTTCTTATTTTAACACAGCCTAAGGAATTGCAAAACATATTTAGCAAATTTATATACCACATAGAATAGAATTTGGAAAAAGTATTCGGTTTTACAATAATTGATATTTTGTCTCTATTCTAAAAACTGTTTTTGATTTAATATTTATAGAAATATCATCCAATTTTTTTTAAATACAGTTTTGAGTTTGGAATATCTTAAAAAAACTTAAACAATATCTTGGATATTTATTTGCCACATAGAATACATTTTGTAAAAAACATTCGATTCTACAACACTTGATATTTTTCTCTATTATAAAACCTGTTCCTGTTTTTCTAAATTATAAAAATAATTTCCAATTGTTTTTAAATACAATTCTGAATTTAAAATATCTTAAAGAAGCTGAAATAATATTCGGGAAATTTATATGCCACATAGAATAGACTAGAGAATTGAATAAATTGATATGACATTATTTTCAATACTTTGTTTAGGTTATATCGTCGAGTAATCTTTTTTTGTTTTTATTTACTTCTGTGTTTTATTGTTTTTCACTTTATATATTAAGTTTCATTAGGTATATTATGTTTTTGATAAACTGGATTTATCATTTTTAAATATTTAGTAATCATTTAGTTTACTAATAATGGGCTGTTTCAATTTTGAACGTGGGAAAAACATATCGCGCGTTCGCGCATCGGAAACTTCTAGTCATGTCATATATATAGTTGTCTGCTAGTGGATTCAGTGAAAACGAAAATTAGAAGAAAACGTAAAAATGGCTATTCTCAGATGTTGACAAAGGGGGCGAAGAGAGGGACAGTTAGACAAAGAAACTGACAATCGCACTTTTTGGTGCGATTTGATAGTCCGTTTACACCGCTCGGTTGTAAATGGCAATTTGTTTTAAGTTTACACTCGGCCGGTGTAGTGCACGGCCAAAATCGCACCGATTTCTTAACACCGGTGTAAAGGTGTAAGCGCATATACCATTTTTTTAACAGTGTAGAAAATGACAAATATAATTCAAGATTGTTGATTGCAAATTAAATTTGAGAAAATCTTTAAAAAAATTTGTTTTGAATTAAAGATTGAGAAAAATATTTAAAATGTCAATAATATTTCAAAATTAAAGAAACCAATTGAATCAATTCGTTGAAAATTTCAAAAATAATTGAAAGTCGAAGAAGTAGGAAAGTAAAAGTTGAAGAAATTCGTTAGAAAATGACAAAAAGTAATTTAAAATTATAGTTTCCATGTTAAAATTGATGGAAAGAATTCAATGATGTAGAAAAACATTGCCCTAAGTGGAAAGAAATTTTATGTCCCAAATCGCAAAATCGTGGATTCTTAAAAATGAGAGAAATTTTGTGAAAAATTGAATAGCGCGACCTTTAAAATGGTTTAAAAAATTAATGGACCACCAAAATATATATCTTTTAGACTAAAGGCCTGGACCCGGCTCACCATACAAAAATGTTCTAGTTACGCCTATGAAGTTTCTAATAATCTATAGTAGACAATGATTTGTTTAACTGTTATCTTTTTGACTCTAAAAAAACCAAATTTAGCTAGAATTGTTATCTATTTTTTTCTATAGATTTGGACACATTTATTGTCGTCTATAAATGTTAATAAGACTGTTGATTCATTTTATTTTTATTCATTTATTTCGATTAATTTATCTAGCGATAATAACTGCATTTCAACTTATTTGTAATTTTCTAATGGGTTCTTGTTGACCCGTATATGCGTATTTAAATAAATAAATGAACGTTAAAATAATAAAACAAACAGTTGAAAAATTCATTTCATAAATTTTCGAATCGTTTCAAAAACAGTTTCATTCTGAAATTGACAATTGCAAAGTGTGAATCGCAGAATTGAAAAGGTACAGAAAGTGTTGCTAATTGCGATTCATGTGATACAGATCGTAAAAAGCATAACTTCGCTATGTACATAAGGGGTAGGATGGAGCATTCATAACATCAGACAGTGTAATAAAAGTCAGCTCCTATCCCTTGATGGGGGTTGGGGTGAACAGGGGTATCAAAAAGCTTCCGAGAGGACGGGCACAGTATTGTCAGTAGCGGAGCTAGCTACAATTTCTATCGGATCTTCAATTTTATGAAATTCGTTTTTTCCGCGTCGTCAACTTCTGTTTTACATTTCTCGTGAAAAATAGTTGTCTTCTCAAATATTTCCACATGATTTTTACAACCCGCTTATATCCCGAATTTCAAAAAGAATTCAGATTGCCAAATATGCCATTCAACATTTATGGAAATGAAATAAAAACCTGGAAATAATTTAATACTTTGATACATAATATCTTAAATGTGAAATTAAATAATTGCGTGATAATGTATTGTTTAATTAATTTTAGTTATTGTTTACATATTTCCGATTTATTTTTGCGTTTTTCCCCTTTTTCAAACCCCCTTTTCCTTCCCCTTTTCACAACTTGTCAAGCCCTCCTTCTCCCTACTTTGTATCATCTTGAAAAAAAAGCATTTACATTTTTCTATTATACACTTTAAAGTGATGAAAATTTTTATCTTTTAAACTGTTGCATTCAAGACTTTAGATATTAAGTATTATAGTTTATTTATTAATTTTTACTATAAAAACTATTTAATCTGCGATAATCGTGCAAAAACAAAAATTTTCCCAGCGAAAATAGTAAAGTTTTAAACAAGAATAGAAATAGGGTGATGGAACCAATTGTCGATGAAATAGTAACACTGCATTAAAATTTATTTAATAACTCATAAATAAAACTACTTACATGCATAGGAACGGTTTATTTGAATAAAATATAATTAAAGTTTAAAATTCTGATATGATTTTCTAGTAAAAAAATAAATACATAAAGAAAAAATTAATATGAAAATTTATTGCATATAAATACCATTTGTCGAGGCTGCGATACCAATCGCTCGATTTCTGGACCCAATTGTCGTTTTTACTTTATAAAAATGATATTACTTAAAATTTAGGAATTAAAAAATGATTATTTAACTAAGATTTTGATTAAAAACATAAATAAACACATGTATTATAAAAAAAAACTTTATATTCTTTTGAAATTAAAGTATCTTACCGGTTTCTTTTCTGACGTCTGTAAACACAAGGGATTTTTAACCCCATAAAAACAAGAGAAAGTGTTGTTAAGGAAACGTGACTCGACAATTGGAGTTCGGTTAAAATAAAGAACCATTTGCCGAGTAATCATTTTATTTAAACTATTAAATACTATTAAATACTATTAAACTATTAAAAATAACATCAACGTGTTAATTTTCAAAAACTTTGTTCTTTTCTGTGTATAATGATATACTTATAAACCTCTTTTAAAATATAAAATATACGACTTTTGGAATTTAAATTATGATAGTCGTATTGTGAATGAAAACAGCAAATGGCGACTGTCAGCTGATAATGTTGATACTGCACTGTAAAAACAGGTGTCTTACAAGTGTCTAATTTTAAGACATAAGACGTTTAGAAAGCGTCTTACAGGCATTTTTAAGACACTATCTCAATGGTTTAAAATTAAGACACCTCAAAATGTCTTAAAAGTGAGGACAAAATAAGACACTTGTTTTTAGAGTGTGCATATTAAAACATTTAATTCTAGAAAAATGATCTTTAATCATGTAAAGAAATATTTTTGTATGTTCACACAAATTATTCATTGATAATGTAATACAATTATATTTTATATTTATAGTGTGATTTACTTTTAATAAGCAAAAGTAGTCAGTGAGACTCGACAATTGGTACCGACTCGGTAATTGGTTCCTTCACCCTATTCAAACTTTTTTAGAAACATTTTAATCAAGGGAAAATATAATTAATTATGTAATTTTCCTTTCATAATTGAAAATTAATTTAATATCTTCGCTACAGAAAAATTTACACGAATATCCCAAACTATAAACTTGATAGTAAAAATTATTTACTAGAATCTTTCAGTGTAGAAAACACTACACGTACAAAAAATATAAAACAAAGTTCGTCAAACAAGATCTATGTAAACATTAAACACAAAAAAATCATGTAAATTGTGTGATGTCACACTAAAACCGACCCCCACTCCCCTTTTCAAAAATTGTCTCAAAATTTGCCACCAAAGTAATTTATTTACTTTTGCCTAATAAATTTTTTTTATTTAGTTTTTGCTTATTAAGTTTTGATTATTTAATTTTTTTTATTGAGTTTTACTAATTAAGTTTTGCCTAATTAGTTTTGTTTATTCATTTTTGCGTATTTATATTTGCTTTTTTAGTTTTAAATGTTAGTTTTGATGATTTAATTTTTATGGTTTAGTGTTGTTTATTTCTTTTTGTTTTTTTATTTTATCTTATCTATTTTTGCTTATTTAGTTTTGTTTATTTAATTTTGCTTATTTATTTTTTCTTATCTAGTGTTGCTTATTTAGTTTCGATGTTAGTTTTGACGATTTAATTTTCTCTCTAAATCTGAATTAGTGATTTTCTACTAATGAATTAGCGAGAAATCTGTCACTATTAAATAGTGAAAACTTTCTCTATTTTTTAATAAAAAACTACTAATTTTAAAGTGAGATATTTATTAGTTGTAATAGTGAGGGTTTACTTTTTGAATTAGCAGATATTTCACTTTCAAGTTAGTAGTTTCCTACTAATACTTAGTATTTTTTTACTGAAAAATAGTGCAGTTTTTCAATATTTAACAGTAGCCGATTTCTCGCTAATTTATTAACAGAAAATCACTAATTCAGATTTAAAGAATTAATGATTTAATTTTGATGACTAAGTTTTGTTTATTTATTTTTTGCTTATTTATTTTTTGTTTGCTTCTTTAGTTCTGCTTATTTAGTTTAGATCAATTATTTTTAACAAATTTAATTTTGCTAATTTAGTTTTGTTTATTTAGTTTTGCATGTTTTTTTCAATGTTATAGTTTTAATGATTTAATTTTGATGATTTAATTTTGTTTTCTTTCTAGCTTTGATTATTTAGTTCTGTTTATTTATTTATTTTTATTTATTTTTACTCATTTAGTTTTAATGATTTAAATTTAATGATTTAATTTTGACAATTCAATTTTTCTTATTTAGTGCTCTTAATTTCTGTTTACTTATTTAGTTTTGCCTAATTGGTTTTATTTAATTATTTTTGCTTATTTAGTTTCTTTTATTTAGTTTTTATGTTAGTTTCGATGATTTATTTTTGATGACTTGGTTTGTTTATTTACTATTGTATACTTAGTTTTGGTTAATAAATTCTGATTTTTTAGTTTTGATGATTAAGTTTTATTTAATTATTTCTTCTTTTTTAGTTTTGCTTAAAATGTTAGTTTTAATAATTTATTTATTTTTCTTTTTTGTTTTCTTTCTATTTTTGATAATTTAGTTTTGTTTATTTATTTATTTTTAATAATTTTTGCTTATTTATTTTTGGTTATTTATTTTTGCCTAATTAGTTTTGTTTGATTACATTTGCTTATTTAGTTCTATTTATTAAGTTTTGCCTAATTAGTTTAGTTTTCATGTTTTGTTTCTTTAGTTCTGCTTATTTAATTTTTATGCTAGTTTTGATCTTTTATTTGTGATTTTATTTTTGATGACTAAGTTTTGTTTACTTATTTTTGACTAATTAGTTTTGTTAATTTATTTATTTATTTTTTTTGCTCTTTTATATTTGCTAATTTATTTTTGTTTACTTAGTTTTGCCTGATTAGTTTTGTTTAATTGCGTTTGCTTATTTAATTTTGCCTAGTTAGTTTTATTTATTTTTTGTTTGTTTCTTTAGTTCTGCTTATTTAGTTTTGATCCTTTATTTCTAACAAAGTTAATTTTACTAATTTAGTTTTGTTTATTTAGTTTTGCCTTCTTAGTTTTTGTTTAATTACGTTTGCTTATTAATAGTTTTTTTTATTTAGTTTTGCCTAATTTAGTTTATTTTTGTTTCTTTAGTTTCAATGTTAGTTTTGATGATTTAAGTTCGATGATTTTTTTTGATACCTTAGTTTTGTTTATTTATTTTGGCTTATTTACTTTTGTCTAATTAGTTTTGTTAATTTATTCTGTTCTGTAATTGTACTGTTTGCTTATTAAGTTTTGCCTAATTAGTTTTATTTATATTTGCTTACTTAGTTTTGCCTAATTAGCTTTGCTTTTTAATTTTGTTTATTGAGTTTCGCCTAATTAGTTCTGTTATTTTAGATTTGCTTATTTAGTAATGTTGTTAGTTTTGATAATTTCGTTTTGCTGATTTAGTGTTGTTTATACCTTCTTGCTTAATTGCTTTTGCTTATGTTGTTCTAATTTTTAGTTTTGATGACTTAGTTTTGTTTATTATTGTTTTCTTATTAGTTTTGATTATTTAGTTTTGTTTAAGTTTTTTTTGCTTATAAATATTTTTTTATCTATTTTTGTTTATTTATTTTTAACTAACTAGTTTTGTTTATTTAGTTTTTTTTTGCTTATTTATATTTGTTCATTTATTTTTGTTTATTTAGTTTTGCCTAATTAGTTTTATTTAATTGCGTTTGCTTATTTAGTTTTGACTAATTAGTTTTATTTATTTTTTGTTTGTTTCTTTAGTTCTGCTTACTTAGTTTTGATCCTTTATTTTTAATAAAGTTATTTTTGCTAATTTAGTTTTATTTATTTAGTTTTGCTTAGTTAGTTTTTGTTTAATTACATTTGCTTATTTAGTTTTGTTTATTTAGTTCTGCCTAATTAGTTCTATTTATTTATTTTTTGTTTCCTTAGTTTCAATGGTAGTTTTGATGATTTAAGTTTGATGATTTTATTTTGATACCTTAGTTTGGTGCATTTATTTTGGTTTATTTAGTTTTGCCTAATTAGCTTTGTTTATTTAGTTTTGCTTAATTTGTTCTGTTATTTTAGGTTTGCTTATTTAGTTATGTTGTTAGTTTTGATAATTTCGTTTTGATGATTTAGTTTTGTTTATTATTGTTTTCTTATTAGTTTTGATTATTTAGTTTTGTTTAATAACTTTTGTTTATCTATTTTTGTTTATTTAGTTTTGCCTAATTAGTTTTGTTTAATTACTTCTGCTTATTTAGTTTTGTTTAATAACTTTTGCTTATTTAGTTTTGTTTATTTAATTTTTCCTAATTAATTTTGATTATTTATTTTTGTTTATTTAGTTTTGTTTATTTAGTTTTGATGTTAGTTTTGATGATTTATTTTTGATGTTTTAAATTTAACGACTTAAGTTTTGTTTATTTATTTTGCTCATTTAGTTTTACTTAATTTGTTTTGTTTATTTATTTTTCCCTGTTAAATTTTGTCTAATTAGTTTTTTTCTTAATTTTCGCTTATTTACTTTTGCTTGTTTTTTTATGTTAATTTTGATGATTTAGTGTTGTTTATTTATTTTTGCTTATTTAGTTCTGCTTATTTATTTTTCTTTTTTTAGTTTTTATGATTTAGTTTTGTCTATTTAATTTTGCTTCTTATTTTTGTTTATTTATTTTAATTTTTTTCAAGGTGTGGGTGGTCTAATTTCGAGAAAAAATTGATGAAAAAGGTACGCCAATGTCTGAGAAGAGACCTAAGAGTCAGAAGTATGTGGTAGCCAGTTAGAGGAATTATATATAGCTTGTTTGTAGTTATTCCCTTGCACCCTTGGAACATCATCGTGGATGATATCAATTTACCAACCCCCCGGTCAAGTGGTTCCTCCTACTGAAACGTGGCAGTGAAACGAAGGCAAAGAATTGCAAGTATTTCATTTAGGGCAGATTAGACAGATTAGCGACCAACGACGCACGACAAAAGACCCTCTCCAACTTATTCGAATACTAGTCTAACGTGTAACGGAGTCTGTCCGCATATTCATGAATATCATTTAGTCTTTCATCTCAAACAAGTATTTCACATGTTAAATGTAGTAAAACATACGTCACTTTGAGGGAAGTTAAATGGATCAAACCTATATATTATCATGTCAAGTTAATTAAATTTTCAATATATTTTCTCATAAAATAAGTAGAATCTATGTACAATTTTAACGGAGATAAAAATTTTTAAGTTTGGCAAATTGTAGAAAAATATCCAATTTTTGGATTTTGTAAAAAAGAATTTATGATTGTCACTTGGTCCTTGGTGCATATAGAGTAAAAATAAAATTTTGAATTAATTAAGTGGATCTTTGTGCTAACAGAGATGTTTGTTACTGTAGAGAGATTCAGGTGGGCAGATTAAATCCAAAGCCGGATTTTATCATTTAACCCTTTATATATTTTGCAGAGCTCGTTTGCTATCATTTTAAAGGATCAGTCTCTATATTAATTAACGTCAAAAATGGATTTTCTCGTGAAACTTGAAACAAGTTTTTTTTAATGATTAGTCGTTCATTTATGATCTGCTATATGTTATTCTTTTAAGGTAATTAGAGTTCAGTAAGGTCAGTTGACAAAAGTAACTTTTATTAGTGTAAAAATGTTCCAATATATGGTGATTCAAAAGAATTTTTAATTAGCATCTTTAGTTTGCGTAAAATAGAGTAAAAACATTTAATTTGAAAATGTTTGTTTTCAGTTATATCTGCACAAAAGACAAAATGGAGATCTATAAACTATTTAGCTGAATCTGCAGGATTGGCTTTAAATCGGAAAATATATAGATCATCCTGCAAAAAAAAAAATTTCGTTAATTTTTATTTTATTTACGCGGTTTTTATATAATCTAAAATATGAACAAAAAATCCTCGGATTTAGTTGAGTAGAGGATAACTATAAAAATAAATCAAAAGTCTCTATACAGAAAAAAAAAATTATAAATTTTTCCAAAGTATTTTATAACTTTAGGAAAAGGTGACAAAAACTGAAAATTTTAAACAAAGAAATTTTAGAAAAATGCGTAAAATTTGATAGCCAAACGTCATAACAGCGTCATCTGTTTTATAGGGTTGCAAGCTTTAAGCCCAATCTATCGATTTTTTAAAAAAGAAGGGATGTAGAAATCAACCCTTGTTATTGCGATCTCTTTTATCGACTGTAGTCTAGATGAAAATTAACCCTCCGATGATGAATTAGAAGATATTTCAGAATGTTAATAATTAAAATAAAAATTTATAAAACGAACATGAAAAAATTCGTATAATTAGTTTAAAACCGTTAAGAATTAGTTAATAAAAAAACTATAATAATTATTATTTACAATTATTTACAAAACGTTTGACGATTATTAAAATAATTTATTATTAAAGAATTAAATTCCTTAGGAAAATTTTCTTGATTTTTTATTATAAAATGATAAAAAATTGAACGCATTCGTCATCACGTCGTTTCGATATATCGTTGGTAACCTCTTCAGATGCAAAAAATCTATTAAAAAGTAATACATTTTATTATATTATCATAACCCAAAATTAATTATTATAATAACTTTTAGTTTGTGTTAAATTTTTATTATAGTAAGTCTTAAGGTTTTTAAAAAAAAAATTTTTGTGAATTACAACAAAATTTTAGGTTTTGATAATAAAATGTATTTATTGATTTTTTAATATTTGTACTTAAAAAAACGAACTTTGGTAAAGAAAGTTCGTGATGAAAATGTTTTAAATTTTGGAACATTTTTCAATAACATTAACCAAAGAAATTTTCTGAGGAATTTCATTCTTTAATTTAAAATAATTACTGAAAATTAGATACATTGTTTGAAAATAAATTATTGTGTTATAATTAACTTGTGTTTAAAACGTGTTTTATTTATACTTAAACTCTGTTTTTATTAAAAATTCATTTTCCTAAATCTGTTCTATTTATAAAATCTGTTTTATTAAAAAAATTAAATTAAATAATAATATTCTCCGTAAACTCCTAAAGTTAGTTATTATTTATATTTATTCATCTTTTTCTGCCCACGTTTTCTGCCCACAACTAAAGTGAAGTTAGTCCCTGTTTTTTTTAATTAATTTTGATTCTCTTTATCAGAAAATTTTTAAATTGTTTTAGTTTACAGACAAAATATGCAGATGAGGTACTTATTATATGAATTTTAATAATAATTTAGAATAATTTAAAGTGTCGAATAGTCGGATTTATTAAAAATTCAAATTACGTTATTTTACTTTATTGAAAAAAATTAAAAAATTAAGTACAGTTTAAATTATTCTGTAACTTTTTTAACCATTTCTGGAGTTCCGAGAAACTTTCATCAAGTTTGCTGCAAACTTCGGAAAATTTGTTCATATTCCAATTACATCCTCAATGTTTTAAATACAATTTACAAATACGTAATTTCTACACCTCTTTTAAATTATTTTTGTCATTTTTAAAGTACTTTTGTCAACCCTAAAGTATTTTTGTCAATTTTCAAATATTTTTTTGATTCTGAATTTAATTTTTTCAAATTTCAATTATTCTCTTCAGTCTTTAAATTATTGTCATGAATATTTAAATTTATTACACAAGTTTTCATTTTTTTCTGTCATTTTTCAATTATTTTCTTAACATTTTAATAACTTCTTTCTATCTTTAAATTATTGACAGGAATATTTAAATTTTCAACACAAGTTTCTATTATACTTATGTTAATTTTCAATAATTTTCTTCAAATTTTAGTTACTTTTGTCATTGTTATTGTCATTGTTACTTTTGTCATTAATAAATTTAAAAATTCATGGTAATAAAAAAAATTGAATTTATTTATGTATTTATTTATTTACGGGTAAAAGCCCATTACAGTATAAAATTTAAACATTCATTTCAAGTAACAATAAAATTAAAATTTAATACAACAAGAATAATTACTATATTTGTAATTAATAGGTCGCATTCAATAATTTGAATAAAATAATAATTGAAATTTATAGAAAATGATTCTAAAATGGCAAAAATAATAGAAATATGAAGAAAATAATCATCAAATGACAAAAATACTTGAATAATATTTGTCTTCAAATTTTTAATTTAATGCACCAGTTATCAATTATTTTTTTTCAAATTACAATTATTTTTGTTATTGTTTAATTATATTCTTGTAATTTCAATTATTTTTAAAACTTTTTAATTATTTTTTTAAAATTTCAGTTATCTTCTTCAATCTTCAAATTATTGTCAGGAATATCCAAATTTTCAACACAAGAATCAATTCACTTTTGTTATTTTTTAATTATTTTCTTCAACTTTCAAATACTTTTGTCATTATTGTAATTGTCATCCAATTATTTTTGTCATTTTCCAATTATTTTTTTCGTATTTTTGTTATTTTTGAAAATTATTTTTTACAAATTTTAATTATTTTATTCAATTTTTTTTTATTGTCATGAATGTTTAAATTTCTTACACCTGTTTTTAATTATATTTTCATCATTATTTTTATTATTGTCACGAATTTATTAATTTTTTACGCCTTTTTCAATTATTTTCTTCAAACTTTAATCACTTTTTTCATATTCAAATTTTTTGCCATTTTTGAATTATTCTCTTAAAAAATTCAATTATTTTCCTCAAACTTCTAATATGTTTATCAACTTTTTAATTATTGTCTATAAATTTTTACTTGTTACACCAGTTTTCAATTATTTATGTCATTATTTAATCATTTTCTTAATGTTTAAATTGTTTCGCCAAGTTTTCTATTATCTTCAGATTTATAATTTTTAAAACCAATTATCAATTCTTTTTTCAAATTACAATTATTTTTATCAATATTCAAATATTTTTGACATTTTGGAATTAAGGTAACGGCACCAATAGTCGATCGGGTACCAATAGTCGATCAGTTTGATACAGTTTGATATAAGTCGATTAATTTGCGCTTTACATGTAATTTTTATTTGTTTGTTGTTAATTTTATTTGTAAAACTTATAAATACATTAATTTTTAAGTACTACGACTCATTTTTCTAGTTAATTAACTAAATAATTGTATTTCAAGTTGTGTGATCGACTATTGGTCCAAGATTGATCGACTACTGGTGCGAAAGGTTTTCAGCCATTTTTGCCGCTGATCGACTATTGGGTCCCTAACCCCCAAAAGAAGGTCCTTTTTAAATTTTAATTTTACAATAAATAACTTATACTAAATAATTCGATGTCACCGGTTACGCATTTGCAGAGCTTCCACTACATAATTTAAAAAAGAAAATTCAAAATGAATAGTTCGTTTTGAATTTATTGAGTTTTATTGAAAATCTTACTTTTTTATCTCAAGATGTTGTCGAGTATTGGTTCCATTACCTTATTATCTTTAAATGTAATTTTCTTCAATCTTTTCATTATTGTCATGAATTTATTAATTTTTGGAGGCCAGTTTTCAATTATTTATGTCAATATTCAATTAATTTCTTCATATTTTAATTATATCGTTAATTTTTCAATTATTTTATACAATTTTTCAATAATAATGTATTACATTTTTTATTTTTTACTTCATTTTTGAATATATTTCTCATTTTCTATAATTTTTTTTTCTAAATTTTAGTTGTTTTTGTCAATTTTTAACTGTTTTCTATACATAAACATTTTTTGGATATTTTTAAATTATTTTTTTCAAGTTTTAATTATTTTCTTGAAAATTCTATTATTTTTTTCAATTTTTCAACTATTGTCTAAAAAGTGTAATTTTTACCCCAGCTTTTAATTAATTATGTTATTATTCAATTAGTTCCTTTACATTTTAATTATTTTGTCAATATCTCAATTATTGTGCGCAAAATTTACATTTTTTACACCAGTCTCAAACTTTGTTTTCAAATTTTAATTATTTTTGTTATTCTTCCATTATTTTCTTGTAACTTTAATTATTTTTGAAACGTTTCAATTATTTACTTCAAATTCCAATTATTTGGTTTCAATCTTTGTCTTCATTTTTTGATATTTAATCAATTTTTCAATTAGTTTTGTCATTTACAACTTTTTTTTCAAATTGAATTATTTATGTCATTATTCAATTATTTTCTTCATATTTCAATTATTTTTTAGATTTTCTGTTATTTTTTTCAAATTTAAATGGCTTTTTCTGCTGGCCTCCCCCAATTTAATATCAGTAATATCAAACTCATTGTTACTTATTCACTCACTTTCTTTAATGATAGAACGTCCAAGGCTGCGTACTGCCGGTAGGACGCGCTTTCACACAGTAAACGTCCTTCCGGAAGGACAATTCATTTTTGTGAAAAAATATTTTAATTTCATATAATCATCATCATCATCATCACCATCATCATTATCATCATAATTCATCATCTTCATCATCAAAGGAATTGAGTTTATTATTACTTTTGTAAATATTGTTATAACTAACGTAATGGCGGCCGGTGGTAAATGGCTCAGGCGCGAGTCCCTCGGAAATCGCTCTATAAAACCAATATGGAAGCAGATAAGTATAAAAATAAATATATGGTTTTTTAGGTAATGAAACAAGCTTTCAGATGACGTAAATATCGATTTTTTAAGTTTATGTACAAGGGCTAGGTAGTCTTTTTAAAAAAACGAAAACGTCCTGCAGGCAGTACCGCGCGTCGTCTTTTTGTGACTAAAAATTATGTGAATTTTTGGAAAATTTAATTTCTTTTAGCTACCAAGCTTCGGGGTTTGAATTTACAAGTTCCAAGTTTACATGCGCTGAAAGCCTGATTCTTTACCTTTCCAACCATATATACTACTTTTTGTTTATCTGAATCCATGTTAATTTTATAACGCGATTTCGTACGTACTCGCGGAAGGCTTTTTTGTCCTGCCGGAAGGACGTTGGACGTTCTATCATTAATCATTTTTTTCACTTAAAAACTAATCATTTACTCAGTTTTTTAAATTAAAAAGTCATTTTTTTCACTATTTTTAATCTGCAAGCCCTGCTTATTGGATAAATATTATTCATCGATTTGTCTTATTTATTATTATAGTTAAATTCCTAAAATGTATGGAAAACTGCGTTATATTTTGCAAGTATTTGAATTAAAATCCATGATTTTTAAAATGTACACCTTCATTTAAAATCTATTTTAATTATTTATCATTGTTATTCCCGGATTATATTTTCTTCCATAATAGTTTGGCTATTCATTATTTGTTATGAAAATTCCGCGAATTTTTCAGAAATAATCTCATTCTTCTAAAATTTTCAAGTACCTTTTATTGTTAAAATTCGGGTCTTTGTCTTTTAATTGCTCTTTTTATCTCAAGACTTCTATTTCATCCAAGGTTAAAACGGAATCTTCATCATTTGGTTCAATTCTAATACCATTTTTTTCATTCTCAAAAAATTTTTATTAACGTTTTTTATTTACTCGGTATTTACTTGTTTATTAAAAGTAAAACGTCTAGTTGTTTAAGTATCTGTTAATCTATTCATGTATATATATTAAGTTAAGTAAAAGAAACAAAAACAAATTAATGAAAAGTATAAATAAATTGTTTTTTTTTTAATAATTGCCATTAATCGAAATTTTACGTAAAACTCCTTTATATAGGCTAGTCAATTTTTTTTAACAATTTGTTATCTACACTTAATGGACGGACGGATGGACACCAAAGTCTAAAATAAGTGCAAAAGTCCAGACTTATTTGAAGAAATAAGATTAAATGAAACCCTTTAAAAGTTCAATGAAGGGCAATTAGATTCTAGATAATTCGACTTTAAAATATCTTTTATTTCTTGCTTCGCGGTATTAATAGATATTTTCTTAGAACACACTATCAGCTTCAATGAGGAGGCTGCAAACCTATAATTAACCGATCATGAGTTCTCGTCCATATGATTTAATACTTAGCGGGTATTTTTAAATTACGTATGCATTAAATTGCAAACTTTGGTTTTTTCCTATTCTTTATTCATTCAAATTTCTAGAAATTAAGATTTTTACATCTGATTTCATTTTTTCTAAACTAGTGCTCATTAAACGATTATCATGAAGTTCACGTTAGTTCTCAGTTTAGACGATGCTTAAAAATGATTTAATTCATCTGACTGGTATTCCCAAAACTCATTTGTCTTTCAATTTACAGACGTAATTACTAATTTTCTTATTTCATTGTCTCAATATTTCAAAGACAAGGCATCATAAAAAAACGTATCAATGGAGATAGAAATTTTCGTTCATTTTAATTCCATAAGAATCTTTTCTAAGAGCTAAAAATAAAGTATTTTCTTTCGAGCCTTTCAATTGCAATTGATTATTAATTCGACTCATGATCAGTCCACCTTATACAAGAAAAACGTGGGCCTTTGAATTTAACATGCAAACATCTGCTGCTGCGTAAGAAAATATTTTTTGAATATTTAAAATAAAATCTTGTTTGTTTATTTTTAAGTGATTTATTTTATTATTCGAGAACAAGATCTTTGCTAAATTTATGAAAATGTAAATATTTTGTAGATGAATCAAGAATCATATTTAAAATTGTTTTAATACTCGCGAACTAAATAAAATTGAATAAAAATCCTAATTTTGTAATAATAATATGATAATACGAAATACAAATTAACACATGAAGATAAAATGTAGTGCCTATAAAAAACTGAGAAGAAACGTTTTTAAGTGCAAGAATGTGAAAGTAAATGAAGCAATAAATTATATCTCACAATTGTTTAATCATGGCTTTATAATTTAGTCAGAGAGGAGAAAATAAGTTCTACGTCATTTTTTGATGTGATTTTGATAAGAAGAAAAGATAGGTGACACAAAAAAATTTTCTAACAAAAGAAATTTTTAAAATTTTTGTATTAATTTTTACAAAATAATAAAGTCTTCAGTAATAATTATTTATATTCTTTATTTCAGTGAGATATTTAAGGATAACATAGTTATTTGTTATTAAAAATATACGTTTGAGTTTTTTTTATATCTAAGGAATAATGAAAAAAACTATAGGATAATATGAAACATAACAAGGATTTTCATTATAACAAAGAGGGGAGAAAATTCTCAGGAGTGGGAATGAAAGGTACAATGACTCTACTCCTGAGTTTACCACCATTAAATCACTCCCTCTCATATTAGTACTTATGTTGTTCTACTCAGTATTCTTTTTACCACCGACTGAGTTGTTTAAATACTCTTTTATCCTAAAAACTCAAAACTTCTTAAATTAATTAAATTCAAATGATTTTTCTCAATTACAAACTAATTCCTAATTACAAAAAAATATTTTTTCATTAAACCTTAATTCTGCCAAAAAAAAATATTGATTAATCAACACTGAACAAAAAAAAAAAGTAATCTAATGATTGTAACTTGTAACACCTTCAATTTATAATACTGCCTTTTTTCAAAATGACCCAAATTTTCGAAAAAGTTCGTTCCAAACCGAAACCAAAGCCAAAAATGCTGGCAGCTTTCGAAAAATCAAAATCGTTTGTGGAGTTGAGTTTTTTGAAAAAGAAGAATGTCAAGGAACGGGATGCAAGTGAAGTGTTCAAAGAAGACAATTATTATGCAAATAATAAAAATCTTTCAATTATGACTGATACAGTGTTGGGTGAAGATTATTACAAGTATTTTAAACAATTTAGTGAATTAGGGACTTTTGAACCATCGTCTTCAAATACGTTAAGAAGAAATAAACTCGAGAATAATTTAAATAATAGTGTCAATAGTTCTCGTTCAGTGAAAAATGAAGAAGTCAGAAAAGATATTCGAGAAAATATTGGATGTGGATTATATCTGAAGATCAAAAGAGAGATCGTGAAAAGTTTTCGGAATAATAAAATCGATCCCAATTCGAGGTAATTTATTTATAATTTAGTAATAAATTTAATCGTCATTGTTTATGTAATATTATTTACGTTATTATCTTTTTTTTAAATAGGTTCGAGAGAACTAATTATTATTATCATTTACAACTATATATTTAAATTCCTTCACCTTAAAATCTTTCGGTTTAATTTTCTGTTTCCGTTCAGTTTTTCAACTTTTTTCGTAATACCGTTCAAGATTGAATAATGTTTTCAATGAAAATCCCTAACCGCAGATCAAGGTTTCACAATTAAGAACTCATTTTATAAATTTACAAACCTGTAATTATAACACAAAATTTCATATTAGGAACACATATTTTTATCTGTTTTATTCTTTTCTTTGAACTAAGAAAATAAATCCAAGAGATGATTAAAATTTTTATAACGTTGATTAATAACTGAGAAATATAATTAGTTTCGTAATATCAAACAAAAACAATTCAGGGACAGTGAAAAAAACCATTCGACCTGAAACAAGAAAATTTATCAATTTTTAGAAAAATAAATAGAAGTTTTTTCTTTTTTCTGAGAAAATGAACAGAATTTACTATTATTTACAAGAATTGGGATTTACCCTGAGCATAATTTTCAATTCATAATTCAGTTCAATTGAATGCATATAAATTGCAAATCAGTTTACGAGAAAAGCATTGATTTTTATTAAATAAAAAAAAGCAAGGGATTAAAATTTTTATGATCGCATTTTACACGCATCGGTGAAATAGTTGGAAAGTCCACACGTGGCTCTACTCTGAATGTTAAAAAACCCCCAGGAAATGTTCAGGGAAAAGAAACTGGTTATGTTCAACAGAGGGAAACGTAGACAGTGACTCAGCCGGGCAAATGATAGACACACTTGATTATTTTACAAACAGTACCGTAATTAGCCACCATCAACAATATTATATTTTGTTTATTTTAATAGAACATTATTATTTTAATAAAAAAGAAAAGAATTTAGTCTTCGAAAACGAAGTTTTAATAAAGTTCTGAAAACAATTTTTTTTAAGTATAACGTTTAAGAAGAGTTTTTGTAAATAAATTGTTCAATTAAGGTTTTAATAAAGTTTTGGAAAATAAAATTTTAAATAGGTATGGATTTTAATTAGTCATTAAAACTTTTTTGATACAGGACTTTTTTAATAAAGTTTATCCATAATTTTTTTTCCATAAACTTTTTTTATCTTATCCTATCAAATGACCCCAGATTAAATAAAATTCTTTTAAAATTGGCAAAGTTATACCAATTTTTAATTTTGTAATCATTAAATTTTGATTTTATGATTCGAGTACCTAATATTAAGTTTATTAAATAATGTTACATGTATATGATTCTTAAACTCTAAAAATTATCTTAGCATTGCAAAAATGCATAAAAATTAAGAAACAGCCAAAATAATCAACGAAAAAAATAATGAAAAATGTCCATAAAAATTTAATGATGTTACTTCAAAGTTAAAAGGGTAATAACTTTGACAATTTAAAAAGAATTTTATTCAATCTAGAGTCATTTGAAACTGAATTTATCAGGCTTTACATGTGTATTGAGAGAGAATATAATTTTAATAAGATAGGAGATTTAAATCAGCTTCAAATTTGAAAAATTAAAGTTTTTGATGATTTTAGGTCTATATTTTCATGAATTTTATAATGATAATAAAGAAATTCTTGTAGAGCTTGGAAGCATATATTATAAGCTTTCAAGAAAAAAACTTTTTGATTCGGATTAATAAAGTCTTTTTAAGGAGGAATTGGACACGTACTCGAGAAGAGGTTATGTTTAAAGTCATTATTTTACTTTTTATAATAGAAAAACTAACTTTTAATATAATTTTATTTAGACAAAATGTGGCAAATTTAATTTAAAACCAAATAAATCGTCAAAACTCACAATTGAATAAAAATTAAAGATTTTTGACATTCAGAAACAAATTTAAAGTTTCTCTCATTTCTCTAAAACATTTCTGAATGTCAAAAATCTTTAATTTTTATTCAATTGTGTGTTTTTGCGATTTATTTCGGTTTTAATTAAATTTGCAACATTTTGTCTAAATAAAATTATATTAAAAGTTATTTTTTTTATTTCTAAAGCAAAATAATGACTTCAAACATAACCTCTTCTCAAGTCCAATTCCTCCTTAAAAGATTCTTGAACAAAGTCTTTCCATAAAGTTTGTTAAATATTTTTTTTAGTACAGCTTTTTCGAAAAAATTGTTTTTACAAAAAAGCATGTTAACAGGTACTATACTTACTTTTAGTTAAAAAGCGTCAAGAAATGACGGAATGTTTATTATTGGCACATTTTTAAGAAATGAATCAATATAATTTATTAAGAGCTATTTTTTATTAAAAAAAAGAAAACTATACAACAATATTCTAAGAATGTTTTGCATCATCAAACTCGCATTTTCTATTCTTTTGTTTAAACTTGTAATCATAAAGTGCAATTAATGTTTTCACAACTTCAAATCATTGGATAATTAGGTACTCGCTTGACGTTAAATTTATTTAATTGCAAAAGGCTACATTTATTTTTGAAAAATTTTCCTGTAGAGAGATTGAGTAAAAATATTTTACATACCTACCCTTTCCTTTAAATCTGAACCAGTGGAAAGTTTGTGATTTATTTAAATCTAGCTTAAATTTGATAACTTATATTACCGGCAAAAATTGTGGGACCACTTACAAAAATGGGATTAAAAACATTTTTAAAATGTTGATAACTTTGGCAGATATTAGCAAAATGAAATTTCTTATAGACCGTTGGATAGCTTATAAAATTTTCCATTAAATTTATTTTAAAATTTATTTTAAAGTTATTTTAAAACTTCTTTGATTAAAAGAAACGGAGATTCAATATAATAAAGACAGGTGAATTTTTCGTTCTTTGTGAATTTTCATTGTTCAAGTTTGGTGTGTTGCATTTTCTATAAAAGTAAATGAAAAAAATGGAAATTAAACTGAATTAAATCTTGAAACCTTTAAGCTAAGCCAAAGAAAATTAAAATATCTTGACTAGTTCAGAAGTTATAAGTAAATGTGTGATACGAAACAACTCAACGATTTTAGTGCTCGCTCCACTTTTGGCTGCGTGAGGGCAGGAAACAAAGGAATTGTTGCGTTTTGTTCTTTATACACATTTACTTATAACTTTTGAACCAGTCAAGATATTTTAATTTTCTTTGGCTTATTTTAAAACTAATATTTCAAGGTTTAATTCAGCTTAATTTCAATTTTTTCGAATTACTTTTCTAGAAACTGCAGCATACGAAACTTGAATAATGAAAATCCACAAAGAACGAAAAATTCACCTGTCTTTATCACATTGAATCTTCAATTCATTGAACATTGAAGCTTCAAAATAAGACCATATAACGGCAAATTTTATAAGCTTTTCAACGGTCTATAAAAAAATTTATTTCGCTAATATTTAACAAAGTTATCAACATTTTAATAATGTTTTTAATCCCATTTTTGAGTGGTCTCACAATTTAAGCCGGTAGTGTAAATCAGAAAATATTTCAACAAGTTTTTAGTCAAACTTCCCTAATTTGATTTATCTGTTTCTTGACTCAGTAGGTTTTAATAAAAAGTTACTAAAAATAGGTAACTCAGCCCACTTTTTAATAATTCAGATTTAATAAAGTTTTTAAGTTTTTTTTTTTAATAAAGTTTGGTTGAGGCATTTAAAACAATGAAAATGTTACTTTGAACGGAAATGAAAATTTGAGCAAATTTAACTTTCTTTTATACGTCACTGTAGGGTTTATGGATGTGCACCTGAAATTATACAGTAAAAGTACATTTACGTGTGGCGCAGCACGTGTAATGTACTTCCCGCGTTCATCGGACCTGAACGTTGAAGGGAACACGCTTCGTGATTCGAATGCCGGTTCTTTTGTAACTTGTTTCCGTAGAATCGTGGAAAGAATCCTCTTATTTAAACTTTAGGTATATATAGGATTTAAAACGAAGCTTATTAAATTTAACACACAAAATTTCCATCAGATCTTAGATTTGATCATTCCGTCGAAACACATTTTTAAAAATCTGTACAGCAGAAATACGTTTTCCACTGTGGTTATCGCAATTTGATTAAAAAACTAAATAATATAATCTCATGTAATTAAAACATTTCAGTGAATCATGCATTTACACACACTTCCTGTTTCAGTAATTATCCAGTAAATTGATGGGGTGCTTAAAACTCCCCTTATAAAAGAACCCGCTCTGTCGCGTGCTACTTTAAGCAGGTGGTTTTTAACCCTTGATTTACAAATGTATTTTTTTAGGGACCCCAAGTGGTATCACATCATTATATATTCGAGTTTTGATTGAAAATTGGACCAACATTTTCTTTGCCTTTCTTAGGAAAAGTTTTTTTTTTATTTGACTTAGTGAAATTGGTAATTTTTTTTTATTTAATATTTTTTACGAAACTTGTTTTTAAGAAAATTAAAATTAATTGAACTTTAAAGAAATGTATGATTGTAAAATTCAAAATTTCAAATCACTGAAAAACGGTATTCTATGTTCAAGAATTATTCTTGGCGTCTATTAAAGAATAAAATATTCTTCTATTAAGGATATAATATTCTTAAAATAAGAAGAATATTCTCAAATTAAGAAGCATATTCTTAAACCATGAAAAAATTTCTTAATGTAAAAATATGCTTCTTATTTTAAGAATACGATATCGTTATAGAAGAATAATTTATTCTTAAATAAGCGCCAAGAATAATTCTGAAATAAAGAATACTGTTTTTTTAGTGTAAGTATTAAAGGATAATAATTAGTTGTTTCTAAATTAAACATTTTTTATTAATATTCATTAACAAACAATCATATAAATTATAAAATAATTGATTAATTTCAACCAAAATTGTATAACCGTTGTGTACTTTAAAGAAATGTAAATTTCAAAATGGCGGATTCAGTATGGCCTCATCAAATCTGTTGTAATAAGTATTATAGGTGTTTTGACCTTATGAAAATAAAATAAAACATATCTACTTATACATTTTTCAAATAAAGTTAGTTTGGATTAAAATATTTTGTCAATTACGCATTATTTAATATTTTGTGTTTTTTCTTCAACGAACAATTGCAATTTTTATTCGATTATGTCAAACAATAGCTCATTTTGTTCTTTGAAACATTCTCTACAATTTTACTCATACAGTAACATTTGAAAATGTAATTAAATCTTTGAAAATTTGTTACAATCAATTTTTGTTTTATTTTATTTTTATGATAAAAATATTTTTTTTGGTTGAGGTTGTGTTATAGGGTCAAACTTCCTTAAAATTAAAATCGACGAATAAAAACATTTAAAATTCATCGAATTAGCCTAAATCGAATAAAATTCGTAGGTTTTTATGATAAGTAAATACAAATTTGAGGTTTACATTTTCACAATTCAAAATGTCAGATGAGATTAAAAAAATTGAGTGAAATCGTTTAAATCAAAATCGCACTTTCTAAATTATCTTACTTTGATAAAAATGTATTTTACCTATTTCTACTATTTATTTATTTAATGTTGTAAAATAACAAAAAATGAAATAAAATTTGTCAATTAAAATTATTAATTATAATAAATGTAAATAAGGAATTGGAAATTAAAATATTTAATGAATTATTAAAAATAAGAGGAATTTTTGTTTCATTAAAAATAAATAAATTTAGTAATTGTCAAATTTTTAAAATATAAAGCACGATGTTTTTTATAAAATATAATGACCAACAATAAATTACCCTCGTTTTTGTTTAATCTTGTGATCCAAATGAAAAAACAGCATATATACAACAATCATGACATCAATATTAATACAAATAAATACCTTATAAAGTAAAATAAACTAACAATTTTGACTTCAGTTCTAAGAAAATATTTAAAAAATTAAATTATCTTCGATTTAAGTATACTAAAATTAAGTTTAATACCTAAAGGTAACAATTTTTTCTTTATTTAAGGTATATCTCTCGGTTAAATTTTAATAATATGGAGGCTATTTGAAAAAAAATTCCAGTGTTCTTTAAAGAGATTCTCTTTATTGACATAACCCCGAACTAGAAAATCGTTTTTCACCTCAAATAAAAATATTATTCAAACTAATTTTACCGAATTTTGAAAGATCCAGTTGTACATTTTTCAGAAAAAATTAGGTTGAGCAACAAATTGTTGTCAAATAATAATAATTTAACATTTTATGTATTTTTTTAAATGTAATGAACAACTGCAATTTTCATCCAATTCTGACAAATAATATCTCATTTTTTTTCACTGAAACATTCTCAAAAATTTTATTTGTTAGATTTTGTTAAATGATATTTTGTTTAAAAAATATTAAATAAATACAATTTATTCTTTACATATTTTTTACACAGAATATTATTTAAAAAAATCTGACAAATCATTTCAACGTTTTTCTTAATTCTTTGTCAAGTATCTAAACTCAAAAATTAATAAAATTTTTAAATTCATTTTTTTTTCTTTCCGAGAAAATCTGATTTTTGCAAGTTAAAAAGAAATGTTTATTTATACACATTTTTAGGCAATATAACTTTTCTCTCACATCGTTTATTTATAAATTTTTAAAATTGATCCGGTTTTAATTTATAGATGGAGCATTCTACGTGACAATTTCATTCAAAATTTTTTTTTGCTTAGAATAATTTCTTTCTGATTCTCTATGAAAAATAAGGAAACACGTATTTTTTTAATTTTTTTATTGAATGAAAATCACAGAAGTTATGAATTTTTAAAATTTAACGTTTTTTGAAATAGAGCATTTTTAACTTCGTTTTTCTCCTTTATTATTAGTAAATTGAAAATAATGCCCTACATAAAATTTGTTCAATTTTTCTTAGATTTTTTAGACATATAGTAAAAATTAATGAATATGGCAACAAAAATACATGAAAAATTGAATTTACTCCTAAAAAGTGACTTTTCTCAAAATCGAAGGTCTCGATTTTCGATTTTTTTCTTTCAATGCAGTTACTGATTAATAAAGAAATTTTTCTCGTAAGTCTAAAAGTGGTGCTCTTTAGCGTTTTAATCATATTTGCATTTATATAGTTTACTTTTACATTTTTTTAAATTTTAACCTTCTGTTAAAAAACAAAAGAACTGTTACACACAGGAAATTGTAAGTCGAAGTTGTTTAATTTCTATAATTCATAATTTAAACTTTTTGCAACAAGAAATTATTATAAATATCATTGAAACATTAAAGAGCACCACTTTTAGACTTACGAGAAAAATTTCTTTATTAATCAGTATCAACATGGAAAAAAAAATTGAAAATCGAGACCTTCGGTTTTGAGAAAATTCACTATTTTGGCGGAAATTCAAATTTTCATGTATTTTTGTTGCCATATTCATTATTTTTTACTGCATGTCTAAAAAATCTAAGAAAAATTAAACAAATTTTATGTAGGGCATTATTTTCAATTTACTAATAATAACGGAGAAAAACGAAGTTAAAAATGCTCTATTTCAAAAAACGTTAAATTTTAAAAATTCATAACTTCTGCGATTTTCATTCAATAAAAAAATTAAAAAAATACGTGTTTCCTTATTTTTCATATAGAATCAGAAAAAAAATATTCCAAACAAAAAAAAATTTTTTCTGAAGAAAATGAGAAAATTGATCACATCAATTTTAAAAATTTGTAAAGAAGCAATGTTAGAGAAAAGTTTCATTGCCTAAAAATGTATCTAAATAAACAATTTTTAAACATTAAAAATTTTCTTTTCTTAAAAAAAGTCGGTTTTCCTTCCCAAAAATATGGTTTTCAAAACACTGGAATTTTTTTTCTGATATCCTGCATTTAACCCAGAGATAAACCTTAAAAAAAATTCTGAATTAAATTATACACTTGTCACGTCTCTAATCCATTCTCGATAACTTGATAAACGAGTGTAAACTCCTGGAATTTGTGGCTGGGCGCAACCATAACCAAAAGAAACAATTCCGTAGACTGTGTATCTGTCCCCAAGAGGTCCTCCTGAATCACCTGTGCACGAATCACTACCACGACCTCCATAACAAGTGTGCAAATGCTTTTGTAAAATATCTGGAAATATCCTCGAGCATTTTTCGAAGTTAAAATGAGAAACTCGAGTGGCCATTAGGTACGTTGATACGAGACTTTTTTGCTGTGAAAAAATGTATTTATTAAATAATTGTATATAGGATTGACTTATCAATGTTGGAAATTACAAAATAAACATATTTAACTTACTTTTCTGAGAACACTGCTTCCTAAAGCCATTCCAGTTGAGCCCCAACCAGAAACGACAAGAATCGGTGGTTCATAGTCATAATTCACAGGCGGCAATTGAGCCGCTTGAATGAACTTCGAGAATCGAAATTTTGGCTCGACTTTAAAAAGGGCAATGTCGAAAATTGGAATTTTTTCCTGAATTAAACTAATGTCGGAAACGACAATTTGCGCAACGCGATGTATTGTTCCTCCTCTTTGAAATTGATCGGATCCTGCACGAACTGCGTATAACGTTTTGTCCATAACTTTGCTGTAATTGGTTAAATGTTTCATTTAGTTTAATGATAATTATAACTGAAATATTAGTTTTACATTACGCCTCCCGTTGATAAAATGCTTATTCAGATGTCAAAAATATATAATTCTAATTCAAAGCTCAGTTCAATAAGAAGCTACACTGAGAAAAAATTTTGGTAAAAATTCCTGTGCCTTCACTATAAAAGCGTCATAATTGACAGTCCCCGAAATATTACCGTGCTGTCTTACAATTTTTACCGGATTTTCTGGTAAAAATTGTGAGAAAAATTTCGGGGACTGTCAATTATGACGCTTTTATAGTGAACAGCACAGGAATTTTTACCAAAAATTTTTCTCACTGTAGTTCGTGGTCCGTGTAATATAATTCCTATTCACTGTTCAAAATAATATAATGCTAACTCAAAGTTTCGTTTAAACTTTAAAATAATTAAAATGCAATTTTTCTTTTTACTAATTGAAATTCAAGTTTAAATACAGTAAATAATAAAATACTAATTTAATTATGATATTGTATAACTCGTTTTCGTCTTTAGATGTAAAAATAATTAAAACTTTCCTGTTATAAATAATGTAATGCATGATATTTTTCATTATAAACAATAAATTACACGGAAATAAGTTCTTAAACTTCTATTATTCATTCACTAGATTAAATTTAATTTAAGATTTAAAACAAAGCTTACTAATTTTTAAATATTTTAACGTAAAATATTAAGATTTTAGACAAATGTTTAGTATTATTATTCAAGATTATTATAAACATTGTAAATGTTTGATATCATAATGCTGAGTCAAAATTGCGTTCAATATAATTCAAATTCAAGTTTTTTAAGTACAATAAATAATAAATATTTTAAAATTGAAGTTAAAAAATTCTGGGAAAAATTTGAAATTAATAATAAAATTCTAATGTAATCATGATGTTATTTCCCCCTTTTTCGTCTTTAGATATAAAAATAATTTACTTGTTCCTGTTATTATGAATAATTTAATGTATGGAATCTAGTTTATAAACAAATAATATTAAATTTAGATATTAAACTTTTAAATTTAAAATTTAAAACCAAATTAACTAATTTTTAAATCTTTCAATTAAAAACATCAACAATTTCCCTTACAACAAAAGGATATCCCTAGGATATCCTCAGGATATCGGAAATAATGTCAGGATATCCTGAAAATGTCCCCAGGATATCCTCAGGATATCAAAAGGATATCCTGCGGATATCCAAGCCGCCGCAATAAGGATATTCTCAGGATATCCCTAGGATATCCCCAGGATATCCTTAGGACATCCTCAGGATATCCCCAGAAATGTTTAAAAGGATATCCCAGGATATCCCAAGGATATCCCTAGGATATCCTTAGGATATCCCAAGGATGTCCTCAGGATATCCCAGGGATATTATTGAAAAAAAAATTATAATAAAGTAGATATTAATTTACTTATTTATAATTTTTTATGTCCTTTCTTATATATAATAATTTAATGGTTAAACGCATCGGAAAAATCTTATGGGATACGGGGATCGAACCTACTTAACTATGATGGATGCCAAGCTTACGCGTAGCCTTAAACCTCTCGGCTACTTAGCACTTGCTATTCAAAATGCAATGAATCTTTGTTACTCTTCCGTAAAGTTTAGTGGCCTTCCTCAAAACCAAAGGATATCCTACGGATATCCTTCAGGATATCCTCAGGACATCCTGAAATAATGTTAAAATAACCTGAAAACGTCCCTAGGATATCCCTAGGATGTCCTGAGGATATCCTAAGGATATCCCTAGGATATCCTAAGGATATCCCTAGGACATCGTAAGGATATCCTTAGAACATCCTAAGGATATCCTCAGGACATCCTCAGGATATATTCATGCTGTTACAGTGATGATGCGTATAAATACTTTATGAATATTTATAGGCTAAAAACTATGCTATTCCTTAGGCTCTAAAACATTTTGCATACTTATGGCTATTGGTCACATGCAGGTATCTCTTAGACGCCGTGAGGGGAATTGGTATACCCCCACCACTTGCTTAAATTTAGTTTCTACGGAATACCGGGAGGTTCTTCTGGGTTTTAAGTTGTAACGTATTGGGGGCATACCGTTTCTTTTCATCACGTCCATGCGCCATGTGATAAAAGCCCGTTGGTCACAGCAACAAATTACAAATTATACCTGCTATTGGTTATAGTATTCTTTTAATTGGTTTTAGTATAGTTTTTCAACAATTTGTTTAAACAATAATTTTTTTAATTACAACTTTTTATCTGATAATTATTTAATGTTGTTTTTAATATGAAGATAGTGATAACTTGAGACATTGCTTTTTCCTCCTGATGTAGCTTATAATGATAGTTCACGAGCGTATAGCATAGTGGTTGGAACGTTGCGTTGGGCTTTAGGCCCAGGAGTTGCGAGTAGTTCGAGATCTCTTAGCGTTAAATAGATTTTGGTAAAAATACACAACCTGTTTGTTAAATTTACGTACAATTGCCTGTGTGGGTAGTTGTGAGTTACCAAAAAGCTTGTGTATTTTTATCTAAATATCATTGGGTAGTTGTTTAAAAGGCTTTAGGTAAAATTACTGAAAATCTTGTGCACTTTAATCCATAAAATCTTTGGGTTTTTTGGTTCCAAAACATTATAGGTAAAATTACCCAAGTAATTTCTTTCAGTGATAGTGTAGCTCGCCAACACAAAGGTACCCTTGTACAAAAAAGTTATATTTGGTTATTAATTTGCATAAGTATAAGATATTTTAAAATTTCTAACGTGTGGTAATCTAAATTCCATGTGTCAAACTTGTGGAAATATCTGAGTATTTGTGGATCTATAGATTATTGATTTTCATGAACACCATTAAAATTATCAAAATATTGTAGATATATATAACAATAATGTGAATTGTTATCCCTTGCAAAAAAGTAGTACTGGATTCAGTACTGGGAAGAAGTACTGGGTTAAGTACTGTAAAATCAGTACTTTTTCGCGCAATATAATTTTTTAAGCACAATAACAAATTTTTTCTCAAATTTTAGTGCAATTGTGATTTTGCGTTCAATGTATTCCTCTCTATTTAATTTACAACGAAAAACTATTGCCCAGCCGTAGCACCCATACAAACTTAGTGCGCAGCATGAAAAAATTATTAACAATCGATGGTGAAAAAAGTACTGACTTTCCAGTACTGAACCCAGTACTTGTCTCAGTACTGAACCCAGTACTTCTTCCCAGTCCTTAACCCAGAACTAAATCCAGTACTTCTTTTTGTAAGGGATAAAGACTACCACTTTTGTACAAATCAATTATTGACATTTTTAATATTTTAATATTTTTAATCAGTGGATATTTTTATTATTATTTTCATAAACAGTGCATTAAAATATGTAATTATACGTAATTTCAATAAAATTTAAATTTTGTGCTTTTCGGAATTTCAAGCCAAAAAAGCTGTCCTGGTTTAAGAAACAACATTTTTCTTTCTAAATTTGAAGAAATGAATATTTACTTATTCAGAAATCAAAAGTGATACACTTTTTAATAAGTGTATACATGTACACTTCCAAATAAGTGACATTTCTCTCTAAATAAGGGGCTATTCAAGTATTACGTGAGCATATTTTAAGAGGTTTTTGGCCCCCTCCCCTCCCTCATGTCAGCATTTTTCAATGGATGAAAAAATAATTTTGTATGGAGAGTCAGCATTTTGGAACCCCCTTCCCCCTCCTTGATGCTTAAATAATACTTAAATGGCCCCTAAGTGATATTTTCACTTATTTTAAGTGCATATACACCAGACCCGTAGTGAGCTTTTCTGGCGCCCGAGTCAAACTTAAAAATTTTCGCCCCCCTCCCCTACTCATTTATAAAAAATTTTGCAACCTTGGTTTTATTTGATTTAATTTTACATTGCTAATTTTTTTTTTTTTTTGCAAATGTATTTATACTTTATAGAGAAAAATTGATAGACTTATTCACCCACTTTTTTTATTTTTAAACATTTTGCTTCCTCATTGAAGAAGCTTTGTGATCGTTAAAATTTTGGAGTTTTAAAAATAATCTAAATCGACTTATGTTTATCTGAAAAGCCCAAATATTCATGTTTAAAAAAAAGATCGGATATTTTTAAGCACCATTTTCCCAAAAAAATATCGTTTCTTAACAAAATTTTTTTTCACACTTAAAATACAACTTAACAAATAAAAAATCATATTGTCTCAAAACGAATCGATTGACCTATATAAAGTCTATAATGGACCGAAAATTCGCATAATAATAAATCATGAGTTTTAATTTTTTCTTTCATTTAAAATTCTTTTTCTTTTTACACCTTCTCCAATTTTTATTTTATAATCATAGATCCTTTGGACAAAATATTCTATATGTAAAAATGGATCAATTTAATTATGTATAAAGTATATATTTTATTCTCAATTTGAAGAAATAATGGGGATTTTTAATTTTTAATAAAATTTTAATTTTGACGTCTTTAATATAACTACTCTAATTGGCATTTTTAAGTAATGATTCCTTTATAAAAATTTTAAAAAATGTTTTACAATGAAAAACGAATTTAGCTTCCTTTTTGAGAAAGCAAATATTTTTTTTACATAAAAGCGAAATCTTCAGAAATGAACATAATTTTCACATAGTTTTGTAATTTCTTCATATCTTCATAGTTTGCTGCATTTATTTTTTAAAGATTATATCTCCGTTTTTCAAATAATTTTCATTTTGTATTAAATGTTCTTAGTTTCCTACATTTTTTCAGTTCTTTTACTTATTGTCTTTAAATTAATATCTTCAGATTTTTATCAAGTTATTCGTTCTTTCGTCATATTTTTTATTCTTTAAGCTTTTAATTAATTTAATATTTTTAACTTTTTATCTTATAGCTTAAAATTTTTATGTTCTGTAGGTTTTCCAATGTTCATCATAATTTCTTAATCTTTATAATTTTTTACAGAATTTCATCTTTTATTTTTTAAATGTAAATTTGCTACTAAATTTTTATCAATTTGCAAGGAAAATAAAAATGATAATTCGCTAGACACCCTGTAAATTTCTTTAAATTTTACATGTTGAAAAAGGTTAATTTTTTAAGTAATTGGATTCTCAAAATTATTACGTATTTTAAATTAATTATCTTTATAAAAGGGAATAAAAATTATATGACCTTTAAGTTCTGAACGTTTAAATCAACGAAATTATTATTTTAATATTTTACAAATTCAAATTTGACCAAAAATAAAGTTTTGCTTACCAAAAAAATGATTTTGATATTTTAAGAATTAAATTCTTCTTTTATATTTTGCGTTGCAAAAGTTATTCTTGAAAATATTTCCATGTAACAAAAATTTCGTTTAAATGAACGTTCAGAACTTCAGGGACATAAATTATTATTTTAAATTTTTATTCAATTCTCTAAAAGAAAAATATAGGTACTAGGTATTTATTTCATTTTTTCATTATTTATTAAATTCTACATTTCAAAAGGAATAAATTTTTTATTTAATATTTTAATTAATTAATATTAAAACAAATTTATAATTTTATATTCGATTTAGCTCCTAGTTTTGTTCTAGGATTAGATTTAATTAAATACTTTTGTATGAAAGGGCATTGCCCGTTAAATTGAAATAAATAAATAAATAAATAATTGAATTGAATTCTATTTAAATCTTTCTATGGGGCATTATTCCTGAACTACCCCAGTCAAAAATTAGAATATCCTATAACTTTAGTAAATTGTTGCCCTACATGATAATATCAAATCTCTGCAATATTAGCTCTTTTGAAAAAAATTTGTATGAAGTAGAGAGGGTTGAAGTTTTGACTTTTTGAAAGACACCGTCATTTTCAAGTTCGTATAATTATGGAGCAACTTAATAGATTTTAATTTATATATAGTGAATTTTCAAGCTTTTTCATGCACTTTTTAAATAAAGAATAATTTAAAAATATGTTAACCCTTCATTTTTCCAAATTAAGTTTTATTTTTCACTTTTGAGGTCTTTCGGCGGTTTTTGGATTTTTTTATTTTTTTCAATCGAAAGCTGAGATTTTTTCCAACGAAATACGTAAAACTGGAAATGAGCTAATAATGAGTTTTCAAGAGAATGTAAAAAAACCTACTTTTTTGCTTATTTTTTACATTTTCTCGAAAACCCATTATTGGCCCATTTCCATTTTTACATATTTCGTTGGAAAAAATCTCAGCTTTCGATTGAAAAAAATAAAAAAAATCCAAAAACCGCCGAAAAACCTCAAAAGTGAAAAATAAGACTTAATTTTGAAAAAAGAAGGGTTACAATCTTTTTTTAAAATTATTTTTTATTTAAAAAGTGCTTGAAAAAAGCTTTTAAATTCACTATATTTAAATTAAAATCTATTAAGTTGTTACATAATTATATGAACTCGAAAATGACGGTGTCACTCAAAAAGTCAAAACTTCAACCCCCTCTACTTTATACAAATTTTTTTCAAAAAAGCTAATATTGCGGGGATTTGATATTATCATGTAGGGCAAAAATTTACCAAAGTTATAGGACATTCTAATTTTTGACTGGGGCAGTTCAGAAACAATGCCCCCTATGTACTTTAATTTCTTTTAAATAATTGATTTGTATTATCGAGCATTTAGCAGGGACTTTTACGAAATGTGACTTTTGTTTTGTTTTAAAATTAATACTATTGCAGTTCCCGTGTGGAAAAGTTCCCAGTATTTTTCAGTTTGTAAGTAGGCGCCAGTTGAGGCCTACCTAGCCCAGGTGGGCCCCACCTAGCCCCCAACTGGCGCCCACTTACACTGCGAAATACTCGGAACTTTCCACACGGGTTGAAGCGCAAAGTGGGGTAAGTCATAATGTATAAAATTCCTCTTTTGGTGCAAATGATATGTTAATTTTTATGGCTCCCAACTACAAAAACATTTTTTTTTTGATAATTTAAAAATTATTATTCTGTTTTAATTTCGTTAAATTTTGGCGCCCCCATGCGGTTGCGCCAGCAGCAAGCGCCTCAGTCACCTAACTCTCAATACGGCACTAGCTAGTAATTCTGTTTGTGCTGGGTATATCCTGAGGATGTCCTGAGGATATCCTAAGGATGTCCTGAGGATGTCCTAAGGATGTCCTGAGGATGTCCTGAGGATGTCCTGAGGATGTCCTGAGCATTTCCTGAGGATGTCCTGAGGATGTCCTGAGGATGTCCTGAGGATATCCTGAGGATGTCCTGAGGATATCCGGGGGATATCCTGGGGATATCCGGGGGATATCTTAAATTTCATTTTATGAATATCCATGGGATATCCCTAGGATATCCCCAGGATATCGGCGGATATCCTTAGGATATCCCTAGGATATCCAAACCGCCGCTTTTAGGATATCCTGAAAATATCCTTGGATATCCCTGGGATATCCTAGGGATATCCACGGGACATTTTTAGGATATCCCGGGATATCCGGTGCTGTGAGGGTTAGATGAATCTTAGTAAATTATTATTTTAGGTTATTAAAAGTATTTTAAATGCTTGATATTTAATATACATATAACTTTTATAATTATTACAATTTATTATTAAATTTATATTTGTTTACCATTTATAAAGAATTACTAAAAATAATTTTTTTTTAACCAAACATTTAAGATACTTATAATAATATCCAGAATTAATTATACTCAGATTTGTCTAAAATGTTGATATTTTTAGAGAAGAAATATCATTAATTAAGATATAGATGTAAAGGTTGTTTGGATTTTTATAATTGTAGTGCAAGATGTATATTTATTTTTTGAAAAAATCCACATTTATTCGCTTTAATGTATGTAAAGCTTTTCGTCCATCTACGATGGACCTCTTCAGACAATTAATTACGAAACAAAATGGATTTTCCAACTTCACATTTGAAGTCATTAATTAAATTATTGATAATAATTGGAAAATTTTTATTGCTTTTACCACCTAAAAATAAAAAAGTATAAAATAATATTATAGTTTAATTGGCATTTTAATATTTAGTGTACGTAAATTTGAATTTTAATTATTTTAAACAAAACTTTGAGTTAGCATTATATTATTCTGAACATTGAATAGGAATCATATTACATGGACCACGAACTAGCTTCATATTGAACTGAGCATCAAATTAAAATTATATATGTTTGACAATTGAATAAGTATTTTATGAACGGGAGGCGTCGATTTTGCTAATTGAGCCGCCAAGTGTAAAATAGTTTCAAGCGCAGAAGCAGTTTCTGCACGTGGTGATTCAGTTACTGTTATAGAGTCAGTGGCGTAACTATAATAATTTACAAGTTTAATTAATTCATTCATTCGTTCTGTCCACACCTGTCATTTTGTCAGTAGATGTTTTTTTCTTTTAAAATTTTAAATCATATTTCACTTTTTCAGAATATTCTCAAATTTTAAATTTATAGTAATTTTAATTTCTTCAAATTTCAGTTAATGTGAATTTGCATTGATTAAAAGTTCAATTAATCGACGTCTCAAATATACTAAATTTGAAGTGATTCAAATTTTTCTTTAATTTTTAATGATTTTAATTATTTGAACTGCAATTTTGTACTTTTTTTTTGTCATTTTTTAATTATTTTCTGCAATCTATAATTATTTTTACATAGTTTTCCTGAGTCTCAAAACCTTCTTCAAATTTGATTCTTTTGTTTAGTTTTCTCAATCACTTTTTCAATTTTAATTATTTTTCCCTTGACATTCAATTAGTTTAATTATTCATTCTTAAATTTTATATTGTTCATCGGGAATTTAAATTAATTGTTTTTAATTTACTATTATTTTTGTAAATTTTTAATTATTATTTTCAATTTTTTGTCACTTTTGTAATGTCTTAATTAATTTCCTGAACTTTCAAATTTATATCTCAATTTTCAATTATTTTGTTCACTTTTTAATTCTTTTTATTATTTTGTAATTATTTTCTCCATCTTTTAATATTTTTATTATTTTTTAATTAATTTCCTTAATTTTCAGTCATTATTTCAAATTTAGATTATTGTCATCAATTTTCCACAATATAACAATTTTTCAATTATTTTCTTTTAGGGGTCATCCATATATCACGTGATATCTTTAGGGGTGGGAGGGGGGTAGGCAAAATATCACGGTCCATGGAAATTAAATTTTTTAGCAATAGAAAAAGTATCACGAGGAGGGGGGAGGGGGTTCAAATTAGCTAAAATTTGTATCACGTGATATGTGAATGATCCCTTTGCTAAAAAATAAATTCTGCATTTTTTTTTCTTCTTCAATTTATAATTATATTCATTATTTTGGCATTACTTTTAAAAATTTCAATTATTTATCCGATATTGCAATTATTTTTATCAATTTTCGTTATTTCTACGATTTTTTAATTATTCTCTTCAATTAAAAATTTTTAAGTATTTTTGTAATTATTTTTTTTATACATATATTTTATGATTTTTTAAATTATTTCTTTCAAATTATTTTAATGTTTTCAATTTTTCATATTTAAATTATTTTCATAATATTTGGATTTTTTTCTCAATCTTAAATAATTTTCAGCGCATATTTCAATTATTCTTTTCAATTTTAAATTAATTTTATCGTTTTTCAATTATTTTCCTCGATTGTTAATTATTATTCTCATTTTTTAAAATTAATTTCTAAGAATTTATAGTATTTTTCTAAAAATTCAATTATTTTCTTTAATTTTTAATTGTTTTCATTTGTTTTTATAATTTCCAAATTTTTTTTTAATTATCGTAAATTTCAAAATTTTTTAGTATTATTTAAGTCTTTTTTTCAATTTTTAGTTATTCTCTTTTTTCTCAATTGATTTGTAAGATCTTCATGTATTTTTTTTCAAATTTCAATTATCGTTTCTATATTTTAAAACAATACTGTAATTTTTTCAACTATCTCACTTAAATCGTCATTTATTTTTTACAACTTATCATTGTTTGAGTCATATTTAACTTATTTTCTTCTAGTTTTAAAATTTAAAATCATTATTCAATTTTTTTTCAAAATTTATTTCCTTCAATTTTCAATTCTTTTTATTTGTTTTATAATTTCAAAAATTTTAAACTATTTATCTGAAATTTCAATTATTTCTTTCAATTTATAATTATTTATATTATTTTTTATATTATTTTCTTCAAATTTCAATTACTTTCGTTCTTTTTCTTGTTCTTTTTCATAATAATTTATGTAGTTTTTTCAATTACTTTCTCAAATTTCAATATTTTTTTCAGTTTTAATTCATTTATCTCAATTATCAATATTTTTTTTTCAATTATTTTCTCTAATTTTTCATTAGGTATTCAATTTTTTTCAATTTACTTTTAAAAATTCCAAGTATTTTTCTTAAATTTAAATTATTTTCTTTCTGTTTAAAACATTTCTATGATTGTTTAAATTAATTTCCCTAATTTTTAATTGATTTCATCTTTTTCTTCAATTAATTTGCAAAATTTGGAATTATTTTGAATTTCAATTTTTTTCCCAATTCTTTTTAATTCTATAAAATGTTAAATTTTGTTCTAAATAAATATTTATTTTATTTATATAAATTGATTTTTAAATATTATATTTAAAATATTTGTAATTGTTGATAACACAAGATGTAGAAACTATAAATTACTACAATTAGTAAGGGGTTTTGGAATTTCTTATTAAAAAAAGGGTCTATTAGTAATTTTCTACTAATTCAGATTTAGTGAGGTTCTTTCAATTGGTATAATCTGAAACTCGAAAAAGGTTTTTCACATCAAATAAAAATATTATTAAAAAGAATTTTACGAAATTTTGAAAAATTGAGTAGTACATTTGTCGAAAAAAATTATAATTTGGTAAAATCAATTTTAATAATATTTTTATTTGGAAACCAGATTCTAATTTGAGACTATATCAATAGGGAGAACATTCTTAAAAAAGAGTAACATTCTAAATAGTTACGTCACTTAAAAGATTTGTTAAAATTTTAGATAAACAACAATTCCATTTTTAAAAAACTAAAATCCTTGTTTCAACTTCAAAATCATTTTTTTTTAAATAAAAAAATACTTTTCCTTTAAAATTCTTTTAAAAACAGTTTTAAAGATTAAATTTATTGTTAATTCCGACCTCGATTTCTATCATGAATTGCCTGATTGGAAATTAATTTGGTCCAAATGTTTAGGAAGAAAATAGTAATTATAGAAATTAGCATGCATGTTTAACATTTTAATAATTAATTTTTGTAATAAATGAAATAAATTAATTTAATTAAATAAATAAATTAAATATAGTAATATAATATTTTACTTACAAGCAGTGCTGTGCTGTTATTGCCCATTCTTCAGATATAATAAAAGCTCCACATACAAAACCTTTCTGTTTTCGATGAACCGAGAGCTAATATTTGGAAAAAGTTTTAAACAAATTGAAGTTGTAATTTACAAAATTAAAATAATAATTAGAGAAATAAATAAATAGTCATTTGAAAAATGGAAAATTATTAACCCATTAATTCTCAGGTGAATAGATTTTTGTAAAATTTTATGCTCTTTCAGATTCCTTAAAATCAAAATTTATCTAAAAATGTTTCTCATACAAAGTTAATATATGTAAATATTTTTTATATTGGCCCAAATGTCGCGTCGATGGATATAAAAATGGTCAATAAATTAATCTCTATTTCAAAATCTATATGGCGACCTCAAAAACTACCTTTGAAAACCAAAAATTTCTTTAAATTCGTGTATTTCTCAATAATTGAAATAAAAATTACAGGGATTTTTTAGCCGCTTATTATGGATTTAGTGTAAAAAATTTCCAAATTTGTTCGATTAATCAGACATTAAAAAATGTTTATTCCAACATTTTGGGACATTAGAACATTTTAAATTTTCAATGTGATATGATTCAAAATAATAAAAAATTATCTTAAAAAGAAAAGCTTAAAAAACGATTTTTTTTTAAGAAAGTGGCTACAACTTTGTAAAAAAAGAATTGTTAACAAATTTGGATCATGGAACCTAAAGAACATTAAATTATCTTGTATTTATTTTATTTGTAAAATATCGAAAACAATGTCACTGAACTTTAATAAAAAAAAATTCATGGTTCTTTTTTTAAATATAACGAAGAAATTGTATTTTAATTATAATTACCATATACGGTCTATCCAAAATAGATATTCTCTGTCCTCCGACGATTTTAGGTTCTACACTTTCAATCGAGAAGTTTTTGTAAAAAAGCAGCGTGCTTTTGCAGGAAACTATTAGCACTTTAATATAAAAAATTTTGTTATTTACTTAATTAAAAAATAAGTATTAAACTCCCTAAATCTGAATTAGTAGTTTTCCACTAATAAATTATAGAAAAAAATCACTAATTCAGACTTAAAGAGCAAAGTGTGAATTTATTTTCTTAAATACCGTTTTGAAAATCAAATTAAAAGAACCAAAGTTTGAAAAGAAACATATTGGAGAGTAACAAAAAATGATTATTTTTTAATTTAATAGGGTAGAAAAATTTTTAATATAGAGTTTCGTATGAAATGTTTTAATTTAAAATTTTTAGTACTTACCAAAAATCCAGACGAGACTGAAAGTGTTCCTCATTTTCAAAGTGATGTTTCACTTCTGAAGAGTTTTTTCATTTCTACCCAGTAAATAAAGGCATAGTTTCTTTCATTAAAAGTGGGATAAACTGACAAAGAATTAGAATTGTCTAGGGAATACAAAGCATCATCAACTGTTCGATGTACAATAATCTTTTTTAACAGCCAAGGTAAAAATAATTTATGAGACTTGATACAGGCTGTCATTATGAATCATAAAATCCAAGCTAACGAATTCTACTTTTCAAACGGAGATTAACTAATCACGGTATCACGGAAAAATTGTGGGTCACCGTGAAATCTGGGACTCTCTGATACTATTTTAAATTCTGATCGTTGTTACTTTTGTTTTCTCTCTATTATTAAATGTTTTTACTTTTTTTCATTCTTGATCATTTCTTTTTTATTATAATGATCCCCCAGAATTGAATATTTATTTTTTTACTTTCTCCAAAATGATTATAAAGGTGCTAAATTATCTCAATTGGTGAATCTTTATTCAGTATTTATTCTGATTTAATTAAATTGATAATACAAATCTTTTTAACACAAGTGGAATACTATTTTCTATAATTATAAAGTAATTATTAGTTATTTAACAATTAAGAACGAATTTTAAAATAATTAAATAGTAAATATTTAATTTTATACAATTATCTCGAATTTGTTTGATAAAAGTAACTTAGAAAAATGATAAATGAGGTTAGAAGTATAAAAAGAATTAGTTTTAGAATGGCTATGAATTTAGGTAAACACTTTTTCTTTTTCTACCGAGACTCGTGTGTTGTGATAATTGTGTCTGATCTTCTTCATCACTTTCTTCTTCATTGTCTTGTTCATTATTTTCTTCATATATTTCATTAGCTTCCGTAGATTCTTCTACTTCTGGAATTTCATCAATTTCCACAGGAATTTGTTCATTAGCTTGGTGAATATTAATGTTCTGTGACATTAATAACGTAACTGCAGAAAGTGTTTCCAAAAACATCAGTGCCAATAAAATATTTGTCAGACCACCAGTAAAAGTTGATTTTCTTGATAAATTTCGATTTGAGTTGCTTATTTGATTCATCTCCTTCACCAAATTATTAATTGCTTGTTCTGGTGGTATTTCTAGCTTTAAATCTGGAAATTCTGTAAGATAGGGAAATATTAATGAAAATAATATAATAATAATAAAAATAATCATAACACCGGCTATAAAAAAATTTTTTGGCCAAAAAACTACACTAGTGTATTATAAGGAAGTTTTTTTTCTTTGAATCCAAATACGACGTCACAATAAATAGATAAGCAAAAAATTTTTAGAAAATCTCAAAAATTGGATCAAAAACACGAAAAAATCCACAAAAAACACTTTATTTTGTTCGGAACAATATCCTAGTGCATTCCTATGCAGTTTTTTTTGCTGAATTTAAATCCAAAATCAAAATAACCAGATTGGCTAAAATTTTTTAGATAAACTCAAAACATTTTTAAAAAACAGAAAAGAACCTCAAAAAATTTTTTATTTGACCGGTACAACATGCTAGTGTATTTCTGCTTATTTTTATTCTCTGAATCCGAAATCAGAATAAACAGATTGGCTAAAAATTTCGAGATAATCTCAAAAAATTGCTCAAAAAAACCCAAATTAAATTTTTTTCCGGGACACTACACTTGTGTAGAAATCTACGTATTTTTAACTAATGAATCCGAAGTCAAAGTCAGAATAACCAGAGTGGCTAACATTTTTGAGATAATCTCAAAAAACTGCTCAAAAACTCGAAATCCAAAAAAATTGATTTTTTGACCGGTACAATATGCTAGTCTATTCCTACCTATTTTTCTTTGCTGAATCCGAATCCAAAGTCAGAATAACCAGATTGGGTAACATTTTTAGATAGTATCAAAAAATTGCTCAAAAACAGAAAATAAATATTTTTTCCGGGACACTACGCTTGTGTAGAAATCTACTTATTTTTATCTACTGAATCCGAATCCAAAGTCAGAATAACCAGATTAGCTACATTTTTTTAGATAATCTGAAAAAGCTGCTGAAAAACACAAAAAATCGCTTTTTTGAGATTATCAAAAAAAATTTGACTAATCTGATAATTTTGACTTCAGATTCGGGTTCAGAAGATAAAAATACGTAGAAATACACTGGCATATTGACCCAAATAAAAAAAAACATTTTTTTGGGGTATTTTTCAAGTTTTTGAGTGATTTTTTGAGATTATCTGAAAAATTTTAAACAATCTGATTATTTTAACTTTGTATTCGGATTTAGCAGAGATTAATTCTTAGGAGAACATAAGCGTAATGTCCCGGAAAAAAGAAAATTTTTTTTTTGTTCAATGCGAATAAGTCAAAGATTTTTGAGATTATCTCAAAAATATTAAAAAACACAAATCAAAACCAAAAAAAAATTTTCTTTTTTTCCGGGACACTACGCTTTTGTATTCTTACGTATTATTCTCCGCTGAATCCGAATACAAAATCAGAATATACAAATTAGCTAAAATTTTTTAGATAATCTCAAAAAATTGCTCAAAAACCCGGAAAAACCCAGATATTTTTTTTTGTTCGGGGCAATATGCTAGTGTATTTCTACGTATTTTTATACTCAGAATCCGAATCCAAAGTCAAAATAATCAGATTAGCTAAAATTGTTGTGATAATCTCAAAAAAGCGATTTTTTCGTGTTTTTGTGCAGTTTTCTAGGATTATTTTAAAAACTTTAGCTAATCTAGTTATTTTTACATTGGTTTTGGATGCAGCGAAGAAAAATATGTAGAAATACACTAGTATTATGTACCGGTCAAAAATTTTTTTAATTCGGGTTTTGGAGCAGTTTTTGATATTATCTAAAAAATGTTAGCTAATCTGGTTATTTTGACTTTGGATTCGGATTCAGCGGAAAAAAATACGTAGAAATAGACTAGCATATTGTGCCGGTCAAAATATAAATTTTTTTTTGGATTTCGGGTTTTTGAGCAGTTTTTTGATATTATTTCAAAAATGTTAGCGGAACTGCTTATTCTGACTTTGGATTTTGATTCAGCAATGAAGAATGCGTAGTATTATTGTATTCCAAGGTATTTTTCTTAGCTCAATGCGAATAAGTCAGAATTGCTAGATTTGTTCTAATTTTTGAGTTTATCTTAAAAATATTAAAAAACACAAATCAAAACCAAAAAAAAAAAATTTTCTTCTCGAACGGGTAACTACTTTCTTGTATTCCTACGTATTTTTCTCCGCTCAATCAGAATACGAAGTCAGAATAACCAAATTTGCTCAAATTTTTTAGATAATTTCAAAAAATTGCTCAAAAACCTGGAAAAACCCAGAAATTTGTTTTTTTTTTTGTTCGGGGCAACATGCTAGTGTATTTCTACATATTTTTATCTTCTGAATCCGAATCCGAAGTCTAAATGATCAGATTAGCCAAACTTTTTGAGATAATCTTAAAAAAGCGATTTTTTCGTGTTTTTCAACAGGTTTTTAAGATTATCTCAATTTCAGCCAGTCTGATTACTCTGACTTTGTATTTGAATTCAGCGGAGATAAATATGTCAGAGCACAAAAAACTGTCCTGGAAAATTTTTTTTTTCTTTTTTGACTTGTGTTTTCAATTTTTTGTTTGAGTTTATCTAAAAAATTTTAGACAATCCGGTTATTCTGACTTCAAATTCGGATTCAGCGGAGAAAAATACGTAGAAATACTCTAGTAAAGTGAAATTTTTTTTTTATGGAGCTGTGTAATAGTAATAATAGTTAATAATTTAAAACAATTTACCTTCCTGGATTTGAATAAGACCACGTGATTTCTTATGATATTCAATTTTCGAATGTAAATTTTTTCTATCAGTAACATCATACCGTCTTTTATTAAATTCAAAAAGTGCACGAAACAGGCCAGACAAGTAACTTATCATCGATCCATAAAGAGTCGGTTTTGCTTTTTGAGAAAAGGCTTTTTCCATCGAATTTTCCAGATAAATAGGAATCTGATTAAATGCGATAATTGAGTTCAATAGATCTTTCACAAGACCGTTTTTATAATTATAAAACGACCTAGACACTTTTTTGTACTCTTTTGAAACTTCAGAATTTCCTATCGACTTTTTTTTAAGCTTCTCCATCCGTTTTAGTCCTTTTCTCCAAATAGTAATATAATCACAACAACTACGAACCAAATTCTTTGTGATTTTATTTCTTGATACTATACCGGAAAATCGGTTAATAATTCTCAATAAAGAAGATCCGTTTCTCACTTGTTTACCAATAAAATTTTCGATAATGTACCTCACTCGATTTTTTGTCCCTTTGAGTCTCTTTCCACTAAAATTACACTCGAATTGTTGATTCTTCTTTAATTTACATCTAGGCTCCAAAACTTTTATACTCTTGACCCATTTTCTTGGAAACAACTGTTTCATTTTTTTCAAAAATTCTCCACTTTTTGGTTCTTGTAAAGATTGAATGGGAAATTGATAACGAGTACAAGAATAAACGTTGTTCAAATCATATATACATTTTTCGTAACCTCCCGGGATTATATTTTGTAAAGAATAGCAAATATAGTGAGTAACGTTCAAAAATTTACTTTTCGGAGGCTTTTCAAGATTTTTTTCGAGGTACTTACTGACCTCGTTTGAAGAATGAGAAGACAAGTATCTTATGGCTTTTTTTATATTTGTATCATTTGCTACACATTTGACATAAATGAACAACTTGTTCGCATAAATAAAGAAGTCCATAAATTGAGCTTTGCGCCACTTGTTCGATTTGAAGAATTTGTCAATAAAGTATCGATTTCCTGAAAGGAACCTTGTTCCGATTTTAATACTTTTTGAAACAATGTCGCTTAATTCTGTTGCAACTATTAAACCATTCTGAATTAAGTTACTTTTCACAGATTCGTTTCTTCCAGACTCTGATATTGTTATGTTGTTTAAACCACTTTTTTTGTAAATTCTTAAACTCCTTTGTAAATTGTGCAAATTTTCAATAATCACTTTTGTAAAAATATTTACAGATTTTTTGAAATTATTTTCAAATGATGATTTTTGAAAATTTTGATAAAGACTCCTTTCTAAAGGAATTGATAAAGAGAGTACGAACGATTTAACCGATTTTTCTACTTCTGGTATGGATTTTCCAAAAAATATTTTGTAAATTTTATTTGGTGGTAAAAATTTGGTTTTGTTGTCATTTTGGTTGTTGTTTAATTTACAGAGTGTAAGGGTAACTGAAATCAACGTAAGAAATAAATGGTTAAATTCTGGGTATAATATAAAATAAGATAATTTATATTATATAATAAACTAAATTAATTAAATATAATTAATTTTTTAATAATTTTCTTACCCAACTGCAGGAGTAAAATAAATTTTACACGATTCATTTTCACAATGCCCTTTTTAGAACTTTTTGTTTCATTTTATATGCAAGAAAATATCTCCACCTGTCCAAGTTTTGTAAAATATTGTTTGAACTATTAACTGAGTTTTATTTCTCGCATATTCATAAACAAGAGTATCTTATCCCAAGATAGTTTGAGAATTCTTAATGGACGATAAATTAAGAAACTCTAAGGATCTTGAAGTTTTCGTGTTATTTTTAGAAATGTGTTATTTTATTGACGTCAAAATAAATTCAAATTATATTAAAATTTTATTAAAGGTAAATTAAATCGGAATTTTATTGACGGTAAATTAGATTGTAATTTTATTAAAGTTTAAATACGTTTAAATTTCATTATTGTTAAATAAAGATTCCATATAATAATAATAATAATTCTGTTTAATAAATATTTATATGTTGAAAAATAAATAAATAAAAATCTAAATAAAAACTACGCATGATAAATATTCTAACAAATAAAAAGTATGGAAAATAAATATTTAGTAAAACGAAATGAAAATTCGGTAAAATTAAAAGCGTATGTTAATTAAAGATTTCTGAAAATCATAATTTCATTTAATAACTGTTCATATAATGAAAAATAAATAAATAAAAATCTAAATACACTGTTTATGTAAAAAATAGTATCTTAATCTAAATCTATCTAAAACTATCTAATCTATCAAATAAAAAATGTATAAAATAAATATTTGCTGAAACGAAATGAAGTTTCATTCATCTCAGTTTTGAAAAAAAAATCTTTTGGCTTAGTTTTCCTTCAACATAATTTTCTTAATCGGTAAGATTGAAATCATATGTTAAATAATGATTCTGTTAAATAGTCATTAAGAAAGTTATGTTGAAGGAAAATAATGCTAAAAGATTTTTTTATTCAAATCTGAAATGAATGAAACTTACTTATAAATATCCTGAAATGAGAATTATCAATGTATGTGAAATAAAAGTTGTATAAAAAATTAAAATGATAAGTCAAAATTTGGAAACATAAAAAATTACATTAAAAGGAAATTCGGGAACGTAATAATTATGTTAAATGAAAATTCGTGAAGATCAAAATTATCATGAATGACAATTTGGAAACAAAACTTCAGAAAATAAATATCAGTTGTTGAAAAACATTAATTATTATCATGATATCAGCACATGAGTTTTTTAAAACTTTCTAATCATTTTGATTCAAAAATTATTTTTATTAACAAACGGAGTTTTCAAGAGTGCCCAGGAAACCGTCAAAAACCGGAAAATGACCAGGAATTAAAAAATTGATCGAGAAATGGATGAAAAATTTGTTACTAAACCGAGAATTTCTTCGTGGATCTAAAAATTCTGAGAAATTCAATTTATTTATTTAATTTATAATTATTTTTTTCAATTCTCAATTGCCTTCTTCGTTTTTCAATTTTGTTATTCAATATTCAACAATTCTCGTATTTTTTCAATTATCTATTATTTTTTTAAAATTACAATACAATTTTTGTAATTTTCAATTGATTTCTTCAATTTTCATTTATTTTATAAAATTTTTTCTATTATTTTCTTCGGTTTTTAATTGGGAACTTAATATTCTCCTTCAGTTTTATAATTATTTTTTAATTTTTTCGATAATTTTGTTCTATTGTCGATTATTTTCGACATTTTTCGAACTTTTTTTTTACTTTTTTTCAATTATCAAGTATTTTTCGTAATATTTAATCATTTTAGTCATTTAGTAATTTCTCTTCCAATTATCAATTATTTTGTTTTACATTTCAATTTCATTCGTAACTTTTCAATTTATTTCCTCCAATTTTAATTATCTTCTTCAATTCTGAAATATTTTCTTCAATTTTTAATTATTTTGATAGATTTTCAATTAATTCCTCAATATTCAATAATTCTCGGATTTTTTCAATTATTTTTTTCACTCAAAAAAATGTTTTAAAATTTTAATTCTATCATTTAATTCTAGAACTATTGTTTTCAATTCTCGGTTATTTTCTTCATATTTAAATTCCACTTTTCATTTTTCAATTATTTATTTTGATATTAAAAAATTATCGTCTTTTTTCTCTTATTTTCTTCCAATAATAATTATGTTTCTTTAATTTTAATTTTTAAATACAATTGTTCAATTATTTTCTTAAATTTTTAATTCAATTCCTAAAGTTTTATTTACATTCTTCAGTTTTCAATTGTCTTCTTCTAATTATTCATAATTTCTCGGCTTTTTTCAAATACTTTTTTTTCAATTTTCAATTCAGTTGTTAAATATGCAATTATTTCCAGCAATTATTCCTATAATTTTCTTAATTTTTTAATTTGCAATTATTTTCTTTAATTTTAATATTTCTTGCTTAATTTTTTCAACTATTTTTTTTTAGTTGTCTATTTTCATTTTTCGAATTTGGTTTTCAATTGACAATTATTTTCGGCATTTTTCACAGATTTTCTTCAATTTTTCAACTATTCTCGTCATTTTTCAACTATTTTCTTCAATTAATAATTATTTTCTGCAATTTTTAATTCTTTCTTACAATTTTTGTAATTTTTAATTATTATCTTCAAATTTTGTAATATTGTTCTGTGATTTTTTGAATAATTTTTTTTAGTTGCGTATTAATCTATCCATTTTTTGAATTTTGTTTTCAATTGCTAACTATTTTCGTCATTTTGTTATTTTTTTCAAGCATCAATTATTTTGTCAAATTTCAATTTAAGTCTTAAATTTTCAATTTATTTCCTTAATTTTCTATTATTTTCTTCAATTTTAGTTATTTTTTTAGATTTTCAATTCATCCGTTCAATTTGCAATTATTTCCAACAGTTATTCCTCTAAATTTTCAACTATTTGCTTTGAATTTAATATTTATTGTTCAATTTTTTAAACTATTCTTTTCAATTATGTGATTATGTAGCCATTTTTCGAATTTTGTTTTCAACTATTAATTATTTTCGTCATTTTAACCTTTTATTATAATTAATAAAATTATTAGAATGTGTAAATTTTAGTGCAAGATGTTCTGTTTTTTTAAAAGAAAAAACCACATTTATTAACAAAGACTGTGTGTTAAGCTTTTCGTTCATCTACGATGAACCTCTTCAGACATTTTGTTATAAAACTGTAAAATAAATAATATACGAGACTATAAAACATAGGTAAAAAGATAATAATTAAAAAAACACATTTTGAAAAAGATAATAAACTAATTTTTGTTGAAAAAATATTACAGAATGTTAACTTACCAGAGTGGAATTTTCTAACTTCACATTTATATATTAATATTTTAAAATTAGGACTTTTTTTAAAAAATTGTGGTATTCACAAAAAAGAAAAACATGGTATTTCTTGCTTTAAGTGGTTTAAAATCCTGGAACCACATTATTATATAAATAAGGTTTATACACTATAAATAAAATTGTCAGAGTGGAATTTTTAATTTTAAGTATAAAGTTTGATTGAAATATAAAGGCGAATTTCGCAAAATTGAAAACAATGTTTTAAGTGTTCGAAAATTTTTTGACTGGGGAATTTAAAAAATGGGCTGAGAAAAACCGGGTAATGACCGAGAATTTAATTTCATAAAAAAACGTGGCCAACCTGTTTTAATAAATTTTTTTGAACCCCCCTCCCCCCTTTCTCTTCCAGAAGCAAATTCTGCACATGTCAGCTACTGTCATATCCTACATTATGTATAAATTTACAATTTTGTTGATTTTATGATTAAATCATGCTGTAAAATGATATATTGTATAATTTTATCTCTATATTTATAATTTAATTACAATTTAAAAATTTTTCTCTTTAATTTTAAAACATTTTATATCCCTCTAAAAAATATTATAAATTTTACAATTTTGTAAGTAGAAAAAATCCTAAGTACCGAGAGGTGCTGCCATCTGTTTCAAATGTTCGAATCTCGTGATCGCCTGTCTGACTGGTAAAGAATTTACCTACTAGTTAATGTCGGCCTCCCGGTGAAAATTGTCAGCCGGTATCTTTGTCCTGAACTTTTTACCCGGTATTTCGAATTTAACGACATTCTTATTTTTTACTCTACTAAATAATTCTCCAAATTAGCATTAGAATAATACGTAAAAGTGAAATCTGACAGATCACGCGAGTAGGGACAGTGACATACATAAACAGGTACTTGAAAGGAGTTGTCATAGTACCAAAGAAGAACGTGACGTGAATGAAAGTATGATCTCTGGATGCTGTTTTGTATAATTAATTCTTTTTTTTATTCATCTATTGTCAAGTTACTGTGAATCTCGTAAATATCAGTCTCACCAAAATGGACGAAGAAGTAATGTGGAAAAATTTTTATCACAAAATTGTCGAGGAGAAGGAAAAAAAGAAAGAGGAAGAAATAGAAATCTCGGAACATGAAATGAGGTAATTGATATAATTATGGATAAATGGATTTTTGGAAAATATTTTTTTAATTTGAAAATTTGTAAATTTAGTGTTTGAAGTTATCAGTTGATTTTGGTCAAGTCTGATTCAAAATTGATCTATTCATAGAAAGCTTGAAAATGTGAAATGCTATTTATATATCTTTGGTGAAGAAAAGAAGAATAGAAGAAATGTTGTGTTGTGTTTATGTGGATGTTTAATTATAATAGTGTTTAGTATAAAATATAATATAAAAATGGTATATAATAAAAATAGTATATAATAAAAATATAGTATATAACAAAAATAGTATTTTATAAAAATATCTGAATAGGAAAAAACCAAATACTAATAAAAATATGTCAAGATTTTCCTAATGTTTAGTGGAATTTTACTATTTAGTCTTATTAAATTTCTAGTTAAAAAAGGAAATATTTCTTGTTTTTAAAAAAAATTGAAAAATACAAATTTTTGAAAAAATGATAGTTTGGTGTAAATTTTTAATAATTTCTTTTAATTATTCAGATTTTTCTAATGTTTAGTCAAATTTTACTATTAAGTCTTATTTCCATTTTTTACTAAATTTCTAGTTAAAAGAAGAAATATTTCTTGTTTTTCAAAAACTTTGAAAAAGACCAATTTTTGAAAAATGATAGTTTGGTGTAAATTTTTAATAATTTATTTTAATTATTCAGTTTAATTATATAGTTTTAATATTATATTTAGAAAATAAGAACTTTTCAAGTGAATAGTATTTTTGCGTGTAAAAAAAACTTTTAAAAGAAAGCAAATATAAAACAAAAGACACTTTTTGATTGTTTTGATTGTGCGAAATAAAACGGACATTACCCTCATCTTTAATTATAAGATTGACTCCTATCTCTTATGCTAATAAACTACTTTTTACATGGATACTTCTAATTATCTAGAATCTTTGCATACGTAATGAGCAATTCAGTCCTAGAAATTAAATGTGAGAGTAAATACATGTACAATTTTTATTATATTATCCTTATCAGTTTTTATAATTTCTTCAACACTGATTAGTAAAATTCAGTATAAAAATTAAAAAGGTAAATCATATTGTTTTCGAAATGAGATCATCGTTAATAGTATAATCTCAGTAGCGGAATAATTTAGTTTTTTATTAGTAATGGTTCGGTGATGCAAAAATATTATTATTATTATCATTATCTTATCTATATTTATTTTAGAATATTTACATATTCTGGATTATATATTTTAGAACTTACAAAGTAAAATAATCAAATTAAAAAAATTGTATCTTCTTTGCTTTTTTATGATTTTAATTAAAATTTTTTTTAAAGTTTAAAACTATATTTTAATAGTTTGTTAATCATATAAAGGAGGATTATAACTATCTTAACAATTACTTATTAGCATCCAAAAATATATTAAGATTTAAGTTTACATTGTTTGCGACTGGATTTTCTCATTGTCAGTAGGTACAGCTATTGAAGGTCAGACGTTACTTTATGAATCATACCACTAAGAACTTACTGTCTGTTCATTCTCTATGGAACAATTTTTCTTTTACTAAGAACTTTAATGATGATTATTTCCGCTAATAATGATTAATTATTATTATTCGCAAAATTGAAACCAAAATTAGTTCGATCTGGTGTTTTTTATTTTTGTTCAAAATCTAAAAAAGTCAAATTCTAGAAAAGCAATTTCTCTTTTATCTTTTGTTGAATAAAATTTACCTAATTTAACATTATAATGTTTATCAAAATTTTATTAGAATTATATTATTAAATATGTAACTTTTATAAATTTTTTCTTTAATTTGAAAAATTGAGTGTTTCAATTTTTTATTATTTAATTTATCGACTAAAATGAGTTTTATTCTCGTTATATTTATTAATATTATTATTATTATATTAAATATATTATATACGATATAATAAGTTGCAATTTGTATGGAAAATCAAGATATCAGGAATTGAATAAAATATAAGATGAGATGGAAAATTTAAATTATATACGTTAAATTAATTGTGCTAGCTAATACTTATAATTATGTTTGTTATGCAATAAAAAATAAGAGCTTCTTACTAAAACTACATTCTAAACAAGCGGATTTCCCGTTTAAACAGAAGATGGAAATAATTAAAGGAAAAATAAAAGTTATCTGAAAGAATGAGGAAATCTTTATTTAAATCTTTGAAATAGTTTATCGCACCAGTTATCGTGTGATTTTCATTTCCTTTCTCTTATTTATTTCCAAAAATACAGAAAATAAACTCCTAATTAGCAGTTTTTAAAAAAATATTAATTATTCCATATAGTTTCTAAATCTGAATTGTTCACAATTTTTACTTATTTAAACTAGTCAACTTTTTTCCAATTTTTGAAATTTGATTAGTCGAATAAAATTCTTTGACTCGCAATGAACAAAAATAACATAAAATTTTTTTTTTCCATAACAAAAACTTTTTCACCTAATTCAATGAGGTGAAAATATTTTCAACTGTTTCAATAGACACAATTCACTAATTCACAATTTTTAATGAAACATTAAAAGCTGCGCAATAAACCACTTTTCTCACTATCAGTAAATTTGGTTCCTTAATGTGTGTATAAGGAGTTAGAATTTAAATATATAGACATTGGTGTGTTAAGTTTAATGTATAGGTTTCCGCGATTTACTCTTATCTGGAAAATGTTCAATTGCGGAAATAAAAGCGTAGAGTTTTATATGTAGGGTCTCAAGTGAAGAGTTTAACATGTAAATTCAAGGTGCAAGGTATATAATAACTATAACTATGAAGAGTTGGTCCAAATTATAAAACTGTTTCTACATAGAAAGGAAAATTCAACAATTTTAAAATTTAAACAAAAAATTTGAAAAATCCGCAACAAAACGATTTTTATAATAATAAAGAAGGTATTTAAGTGTTTTAAGGTAAGAATTCAATGAAGGTAAAGTAAAAATTTATCACGGTTAAAGTAATGAATACCTTGAAATCAGAAATCGGTTTTAATCATAAACAACCAGTTACTCAACGTGAAATAAAAAATTCTGTATTTTAATTCGTTACAAAGTTGTTAAGTTAGAAATTTATAAACTTTATTTTAAAACAGATAATTTTGATAATTTAGATTTTATTCAATTTTTAGAAGAAGAGACGAACAAAATTTATTGAGTTCAAAAAATACATGGAATTAAATTAAATAAAAAAGGGCAATTGTCAGTCGAATATAACTAAATTATTGATTTGTTCAGATGGAAAATTTTATCTAGTTTAAAATTTTTAAATTAAAGTACGGATCTTTTGATAATTTTAAAGAATAATTAATTTTCAATACATCTTGGGACGCACATATGTACAAAGTATGAGAAGTTGGAGAAGTTAATAAAGAGTGCTTGTTGAAAGTGTCTCTCAGATTTATTGAATATTAATGGAAAATTATGCATAGTAATCATCTTTCTAAGAATGTCTTGTACTACGGCGAGATAAGCATTTTTTAATCAGAAATTTTATAAAATACACATATTGCATGTTTATATAACAATAATATTAAAAAAAAAGTGCTTTAAAGGCAAATCAATTTATTTTTAAATCAAGTGATTGTTTATTAAATACAGCTTAAAATAATTTGAAAATAAAATTTTTGGGATTAATTAAATAAAACTTGATTATTTTTTTTTTTGCAAAACTGGACATTTTATTATTATTATTATTTAATAAATTATCAGATTATTAAAACCCAATTTATGAAAATGAATTTTCTCATGACACATAACCCTGTAAAATGTTTGTTCGACTTTAACCGCGGTATAGCGGGAAATCAATATGCAGGGGCAATACGGAGTACAGTATGGTTAAAAAATAAAAGTAATTTAAATATTTTTAACTTAAAATTGATGGTTTAAATGTGGATCTTGAAAAAAAAATTACAAAAAATCTTAAAAATATAAGAAAAACTGAGAAACAGAACGAAAAAACTGGGGATAAATCAGAAAATCATAAAAAAATTAAATGAATTTTAAAATTTTGATGTATAGAAAATAACAAAAATTATTTTAATATCGACGAATATAAAAATGTATGAATTATAATTAAGAAAAAAGTAGTATAAAAAAAGAGTATAAAAAAGTAAAAATTTCTTTTCTCTTAATCTGAATCAGTGAAAAATGGTCAATAATTTAAAAATAATAAATAATTATAAATATAAATAATTTATCATTTTTACTAATTTTTAGTCAATTTTCAATAAAACTTTGATAAAAAAATAAACTTTTTCCTAATTTATATAAGTGGTTTTTTTTTCACTCTTTCAGACTTTGAGATTAAAAATAAGGTGGTAATTAGCACTGATAAAAGTTAAAGTTTTTTTCCCCCTATTTTCTGTTCATTTTATATTGTTTTTAATTTTTTTAATTTACTTTATCTCTTTACTAATAATCAATATAGAAAGATGGTTAATAGTTTTTATAAAAATTAGCTGAACTTTGTAAAGAATGAACATTTATTCTTCCGTGATGTCTTTTCCTCTCACTCTCCCACTTGGCAAACCAATTAGCACAATCTTGAAGGTAGTCCTGCATCGTAACGTAACAAGAGTTTAGTCCTCGAAAATTATTTGCTTCGTGATAACTTGTATTGTGAGAAAATATGTGAAAAATACATCTTCATTGTAAAAAAAAAGTGTTTAATCTTCGTTTAAAATTCCAATTTCATTAAATTCAAAATTCCCCTTTAATTTTTAACCTTAATATTTATTCCTTGACAGTTATTTAAAAAGTATAAAATAATAAAAAACGATATCTTAAATGTCGCCGGAACAGTATTTAAAAATTTGTTTCGTCGGCGATAATAGACAAAAAATAATCATAAACATAACTTTTACCTTTACTGTCTTTTTCGGGTAAAATTTAAAATTAGCCTAAATTATGCAACGAAACTAGTGAAAGGCAAAAAAGCGAAAACTCTTTCATCAAATTGAAATTTTTCCAATCTTAAAATACAAATGATTCAGTTATTCGGGTTACTTGGTAAAAGGAGGGGAAAAACCTCTGAAATGTAAAACACTGATTTTGTTGTATCACTGAGCTGCCAACTCCACTTAAGATCAGTTCGGGATAATTTGTATCAATAAAAAGTGCTTTTCATTTTTTTTTTTTTTTTAATTAATTTTGAAAACAAAATTATTATTATTTTTTACGTGTTACAACTGAGAAAGCAACTTGAATTGAAATTAAAATGCCTATTACATTTTCATGGAAATCTCTATGGAATTCTAGTAAAAAGCCAGAGGAAAAACGAAAAATGGCTCATTTTCCAAACTTAGACGCGAAGCATCCTTATTTGGCCTTAGCAGCGATTCGTATGACTGAGAAACCAGAAGATTTGAAATTTACGCCAGGAAAGTTATATTGGAAATATGCTGCTTTCCATTTTATTCAAAACAAAAGCAGGTGATGTGAAAGTGCATTTTTTTTGGTTCTGGCAAAAATTTGTGACTGTTTTTATGAATTAAAAACTATATTTTTGGTTATAAAAACAAAGCATGAAATTGAGATTCATCTCATTAGGAATTATTTTTGGTGTTTTTTAAGAAGATGTACAAAAACGGATGAATTATTTTAACAAAATTCGAGTTTATAAATATAAAATTTTTTATTCCTGCAGGTAAATTGCCGACTTGTTTTTCGCTGGTCAATTTACCCGGTTTTTTATAAATAACTTTGGAAGGTTTTATACCTTCTCAGAAATATGCAGATAGAATTTGCAGAAATTGGAAATTTTTAGGTCATGGTTTTGTTCGCAACCAGAAAGTGAACATTTCCGAAGGGAGGCATTTAGAAATGTTCATATAATAATAGAATTAATTAATTTGAAATACTTGTGAATATAGAATATTTAATTATTTATATTTAACGAATTAATAAATATTTAGACACATACATAGATTTATAAAATCGCAGTTTGGAATTAATTATTTTTATGTATGCAATTGCTTTAAATTTCAAAACTTATATAATTGTACACATACATTTTAAAACAAGTTTTGATTTATGTGCATTGAGCATTGCCTTTAATCGAACTTCTTAGAAGTTTTTTTTTCAGCTTTAGGTAATTTTGTTTTATAATGCACGTATTTTATTCATTGTTACTCTTCCTTCTTTGTCTTTAATTAGTAATTTATTCTTTATCTATTTAACTTATTCTTTATTTCTTCCATTACAATTTTGAAAATAGATTTTTCATTGAAATAAACAATTTGTTTTCATTTTTCGTAATCTTTTCTCTTTTTTATAAACAAACTTTTTCTTCGTTTCTAAAAATATATTTTTTAAACTTTATATTTGTTTTTACAAATATTCTTTTGGTTAGTTTTTATCTTTAATTTATCAATTATTTTTTAAACTATTCTGTATTATTTTGACCTAATTTACGTATTTTAAACTTTTTTCGGTTTAAGAAGTATTTTTTTTCTTTAACAAGTATTTTTTTGGGTAACAAGTATTTTTTGATTACAAAATATTTTTTTGTTCGACAATTATTTTTTTTCAACAATTCCATCAATTATATAATCCAAAAATTTGTTTACAGATTACAGGAGGCTGATGGTGGTTTCTTCGAAAATTTGGGTACACTTCTTGCGGAAAAAGTAAAAGCTCAACAACTCGAGGAAGGACCAATTCCAGAAAAAAAGGACCTTGCGAGAAATAAGGATGAACATGAAGACTTTATTAGTGACACGGATAGTTTCCTGGAAACAACGGAAGCTTTATTGGAAAGTGACAGCGATAGAGATGAAACGGAAATTGTTCAAAATTTCGTGATTGAATCGATTGGATGGAATGTAAGTGGATAAATGTTTACTTATTCGAATATAAAGAAATAAATTCTATTTTTAAGTATTTAATCAGCAAAAATTAGTTTAATTTTAATTATGAAGAAAAAATCTGCTGTCTGATATTATTAATATTAATATCTATACTATCTATTATTATTTTATTTATAATAGAATAATAATAATCACAATAATATTCACTTAATTGCTTAAAATATTTCAATCCGATAAATTAATTTAACTGAAATTCTTTATAAAATTTTTCGCTAGTCGATTCATTACGTTCACAAATGTATGGAAACAAGGAATGATCTGTTTCGATACACTTTAAATTAGAATTTACTTTGAATGATTGCTTATAGTAAATCAAGTTGAATAATTTTAATTCGATACAGATGAAATTAAATCTATCCGTGGGAATTGAATTTCTAGCTTGATAATACCAAAAGGCGTATATTTCCTTAGAATATCATCGTATATTATTAAAATAAGATTTTTAAAACTTGAAAATTAATAAAACAGATAAAAGTTAAAAATTGATAAAATAGATAAAATCGAAAATTGATAAAATATTAGATAAAAGTTCAGAATTCGTAAAATAGATAAAAGTTAAAAAACTTCAAATCTAACAAAATACCTTTATTAGAGTATGATTTGATAGAACTCCTCAAGAGTGTATTTTTCAGGAGTTACAGTGTATCCTTGGTCACCCTGTATAAGTACAGGATATTCTCGTACTAATATTTAGAGAAACCAGTTTCGCATCTTCAATAAATAAATAATTTTCTATTTCACAAGATTCGCACAAGCGTGTTATTATGACTTTAAAAATGATTCAGATGCAATTAATCATTGTATGAAAACCTAATGATGTGTTATCACTACTTTCAAGCAAGAATGTTCAAGTGCTCTGTGCAGAATTCTGATCCTGAACTTTTCAATATGCCCCTCAAAACTGTCAAGGTCATTAATGCAGTTATAGTTTTGTAATTGACAGATATCATTTCATCAAGTGCAGAATTAATAAGAGGATAAGTAATATGTGAAAAGCTTCTAGATTCATTCAATTTTTATTTTTTTACACACACATTTTTTCAATTAAATTTTATTGGTAGAGGATTTACATTTTAGGGTTGTTAAAATAATAAAAATTTCGAATCATGTTTAAAAGCGCTCGGAAATACACTTCGAATAAAAAAACTTTACCCCTTTTTTTTTGGGGGGGGGGGGGGGGATTTCACTATTTTAATTTTTTAAACAATTTTATTTATATTGTATGTTTTAATTAAATATCTTAAAAGCTTACAATTTTTTAAATAGAGAAGGGAAAAACAATTTAATTGATTGTTTAAAATCAACTTTTTATTAAATTCAGCTAGAATCATGTGGTTTTTTGCAATTTTTATTAAATAACTATAAAGTAGTTATTTATTCATAATTCGCAATGTACATTCAATTGTTTATACAATTTATTTTTCTTATATTTTCGAATTTAAATAATTTTTTTAATAGCGATCCTTTAAAAACAATTGACAGAAAACATTTTCATTAAATATTTTGTTTATTTGTTTAAACAACTTAAATTGTTTAAAATAATTTTTAATTAAATTCTCCTAGAAGAATTTCGTTTTCTGCTTTCTACATTAAAGAAATATCACGAATTTTCCAGTCTTCAATTTTCAAGACTTTTTAATTGTTTAAACAATTTTTATTTTTGTAAACAAATTATTTTTTTATATATTTAATAATATACATATTTATTTACTTCGAAGTAAGTATGAAATAAAAGAGGTTAAAAAAGCTTCCTCTATGGGTTATTATGAAAAATAGTAAAAATCTAAAATGTGCGAAAGAGAAATTGTTTACACAAATATAAATTTTTTAAACAATTAAAAATTCTTGAAAATTGCAGACGGAAAATTCGTGATATTTCTTTAACGAAGAAAGCAAAAAATGAAATGTTTCTAGGAGAATTTAATGAAAAGTTGTTTTAAACAATCTAAGTTGTTTAAACAAATAAACAAAAAGGGGCAACCGACATCTTTTAATATTGTGAGATGAAAAATGTTGGGGTAAATTTTTTTTATTTGTGGTCGATTTCCGAGCGCCTTTAAACAATATTAGAAAATTTTCATTTTTTTAATCACCCTAATCTACATATAAAAAATAATTTCTCCAAACGAAAACCAAAGGAATAAAAAAGTAAGAGTATATAGTGTTTAATGCTTTCTTATTTTTGTTTAAACACAGTCAATTATGACTCTATGCTCCTTTCTTTTTTATCCTCCAAGAGCTTATTACAAGTTTAAGTAAAAAATCAACAAAGGAATGTTAAATATCGATCGTTGACTCGTATTGATTTTTCAAAGGTTAGAGAGTGCTGCACGAAGGGCCTGACAGTCGTTTGTTGGCTCACATTGTCGAACCATGGCATCGGTTGTAATTATACCTGTACTGAATTCCGCTTCTGTTAGGGGCTTTAGCATTATTCGAGGACAGAAAAAAAATCGAACTCGTCAATCACACAAAATCATTCAAGTCCGAAGAAAATTTAAACTTGTGAGTAGAGTATTTCAAATATTCACCACAGTTCCTTTTATTTTCATTCTAAATCAGTTCTTAATAATATCAACCTAGAATCGACAATCGTTTGTCCTTAAAACAACCTAATAAATTTTTTTTGTTTTTTACACATAAAATTCCGTGGCGTAACTATTAAGGGGCAAAGTGGGGCAAAGCCCCTGGGTCCTTGATCAACCCTAATAGGCCTTTTTTCAAGAAAAAAAAAAAATTCCAAAAACCTTACTAATTGTAGTAATTTAAAGTTTGACTAAATTAAACAACGCGCGCTGGCGCGCGATTTGTTTCTCCGCCTTGTGTTATTAACAATTAAAAATATTTTAAATATAATATTTAAAAATAAATTTGTAAAAATAAATAAAGTAAATGTTTATTTAGGACAACATTTTTAAATTCTAAAATTAAAAAAAAATTCGAAAAATAATTGAAATTAAACAAAATAATTGCAAGTTTTGCAAATTAATTGAAGAACAATTAATTTAATTAAAAATTAGGGGAAAAAATCTAAAAAATCGTAGAAATGTTTAAAAAAAAAGAAAATTATTTAAATTTGAGAAAAATAATTGAAAATCTTAAAAATAAATTAAGAAAAATTGAAAAATGAAAAATTCGAGAAAATTATTGAAAAATGGAAAGAAAAGTTATTGAAAATTGAGATAATTAATTTAAAATTGAACAAAATAATTAAAAAATGAGAAAATAATTGAAAAAGTTACATAATATATTTTAAACAAAAAAAAAGTTAGAGAAAATTTGGGAAAGATACTTAAAACTTTTAGAATTTGATTCAAAAACAAAAGAAAAAAATTAAAAATGAGAAAAAATGAATAAAAAAAATAAACATAATTTAAAATTGAAGAGAAAAAATTTTAATTAAAGAGAAATAATTAAAAACTTTTTGAAAATTATAAAAAAGAACGGAGGTAATTGAAAGTTGAAGAAAATAATAAAAAAAAATATAAATAATTGAAAATTGGATGAAGCAATTGAAATGTCAGATACATAGTTTAAAATTTTGAAAATTATGAAACAGGTTAAAAAAATTGAAGAAAATAAATTTTGGAAAATAATTGAAAAATGGTTTTAGAATTTGAAACTTAAAGAAAATAATTGGAATATGATAAAGAGAACGATATAAACAAATAAAAATAATTAATAATTGAATAAAATAATTCAAATTTTAGAAAAATACTTAAAAATCTTAGAAAATTATTTTAGAAAACGAGAAAAATCATTAACAATTGAGGACAACAATTGAAAAATTATAAAATTATTTCAAAATTGAACAAACTAATTGAAATACGTTGAAAATAATTTCAGATTGAGAAAAACAATTGAAATATGATGAAAATAATTTAAATATGATAAATTAAAAACAATAAATAAAATTTGAGACAAATAATTGAAAAAACCATAAAATATGTTTAAAATAAGAAAATAATTACAAAATCACTTAAAAAAATTTTAATTAAAGAGAATAATTAGAAAATCACAGAAACAATCGAAAATTGATGAAAATAATACATAGACATTTCAGATAAATAATCGGAATTTTTTAAAATTATGCCAAAATAATGAACTCTCTAAATCTGAATTAGTAGTTTTCTACTATGAATTAGTCAAATTCATGGCTCACTTTTCTCTAATTTATATAGTAGAAAACTACTAATTTTTAGTAGAAAACTATTAATTTTTAGTACAAAACCATTAATTTTTAGTACAAAACTATTAATTTTGTAGTAAAAAAATACTAACTAAAATAATGAAACTTTACTTTTAAAATAAGTAGATTTTTTTTACTAATTTGATTAGTAGTTTTCTACTACAAAATTAGTAATTTTCTACTAAGAAATAGTAGAATTCTTACTATTTTAATAGTAGCTCACTTTTAGCTAATTCATTAGTAGAAAACCAGTAATTTAGATTTAGAGAGAATCGTTTAAAAACTTGTAGATTGAAGACATTAATCTAAATTTGAGTTAATAACTGACAATTTAGGAAATTAATTGAAAAATAATGAAAATATTAAAAGATGGAAAAAGTAATTGTAAAATAATAAAAAGAAATGAAAATTGAAAAAGAATTGAAAATTCAAATATATAAAATTGATTTAATGTCGGGAGAAAAATAATTAAAATTGGAAAAGTGATTGAAAAAACTAAAAACAAAAATTAAAATTTGAGTAATGGGACGTTCAAAAAATACGTAACGCTTTTTTGGATCTATTTTGCCCCCCCCCCCCCCACTCCCCTTCGTAATGGGATGTTACATACAAAAGTTCATTTTTTCTGACCTCCTCCCTCCCCCCTGTATACAATACGATTTTTTATAAGACAGTAAAATTAGATCCTACATAGTTAAATTCTACAAATTTAAATTCTAGAATAAGTTTTTTTATAAAACTTTAATATTAAATCCAACATGGTTAATTCAACAATACGATTTTTTATAAAACAGTAAAATTAGATTCTACATAGTTAAATTCTACAATTTAAACTCTACAATGTTAAATTCTACACGACATTTAATTTTGATTTAATTAAAAATTCTTTTGTTTAAAGCTAGGAATACGATTTTTTTATTATATTAAGTTGAATCTAAAGGTGATTTATTTTTTTAAACAAAAGAATTTTTAATTAAATCAAAATTGAATATCGTGTATAATTTAACATTGTAGAGTTTAAATATATTGAATTTTAAATTGTAGAATTTAACTATGTAGAATATAAATATATAATAATAATGTTTTATAAAAAATCCTATTTTAGAATTTTAATGTGTAGAATTTAACTTTTAGAATTTAACTGCGTACAGTATAAATGTGTAGAGTTCTAAATTCTAGAACTTGGATTTAGTATGTTTTATAAAAAATCTTATTGTAGAGCTTTAATGTGTAGAATTTATCGTGTATAATTTAACATTGTACAGTCAAAAGTAGAATTTTTAATTGTAGTACTTAACCATGTTGAATTTAATATTAAAGTTTTATAAAAAAAAACTTATTGTAGAATTTTAATGTGTGGAATTTAACATTGTAGAATTTAAATTTGAAGAATTTTAAATTGTAAAATTTAACCATGTTGGATTTAATATTAAAGTTTTATAACAATACTTATTGTAAAATTTTAATGTGCAGAATTTCTCGTGTAGAATTTAACATTGTAGAGTTTAAATATGTAGAATTTTAACTGCGTAGGACCCAATTTTACTGTTTTATAAAAAAAACGTGTTGTAGAATTTTACTGTGTAGAATTTAACTGTGTGGAGTTGAAATTTGTAGAATTTAAAATTGTGGAATTTAACCTTATCGGATTTAATATTTAAGTCTTATAAAAAAACTTATTGTTGAATTTTACTGTGTAGAATTTAACTGTGTGAAATTGAAATTTGTAGAATTTAGTATTGTGGAATTTAACCTTATCGGATTTAATATTAAAGTCTTATAAAAAAACTTATTTTAGAATTTATCTGTTTAGAGTTTAAATATGTAGAATTTTAAAATTTATAATTTAACTTTGTAGAATTTATCATTGTAGAGTTTAAATGTGTAAACTTTGAACCGCGCCGTAAATTATTATATGTAATTAGGGCCCCATTATTTTTTAGCCCCAGGGCCTTCGCCCTCCCAGTTACGCCACTGATAAAATCTCGTTTTTTTTATTACACGCAATTCTTAAAATTATGTCCTTCCATCCAAAAATTCACTTTATCAAAAACACGAAATAATTAAAAGTTCCCAAATCAAGGTTTCTCAAAAATTTGAATGTTTTTCCAAAAATTACCTTGTATTTTAAAAATTAATTTTCTTTAAAAAACACAACACTATTTGGTAAAAAATCATACCTTCTTTAAAAAAAAAAAAAACTGTTATAAAGAAGCTGTTTTTTAAAACAATTTTTTCTATGACAGTTTTTGAGAAAAAAGTAGTACAAAATTTTCTCGTAAAGATTTAGATTTTCCCTTAATGAATGCCTGCTTGGCTGCACGTGCCATCTTCTTGCGATAATACGTTTGTACATGCGTTCGCATTGGTACAATTTCGTGACGTAGATAAAATGCTACCACGAGGATTCCTCGATGTAGTCTTGGTTGGATGGTCCATCTATTCCTGGCAGTGCAGAACTTGACGTCGTCACGCAGATGTCTTATGTTCTCTAGTGTCTTATTGATTGTTTCCAATTCCAAGTCAGTGTTTTCTTTTCATCATTGACGTCAGTTAATCTCTGCCCCGAGAACAATGAAAATAATCGTGACTGCCGTGAGATCCATGGACTTTTTCCCAGACTCTAGTAATGGTGTTCTTTCGACTTAAAAAAGGTCTTCTTTAAAAAAGACACTTCATCTGCAAAAAGCGTCGAATCAGTGACTAAATTGCTTTTTAAGTGGTAGCTGAAATTTTGAATTAAGAGTGTAATTTTCTTTATTGCTACAATTGCAAGCATTAGATTTGGTTCATTAGAGTATATTTAATTAGATTTGTTATACAATTAATGGTATAATATAAAAGTAAAATATAAAATTATAATTTTATATTATTCTTTCCTAATTTCAATTGTATAACGTAATAGTATAACATAATTGTACAACATAATAGTACAACATAATAGTATAATATAAAATATCTATTATGCTATTTGTTGTATCTATCCTAAGTATTAAACATAATTAAATTAGAAATAATACATACTACATAGTTAAATCAGAATTGTTTATTTAATTGAATTTATTTCAATTGCTTATCTAATTGTACATTGTATAATTGTTCATTTAATTGAAATTATCGGAATTTACCAAAATTTACTGAAATTGTATACATCTAATTAAATTTACTAGAATTGTTGTAAATTGGGAAATACAAAATTTTTAAAGTAGGATAAAAGACTACAACATGACACAAGGGAAATAAGCGCAGAATTATAATATCAATATTAATTGATTGATATTATTTGGAAGCTTTAATGTCCGAGATTAGTTACATTTTTAAAAAGCCAAATGACTCTTTCGGACTAAGTCGGTAGAATAATTATTTATTTTTCATAATAAATTACCAAGTACTTTAAAAAAAATTGATTGAATTATTAGATTTAAAAATGTCCTCAGGTTGTTATAACATTGACACAATTACCATAACATTGAACCCTCTGCCAAATAACAGCAGTTATTTCCAAATTTAGAAATAAATAATTTGAAAACATCAGCTGGGCTAAGAACTTTGTTTTCGCGACATAAAAATAAATCAATTCAAAAAAGTGGGTTACCTATCTCGTTTCTTGGGATGTAAGAAAGCTGTCTTATCTCACACTTGAATTTGGCAAGTTGACAGTATTAGTTTAAAAATGAAACAGATTATGAGATATCCTCGGTCCGAGAAATTGAATGAATCTATTAAATGATTTAAATGATGGTGAATTGTATTTAAGTGAAATGTAAATAAATAGATGTAAATGAATATGAATATGACCAAATAATCATTAAATAAAGTAATATATAAATACTATAAAATAGTACTAAATAAACAAATAAAAAAGTTTCAGAAGAATTAATTAAAGGATTAGGGTCCATTCATAACTGCAGCTTTTCTCCAAGTGAATGAAGATCAAGGTGTAGAAAATTACGTAAGAGTAAATGCGAGATAATCCGAAGTTTGAAAACAATTGAAATTGGCGAGACATGTTTGGAATGTATCACATGCTTTGTACGACTTGACGGTCAATGAGCTAATTGTCGTCGTATCAACTTTCATTGAACACAATTGTTCTAACGAATGTACGTCTACCGTTTGCACTTGATTCATGGGTCAGTTTAAACGGGATACGGCCCAGATGTTCCAGATATACCTTTATCACATTTGTCAGAACACCTTCACCACAATGTCATTCCACACATTTTTCAAATTTTCAAAATAAAACTCCACTCATAAAAAGAACTCTGAACAACTTGAAATTGATCGCTTTGTTTACAAACATAAGATTTAAAAACACGCATAGTGGGAAAAAATCAAAAAGCTGGGTTCAAAATGATTTCCTAGCAATTTTCAACAGATTTCTATTTTTTTCAAATGTTCGCAAATAAACTTGTCGGAAATCTGTGAGAGAAGATTTTTAAATTTTGTTAACATAAACAAATTATGTTAAAGATTTAATTTTCTCCATTTTAATAGTCTCCAATAGGTTAAAATTGAATAAAAAATTACAATTATTTTTTACAAATTGTTAAATAAAAAAATCTGTATTGGGAAAACATAGTCTACGTAACTATAATTATAAAGAAAATTCATTTTTTGATTCCAAATTATCCAATTCGGAAAAACTTTACTTAAGCGCTTGTAGTTTTGAAACAAATCTATTCAATGACGTTTCAAGGTCACGTCACTTTTTTCTTCGACATCAAAATTAAAATTTAAAACTTAAAATTTGTATCTTTAAAATAAAAAAAAAATTATTCCATTCAGCAGATCCTTTGCAATTTATTCTCAAAAAAATCCGCTCTATTTCAGGAATCGAGAGTAGAAGACCACCTTAACGCAAAGTGCGAAAAAAATTAAGATTTTTAACATTTATCTGTCTAAATTCACTAAAAAATTTTTTTTTCTATCTTAATACTTCATATGCGTAGTGTCCTAGAAAGTAGAAAAAGAAAACAACAGTTTTTTTTGTAAAAATATTGTTATAAACAAATAATATAAACAAATTCAGTATTTCAACAATTATGAGTAGAAAAAAAATATCCTATCACTAAATTGTTCCTTTATTATGCAAATTAATAATGTATTATTAAAAAAAATTATTTGTCAATAAATTTACTATTTTTTTTATAAACAATTTATATAAACAACTGCACTATTTGATCATTTATAAATTAAAACTTTTTGCGTTTGCTCTAAATTTTGACTAAAACATACAAAGTAAACGTTCTTTCTGTAAAATTTAATTTTACAGTAAATTTACCTTTTTTTATAAATAATCTATGTAAACAAAGAAACTAAAATATCGTTCTTGTGACAAAAAAGTTGAATTTTTTTAAATATTATGCTTAGATTTGGTAAACAAAAGATTAAAATTAAGGAAAATTTGTTTTGCAATAAATATCAATTTTTTATAAACAATTTATGTAAAAAACTGCACTATTTAGTCATTTATAAACTAAAACTTTTGGTGTTTGCTCGTAATTTTGACTAAGGCATAAAAAGTGAGCGTTCTTTCAACAAAATATGATTTTCCAATAAATTTACCTTTTTTTATAAACAATCTATATAAACAAAAAACTAAAATATCATTCTTGTCACAAAAAAGTTGATTTTTTTTTTAATTTTATGCTTAGATTTGGTAAACAAAGGTTTATTAATAAAGACAATTTGTTTTAAAAAAAATATCACTTTTTCATAAACAATTTCTGTAAACAAATGCACTACTTGGTATTTTATAAGTTAAAACTTTTTGCATTTTCTGGTAATTTTGACTAAAATTTACAAAGTAAATGTTCTTTCTATAAAATTTGATTTGCCAATAAATTACGAATTTTTTTGTAAACAATTTATGTAAACAACTGCACTATTTGGTCATTTATAAACTAAAACTTTTTGCGTTTGTTCGTAATTTTGACTGAAACATACAAAGTGAACTTTTTTTCTACAAAATTTGATTTTCCAATAAATTAACCTTTTTTATAAACAATCTATATAAACAAAGAAACTAAATAATTATTCTTGTGACCAAAATGTTGAATTTTTTTAATACTATGCTTAGATTTGGTAAACAAAAATTTTTTATTAAGGAAAATTTATTTTGCAATAAAATCAATTTTTTATAAACAATTTATTTAAACAAATGCACTTTTGTGATAAAAAAATAGCGTTTTTGATATTATGCTTAGATTTGCAAACTAAAGTTTATTATGTATTAAGGAAAATTTGTTCTGCAAAAAATACCTCTTTTTTATAAACAAATTATCTAAACAAATGCTTTATTTTTATTGCACATTATAAACAATTTTATAAACAAATATAGTAAAATGACAGTTTTGGGTAGAAAAATTCTTATCCTATATATTATACACATATTATGGAATAATGAACGTCTCTATGAAGAAAAATATATTTGTAAATATTGTTCTCTTTTTTTTATTAAACAATTACTATAAACAAATGTAGTATAATTAAGAATGTATCAAGTAAAATATCATTTTACTTTGTTTGTTTACAAAAATTGTTTTTAAAATATCTAAAATCTATTCCATATATAAATGTTCAAATGTTTAGATAGATTGTTTATAAAAAATTGATATTTATTGCAAAATAAATTTAACTTAATAATAAACTTTTGTTCACCAAATTTAAGCTTAATATTAAAAAAAATTGAACATTTTGGTCACAAAATTGATATTTTAGTTTATTTGTTTATATAGATTGTTTATAAAAAAGGTAAATTTATTGTAAAATTAAATTTTACAGAAAGGACGTTTACCTACTTTGTATAGTTTAGTCAAAATTACGTGCAAACGCAAAAAGTTTTAGTTTATAAATGTCCAAATAGTGCATCAGTTGTTTATATTAATTGTTTATCAAAAAATGGAAAATTCATTGACAAATAAATTTTTTTTAATAAAATATATTATTAATTTGCATAATAAAGGGACAATTTAGTGAAACAAGATTTTTTCTACATACAACTGTAGAAATACTGAATTTGTTTATATTATTTGTTTATAACAATATTTTTAAAAGACAAACTGTTTTTTTCTTTTTCTACTCTCCAGGACACTACGCATATAAAGTATTAGGCATGTGAATTTTTTTTCAGTGAATGACGCATAAATGTTAAAAATCTCAATTTTTTCACACTTTACGTTAACATAAATTGTTTATGGTAACAAAATTTAAAAATTTTCTCTCACAACCATCCAACAAATTTATTAGTGAATATTTAAAAAAAAATGTTTTTGAAATCGATTAAATAGTGCATTTAAGAAACCAATTTGAACTCTACTTTTTGATTTTTTCCGACTGCGACACGGTTCACTAAAAAAAAACAATTTAAAATTTGCTTGAAGTTTAAGTAATATTTACTTTTTTACTCAAGCATTGCAAACAAATTAAAAATTGGTGTGAAATCAGGTAATTTTTAGGGTAGATGTACCCATTATTGTGTATGCACCAATTACTGCAGTTTTTTAAAAAAAGTTATTATGCACTTCTTAAGAGTATAAAATTAATTCAAATTAATTGAAAAAATTATTTAAAACCTTATTGGATTCAATTGCCAATAAATATGTACATTTAAATTATTAATTATATTTTTTTTTAAATTACTTTAAGTATTCGCCTTAAATACAAAACATCAAATTTTATTTATAAGTGTGACATTTTTTTACTTTAGAAAACAAAGTTTTCAAAGTAAGAATTAAAAAAAAAACAAAGTAAAAATTACCTGGTTTCACGTCAATTTTTAATTTATTTGCATTGCTTGGTAAAAAAGTAAATATTATAATATTTTTAAGTATACTTTTAAGTAATAGTTTTAAGTATACTTAAAACTTAATCAAATTTAAAATTTTTTATTTTTAAGTGTAGAAAAATGTTCTATAAAATTATAAAAATATAGTTAATGAAAAATATAGATTGATGAAAAATAAAAGAAAAAACGAGATTGAAAAGGAAAGAAGAAACAAATTGGTCGCTTTGTTTACAAAAATAATATTTAAAAATACGGTTCAAACATGTGGTATAAAAATATGGTATAAAATAAAGTATAAAATTGTGTTTGAAAATGTATGAAAATGTGGTTTAAAAAATATGTCACAACAAAAATAGTAAAAAATTGTCATATTAAAAAAAATAAGAAACAATCGGCAAGATCAGATTGATGAAAACAAAAACTTAAAGCGAGATTGAAAAGGAAAGAAGAAACAAAGTAAAAGAAAAACAAGATTGAAAAGATTGAAAATCAATTGTTAAAAATGAAGTGCTTCTTCCGTAAAGTATAAAACTTAGATTTTCGAAGAAAAGAATTCAGGACAAGGGAACAAAATATAGATCAGGGTCCAATCGCACAACATTGTTGATGTGAATTGATATAAATTGAAAATTATTTTCACTTTACAAAATTATTGACAATTCGAATGTGTTATGAGGAAAAAAAATATATTTACTCATAAAATGAAATAGAATTGTTTATACTTCATCTGTTTGAAATTCCGACTTTTATGATTGAATAAAATTGTCACATTTAATCAACAACGGTCATAAAATAAAATAAAAACAGTAATAATTTTTCCTCAAGCTGATGGAAAATAAAAGTTTCGAATTGAGATAAATAGATCTGACCTTTGAAATTTCGGACCCAGTCCTGTCGAATTTTTCTGTTTGGAGTGACGACAACCAATTCTATTTTTAAGAGTGCTACTCGCTTTCTTAAAGTGTACTTTGATTGATGTTTAAGAGCAGATCAAACGACAAAAGTTTGTTCGAATCAACAAAACTAATTTTGTTAAAAATAAAAAAAAACTAGTTTAAAAGAAGTCTCTATTATCAGTATTTGATTTTTTTTAGACTTGAAAGAATGGTATCTTTGATAAAATACATAGGATATTGAATATGCCGGAAGCATTGTATTGGTGATTGAGGTCGTGATCACTTGCCCCAAAGTTCATTGTTATCACTCCCGTCCAAAAAGTGACCGGGAAGGGGCCTTTTGTTCTTTCATAAAAGACCAATAATCTTTTTCGCGTTGGTTTACGATAAATGAGATTTCTATTAATGATTCATTTGATTTTTGCACAAAAACATTTTCCCTTTCTGAAAAAGTAATGATTATTTTCTCGAAATTGTATAATTTGCCATTTTTAAGTCGGGGTCAGGATAAAATTCATACAGACCTGCAGTTGAGCCAAGGATAAAAAATGCCGCTAAAGTTACATTTCAATGTGCGATTAGTTCGCTCACGATTAAGATAGAGGGTGTTAAGATAATTTACGTTAATTTGCCATTAAGAGTCTGTGAATTAAAAAAAGAAAATGTCTGGTATTTGAGTGTCATGTGTTTAATATAAAGAGGGCATTTAAAACGTGTTTGTGTTTTGAGAGGGAAATTGCAATTTTATCACATCTTTATAGAATGCTAATTGTATTCAAAGTGATATTAAAGTGACTTTCAGCAATATTAGTGGCAATTAGAATACATTGATAATACTTAAAATGGCACTGCTAATATAATTTAAATGATATTGAATTAAATGATATTGATAGCAATTTTTTGAGTGCTGCATTTGATTATAAATAAATAATATTTATAAATAGTGATTCATAAGTGAGAAAATGACGTGATTCGAGAAAGAGTGCTGGATACTTATTAAATTAAAGGATTTATAATTTATGTGAAAAGTAAATGGTTTCTAAGCCGGTGAAAATGGTTAGACCAAGTACCCTCACGGGGGTCGATGTCCTCAATAATTATAATAAAAAAATGAATACATTTCGAGGGATTCCTAAAGCTGAACTTGAACGAAGAACGCATGCTCTTTTGCAAGCAATGACGGTGAGTTTTACTGATTGTAGGGAAAAACCGATTATTGTGAATTAAATATTAAGAAGATAACCTTATGAACATTTATCATTGTAAAAATACTTTCTGAAAGAATTCAGTGGCGTAACTGTTAAGGGGCAAAGTGACCCTAATAAACCCTTTATTTAAAAAATTCTAAAAACCTTACTAATTGTAGTAATTTAAAGTTTGACTAAATTAAACAACTCGCGATGGCATAAATATTTTAAAAATGAAATAAATAATTACAATTTGAGAAAATAATTGAAAAAATTACATAATATACTCTAAATAAAGGAAATAAAGGTTAAATAAAATGTCAGAGAAATACTTGAAACTTTTAGAAATTCATCAAGAAAAAGAAGAAAATAATTTAATTATTTTCTTGTTTTTCTTGTTTTTCTTGATGAACATAATAAATAAATAAATGAATAAATAAATGAAAAAAGATAAACATAATTCGAATGTTAAACAGAATAATTTGTAATTAAAGAGAAATAATTAAAAACTTTTTGTAAATTATGAAAAAGAACGGAAGCAATTAAAAATTGAAGAAAATAATATAAATAATTGAAATTTGAAGGAAATAATTGAAATGGCAGATAAATAGCTTAAAAATTTGAAAATTATAAAGCAAATGAAAAAAATTGAAAATTGAAGGAAATTAATTTTGATAAACATTTGGAAAATGATTTTAAATTTTGAAACTTGAAGAAAATAATTCAAATATGAAACAAACCAAAATAAGTTGTAAAAAATAAATTATATTTGAGTGAAATAATTGAAATAATTAGAAAATTTGTTTGAAATAAAAAAAAATAATTGAAATTTGAGAAAATTGAGAAAAATACATGAAGATCTTAGAAATCATTTGAAAAAAATGAGAATAACTAAAAATGGAAAAATGTATTGAAGAAAGATAAAAATAATTGAAATTTACGATAATTAATAAAAAATTTTTGAAGTAATGAAAACAAATGAAAATAGTTAAAAAAAATTGAATAAAATAATCTAAATTTTAGAAAAATATTTAAAAATCTTAGAAAATAATTTCAGAAAATGAGAATAATAATTAACAGTCGATGAAAATAATTTAAAAATGATAAAATTAATTCAAAATTGAAAAATATAATTAGTCTTCCTATCTATATATAGTTTTCCTTCTTTATATAATTGAAATATGATGAAAATATTTAAGATTGACCAACAAAATTGAAATATGATGAAAACAATTAAAATATGAAAAGTTGAAAGAATCAAATAAAATTTGAGAGAATTAATGAAAAAATCTTAGAATATATGTTTAAAAAAGGATATAATTAAAAAAATTACTTAAATTATAATTAAAGAGAATAATTAAAACATCGCAGAAACAATCGAAATTGATGAAAATAATTGATATATTTCAGAGAAATAATCGAAAATTTGGAAAATTATGCTAAAATAATGAAAATAATTGAAAAATCGTTTGAAACATGAAAAATTGATGAGAATATTCTAAATTTAGGATAATAACTGGGCATTTAGGAAATTAGTTGAGAAATAATAAAAAGAAATGAATATAAAAAAAAATAATTGGAAATTATGATATATAGGTATTTCAAATTTCAGGATATTAATTCAGAAATATTTAATATTATTAAAAATTGAAGATAATGGGAAATTTGAAAAAATATTTAAAAATCTTAAAAAATAATTTTAAAAAAGAAGAATAAAGAAAAATTAGAGAAAAGAAATGAAAAAATATTTTAAAATTTAAAACTTGAAGAAAATAATTGATATAAGATAAAAACAATGTTATGTTGAAAAAAACGTAATTTTAAATAAATAATTGAAAAATTCCAGAACTTTTTTTAAGAAAAAAGATAATTGAATTTTGAGAAAAATACTAGACAATCTAAGAAATTAGTTGGAAAAAAAATGAAATAATTAAAATATCAGGTAAACAGTTTAAAATTTTTGAAATTATGAAAAAACTGGAAAATAATTTAAAATTGAAGAAAATAATGGGAAATTTAAGAAAAATATTAATCTTAGAAAATAATTTAAAGAATATTTATTTATTTATTTACCACAAAACACTATATATATATATAAGAATATAAGAATATAATAATATAAGAATAATTAAAAATTGAAGGAAATAATTGAAAAATGATTTTAAAAGTTAAAACTTGAAGAAAATAATTGAAATGTGATAAAAACAATGATAAGTTGAAAAAATAACTTAAATTTGAAATAAATAATTGAAAAAGTTGCAGAATTAAACAAAAATAATAATTGAAATCTGAGAAAAATACTTGAAAATCTTAAAAAATTAATTGAAAAAAATAAGAATAATTATAAATTGAAGGAAGCTAAAAATAATTGAAATTTACAAAAATTAATAAAAAAATTTTAAAATTATGAAAACAAATGAAAATAATTTATGATTGAAGAAAATAATTAGGATTTTAGAAAAATACTTGAAAATTAGAAAATTATTTTATAAAATGAGAATTATCATTAACAATTGAGGAAAATAATTGAAAATTTAACATTATTTCAAAATGGAACAAAATAATTGAAATATATTGAAAAAAAATTAAGATTGAGAGTAACAATTGAAATATGATGAATATAATTTAAATATGATAAATTGAAAACAGTAAATAAAATTTGAGAGAAATAATTGAAAAAATCGTAGAATGTATGTTTAAAAAAAGAAAATAATTACAAAATAACTTACAAATTTTTAATTAAAGAAAATAATTAGAAAACCGAAGAAACAATCGAAAATTGATGAAAATAATTGACACTTCAGATAAATAATCGAAAATTTTGAAAATTATGCCAAAATATTGAAAGTAATTGAAAAATCGTTTAAAAACTTGTACATTGAAGACTATGATCTAAATTTGAGATAATAACTGAAAATTTAAGAAATTAAGTGATAAATTATAAAAAAAATGTAAATTGAACAAAATCATTGAAAGTTGAGATATATATTCGGCAGTTCAGGAAATTATGAAAAAATTATTAAAATAATTAAAAATTAAAAATAATAATTGCAAAATGAAAATAATAATGGTAAATTAAAAAAATTTTATTTTATTTTTTATTCATAAAATAATTTTTTTTTATTTATTTTATATTTTATTTTTCATTGCAAATTTGAATGAATAAATAATTAAATTGGTTTAATGTCAAGGGCAAAATAATTAAAATTGAAAGAGTGATTGAAAAAACTAAACAAAATGACTGAAATTTGAAGAAGGTAAATTAAAAATTTAGGGAAATAATTTAAAAATTGCAGAAAATAATTGAATAATGATAAAAATAGTACACAAAACTGTAGTTTAAGTAATTGAAATCATAATAGAAAAAAATTATTAAAAATTGAGGAATTTTTTAATTCACTTCAAATTTAGAATATTTGAAACCTAGAATAATTTAAGTTTTAATCAATGCAAGATCACATTAACTGAAATTTGAAGAAATTGAAATTGTTATAAATTTAAAATTTGAAAACATTTTGAAAAGGTGAAATAAGGTTTGAAATTTTAAAAGAAAGAAACAAAGTTAAAAAAAACAACCTGACAAATGTCAGGTGTGGATAGAACGAATGAATGAAGGATTTAGATTTGTAAATTATTATATATAATTAGGACTCCATTTTCTTTTTTGCCCTAGAGTTCTTGTCGTCACAGTTACGCCATTGAAAGAATTAGATAATTGTTAATTAGTAATAGTAAATAATCTTCATCTATATTAATAAAATTAATAATATTAACATTTTATAAAGTAATTATTTAACCTATAATAAGGTTTCACATCAATTCGATAGGTTATCATAATTTCATACACTATTTTAATTTTCATCATAATTTTGTGGCGTTAATAACATTTCTAACGATCACCTATAAAATTATCCACACTTTACTTGCTTTCGTCACGTAAAACACATTGAAGTTGATAATGGGAATTTTATTATCAAACAGAGTCTATTTTAATCCATAATAAATTTGTGAGATATAAATAATCACACAGGATTCGCATAAACCCCCAGAATAGTTTCTAATTGAGAAACGCACTTGACATAGAAAAGAGAATTTGCCAAGAATCACACAAATCTAGATTCTGCGAATACAAATTTTATATTTATAGTTAAAATTCAATCATTAACATAAAATTGTTAATAAAGATTTATTTTATTAATTAGTTTATTTTCTAAAAGTCACTTCTTTCAATTGACTTTGATCCTAGAAAAACAATTTTTATTTTTCTCAGACTCTAGTTTATTTTTAGTATAAATTAGCAACAAACTGGTTGTGCTTGTTAAAAAAATTTAATATTGTCTATTGAACTTTATTTATTGATTTGAACCAAACAATTTTCTGGATTAAAGGGAGATATACAGTATAAGCGGTGTCATTGTTTTCGCAGATGATGTCTTGTTCTTGGGTATAGAATGGGATCAGGCTGGCAAATTGACAGCCATTTGTGAGGAACACGAGTAGCATTGATCAATGACTTGTTGCTCGGTTGACGAAGGATTAAGTGGCCAATTTCAGCAGGAAGATCGCTCAAGACATCTGTCTTGTTTTTCCAATTCCAAAGAACTAGCCACTTGAATTATTCCATTTTTATGACTAAAAACCACACAAAATGGCAATCATATTTTTTGCTCTTTTATTTAGAATTGCAAAATTCTCGGTAATTTATAATCCGATTACGCATTCTCGAGAATATAACCGAGAATATTCTCCTTCTGGAGAATTTATGAGAATTTTCTATGTTTGAATGAGCCCCACTATTAATTAAATAAACAATTTATTGAGATAAAAATGGATAAATAACAAAATAATTGTCAGTACAAATTAACTATAACTCAGTTTAGTGTAAAAATTAATACTAAACATAACAATTATGAACAGTGATTTATATAAATTATAAAAATTGTACTTTCTTTTACCTAAATAGATTTAAACAACTTAATTTCTGCACCTTGTGTAATCAACAACTGTAAATGTTTTAAATATAATATTTAAAAAAACAATATCAAATTTTGCAAATTAATTGACAAAAAATTAATGAAAACAATTGATATTGTTGAAAGTCGTTTAAAAAATTATAGAAATGTTTTAAAATTAAAGAAAATAATTTAAAATTAGGAAAGTTAATTTAAAATCTTAGAAATAAATATTGAAAAAAATTAGAATATTGAAAGATTGGAGAAAATAATTGAAAATTAAAAAAAAAGCTTGAAATTGAGGTAAATAAATACAAATTTAGAGAATTAATTCGGAAAGGATGAAAAATTTAAGAAAATAATTAAAATTTGAGAAGATAATTGGAAAATTAACATAAATAAAGAAAAAGTTGAGAAAAATACTTGAAACTTTTAGAAGTTCATTGCAAAAAAATAAAAATAATTAAAACTGAGAGACAATAAATGAAAATAGATAAACATAATTTCAAATTAAAAAGAACAATTTTTAATTTAAGAGAAATAATTGCAAAAAACATAAAATAGATGAAAATCGTAGATATAATTGAAAATTTAATAAAATAATGAAAATTTCAAATAAATAAATGAAATATCAGATAAATAGTTTAAAATTTGGAAATTATAAAAAAAATTGAAAATTATTAAAAATGGAAGAAAGTAATGGAAAATATGAGAAAAATATTTAAAAGCTTTAGTAAATAATTTAGAAAAATAGGAATAATTAGAATTTGGACAAAGTAATTGAAGAATGATTTTAAAATGTAGAACTTGAAATATGATAAAAACAGTGATAAGTTGAAAAAAATTAATGAAATTTGAAATAAATAATTAATAATTGCAAATTTTTTTTCAAAATTCTCAAAAGAACCGTTTGTTGGTTTCAGCGCCAAATTTATGATGCGTGTAACCTAACTAATAAAATTTTATGAAATAAATAAAAATAAATAAATAAATAGAAAAAAATTGAAAGAGAAAAATACTTGAAAATCTGAGAGATTAATTGAAAATAATGAGAATAATTAAAAATTGAAGAAAAGCATTGAAGAAGGTTAAAAATAATTGAAACTCAAAATAATTAATAAACAAATTTATAAATTACAAAAAACAAATGAAAATGATTAAAAATTGCAGAAAATTATTGCAATTTGAGAAAAATACTTGAAAATCTTAAAGAATAATTTACAAAATATAATTATGAATTTAGGGAAATAATTTCAAAAATGATAAAAATAATTCAAAATTGAAAAAAAAATTGAAATATGATGCAAATAATTTAGGGAATAAAGTGGAAAACAATGAAAATAATTCAAAATTGCTGAAAGTTATTGGAAAATGATAAAAAAAGTTGAAAGATGTTGTTTAAGTAAATAAAATCATAAGAAAAAAGAATTGCTAAATATTTCAGAAATTTTTAAATCACTTCAAATTTAGTATATTTGAACCGTGGATTAATAAAACTTTTTATCAAATCAAATTCAAATTATAACAAACCTTCGAGGAATTAAAATTGCTTCTCCTAAATCTGAATTCGTTAAAAATAACTAATTTAAAAACAAAAACTCATAGTCACTAATTCAAATAGTTTAATTTACTAATCATTTTGTAGAAAATTACTAAGTATTAGTATCAAATTGATTTTTAGGTAATGTCAGAATAACTAATATATTAGTAAAATTCTGTTTATTAATTCAATTAATCAAATTTTAAGTATTTTTTAGTTATTTTTTTTACTAATAGTTGGTCGTAATTTACTCATAATTAATTATTTTTCACTAATTGCTGAATCAAAAACTCAGCCACGATTTTACTAATAATTAGTTGGTTTTAACTAATTCAGATTTAGAAGGTAGGCATGAATTTAAAATTTTGAAAAGGTGAAATATGATGTAAAAATTAAAAACAAAAAAACATCTAGTGACAAATTTTAGGTGTGGACAGAATGAAAGAATTAATGAATGAAAGAAACTTGTAAATTATTATATATAATTCTTACTTTTAACATTGAAATTCAAATCATTACTTAATAGAATGACACTAGAGATTCTCTATTTTCGTACTTTGATTGAGAAAATTTGATTGGATTTGATAAATAAATAAAAAACCTAAATTCTCATAAATTCTCGATTAGAATTTCAAACGGTATTTTTTTTCTCTCGTACCGAAATATTAAAAAGATTATAATATTCGATCATAAAACGAAAAAATTAAAAAAAATGTTTACAAAAGTTGTTGCAAAATGAAAATTTTTATCGCTTTTTAAGTAAAAGTTTATATTTCTTAAATAAATTTATTAATTTAAGTGAACCTTGGATAGAATTAAAAGACATAAAATAAAAAAAAAATTTTATCATAATTTGTTCATAAATAATATTTTTTCAATGTTCTGCGCCTTTTAAAAATCGGATATTATTATTCTGGTTGCTAAATAAGTGATTTAAAACTTTTCAAAACATTTTGGATTACTTATTTAGCAGCTAGAATACTAAATAAAAAAACAGGAAACTAAAAAATAATATCTATCTTCGATCAAACGAATTCATCATGGGTTGGTCCAAAAAAATAATCGCTCATTAATTTCCTCAATGGATTTCGATACCTTAGAGTTTTAAGTGTATTTTAATATTTAATCCCAGTTTTTAAAAGGCAAAGAACATTGAAGAAAATTAATTGTTTATAAACAATTTATAAACAAATTACAAATTTTTTTTTTTAATTTCGAACAGTACCTAAATGGAAATGTATTTTATTCTTTTTGATTCTATATATGGTACACTTAAGTCAATAAAATCATTTAAGAGATAGTAGATTTTTTAAAAAAGTGTCAAATAAAACTATTATTAAAATTAATTGCATCACATTTTGAAAGATCCAGTTGTACATTGTCGAAAAAAATTAGGCTTATCTAAAATTTGTTGTCAAATAATATTATTCAACATTTATTGTATTTTTTTAAATCTAGTTTAAATCTGTAATTTTCATCCAATTTTGACAAATTAATAAGAGCTCATTTTTCTAGTTTAAACATCCTCTAAAATTTTATTTGTCGGGTCTTGTTAAATAGTATTTTGTTTAAAAGTTATTAAACAAATAAAATTTGTTCTTTACTTATTTTTTAACCAGAATATTATATATAACAAGAACCAACACATAAAATTGTAGAGAATGTTTAAACCGGAAAAAGGAAATCAGAATTGGATGAAAAATGCAGTTGTTCTGTAAATTTAAAGAAACAACATAAAATGTTAAAAAATTATTATTTGACAACAAATTTTAGCTCAACCCAATTTTTTCTGAAAAATGTATAACTGGATCTTTTAAAATTCGGTAAAATTAGTTTGAATAATATTTTTATTTGAGGTGAAAAACGATTTTCTAGTTTGGGGTTATGTAAATGGAGACTAATAATCTTCTTCACGTTGAAATTGGACACTTAATTTATACAAATTTGAAATTTTACGATTCTTTAGAAGTAACAAATTTAATATTTTTATTTATTCCCTGATAACTTTGTTTTTTTACCAACAAGAAATAAGATGAAATCCCTCATACAATGATTATTCGGATTCTCGATATATTTAACGATTTTTAAAAAGAAATTTGCCATTTATCCGAAAGAGACATTTTTGACTCATCGAATTTAATCTAAATTTAAATTACCTTTAATTAAATTAAAATTAACTTCAATTAAATTTAAATTCCTGTTAATAATCGTCTTTAAATGTCGTTTTCACATAAAATACGTTTCTATTATTTTAGATAGAGGAACTTTATTCGGCAATGGTCTTCATGATACAACACCAAATTGGATACGAAGAATCTGACGAATGTGGCAAAGAAGCGATGCTCTGTCATTTACAACAAGCGTTTAAAGTTGACAACGAAGTGCAGGAACGAGTTTTGGAAGAGACTCGAAACATGGAGGTGTGCAAATACATTTTTATCCCATTTAAAAAAAAACTAGGTCCATTTTCCGCTTTATTTATCGCAAAAGTGTTACAAGTTTTCCTGTATACAAAGAAAGTTGAAGTAAGCTTGCTTTAAAGAAACTTTGTGCCTGATAATGTTTCTTGAGGACTTTATTCAAGTTTGATTAAAACTTTCCACTTCAAAGAATCACTTGCAATAAAAATTTCTACTTGTGTCAAGTTTTAAAAGAAGATTGCGACATTATTTTATTTTGTATCAATTTTAAAAAGATCTTCGAGAGAATAAATTCTAAGTTTCACATTTAAAAGGCCTCAAATTGGCCATTTTGATCCAAATGAACCAATTTTGCATTTTTAGCCTTTTTAGGACTCGGAGGACCTTTGTTAGGTCATTTGTTTATATAAGATTTTTTTTCGTATAATATATAAAAATAATTTTTTATATAAGATTGGTCCTAGCTTGAATATTTAGAAAATGGTTTCTTTGTGGTTTGTTGGGCCAGTTTGAGATTTTTGAAAATGCCTCAAATTGTTCAGTTTTTTATTTTGGACTTTTTTAAGAGTAGGAGGTACTTGAATAATATGTCAGTTTTTTTTAATGGTTCACTGGGCCAATCTGAGATTTTTTAAATGACACACGTGGATAAATAGATTAAAATATAAATATTAATTTTTCTGTAATTTTTTATAAAATTTTGTATTGTTTTATATAGGCTCCGGAATTGCATCTCAACGTGGAAGTGATAGAGGCAAAAGAACTCGTTTCCAAGGATGCAAATGGCTTAAGTGACCCTTTTTGTGCACTTTATCTCGAGTCGGCTCCTACACGCAGATACAACACTGCCGTTAAGACAGAAACACTCACCCCCACGTGGGAGGAGCATTTTGAATTGTAAGCTAAAAAAAAACAAAAAATTATTGAAATTATTATTTTTTTTTATTTAATTGAAATTTATTTTTGAGGTTTTTTTTTTATCATGCTGCGTTTTTAGGTTGTAATGAATCATCTTTAGGTAAATTTTTATATCACTTAAGAACAAAAAAGAAAAACAATAAAACCAGATCAAGATTTCTTCAAATTAAATTTCATGCTAAAAACTATTTTTTATTCCAAGGTTATGTCATAAGGTCAAACATCCTTAAAAATTTTGAAAAGTATTGAAGATTTCTGATAGGTATTTAACACTTTTTGTGCAGCATATACAAATAGAAATTTCTATCCTTAAAATTATAAAAACTCTTTAAAAATTAATTTAAAATTAATATTCGCGTTTGAAAAGAATTTAAAAACTTTTTTGTTAAGATGATATTCAATATGTAAGGAACCCTTCGATTTTAGTGTGAGTGTAACTTACACTAGATGTTTATTTATTGTTATTTTTATTATTATTATCTGGAAATTCATTTCAAATTGAAATTTTCATAACAATTTCCAAATTACTTTTCAATCGAAAACGTGTTCAAATTTTATAAACTTTGTCATAAAGTTATATACATATATATTTGTAATAAAATGTTGATTTCTAACATTATAAATCAAAAATAATAAACAAAGCATCTCATAAATAAGATATTTTCAAAAGAGGTCATACAAATGCTGCTTTATCTATACTATTTCCGATGTTTTATGATCAATAAATAATAGACTTCTTTTATCTCACTTTACAGACCCGTGGATGATTCAGTAAATGACGTTTTGGCCCTTGAAGTATGGTAAATATTTCCCCTAAATAAAAAAAGTTTTCAAGTTGAAATTTAGATTGATTATAAAAATGTGTAATTTTTTTAATTAAAGGGATTTTGACGCTGCGGAAACAGTGCCGGAAAAAATGAATAAAGTTAAGGGTGTAAAGGGTGTACGTGGACTCATGAAACTTGCTAAGGAAATTGCAGTCACTGCAACAACTGGCAATCACGATAATGAATTCATTGGACGCACTCGAATACCACTGAAGGTAATAAATTTTCGATTACCTCGAATTCATACCAATACCGTATTTATATCGATTCTCTTGCTCACTTATTAAACTAAATAATTGCATTCTATTTTTCAATTAATCCTATTACTTTCGTTGAATTTAATTACAATTCAAAATTATCGTAATTTTAATACTAAATTGATTTTATTCACTTTCAATTTGTCCAGATTTTTATGGATTTAAACTGAAAAAAAATTTTTGGAGTGCAGAAAAAAATATTGTTGGTTTAACCAGATTTTTCTTAATAGAGCAACAAAATTCTTTTGTTACATTTTTTGATAACTTTAAAGAATTTAGTTATTACAACAACATTTTCTTGCACTTAACACACATTTTGTAAAATAGAGAAGCGATATTTATATATATTTTGTGAAATATATATATAAAAAAAATAAATAAATAAATAAAAAATAAGTCAATTTAAATGTAACTTTTTATGTGAATTGACAATATATCTTTCAATATTATATTGGCATTTATATTATGAGTATTTTCTGCGGAATAAATACTATAAGTTATTATTATATTTTGAGGTTAGATTATAGACTTTTGTTTGATTCTCTTTTTTATGAATAAGTTTAAAAAAACTGTTCAACAATAAATTATAGTTTTCAATCACTAAATTGAAGTTTTTTTAAGTAACAAAAGTTTGTTATTCGACATGCCCGGTAACAAGGCTGGAATTAGATTGAAATTAAACCATGACATATTTTCAATAAACTCTATTTTAATTTTAGAATTATTTTTATTTAGAATTTTGTAATTCTATTTAATTCGGGAAATTCCCTTTTTTCCAATAACCCTAAATGAGACAGATAAATTTTAAAACCAATCATTTTCTATTCCGAATACAAGATGAATTCCATTAGTGGAATATATTTTGCAAATTTTTAATTCCAAAAAATTTTGTTAAGCTATGTTTGAAAACGATGATTCTTTAATCCTTGAAAGGGAATAGAAAATGGAGGTTTCTAATACCAAATAATACTTTTTGCAGACAATAAAAATGAAATTTCGTATATTTTTAATACCTTTTACTGCCAAAAAGAAGGAAAATAGAATGTAACATTAGCTATTCCAAAATTGGAATTAAATTCTGCTTGATTCGGATGGTAATGAAGGGAATTACTTTTTTAGATGTTAGTGTATGAAATTGAATTTGAATAAAATTAGTAGTTTAAATTTTCTGAAATGTAAAATAAAACAATGGTTCTTTAAACATTTTAATTTATTTCTGAAATACAACTCGATTTTTTATCACACATTTCTGAAAATTTTAAAATGCTGTTTAATAACCTTAAAAGTTACCGACAAAAAATTTGTAGATAAAGTAGAAAACCTCTATTTCAGCAAGCTTTCAATTCATTTTATGGAATTAAAACTTCACGAAATGAAAATTGTTTCTAAGGAAAGAAACTTTTAATGCTTTTTAATTCCATTTAAAAAATTAGCAAATGGGATTAAAAGGGAACGGATTTTGAAACTTTTTATCTCACATTCGGAATTAAAACTTGTCAGTCGCATACATACTAAGATTTTTTAATTCCATTTTAATCAGTTTCATGTTTTATCTAAAGTAAATTGAAAGGAATATCAATTTATGAATTTGTATTCCTTTCAATTCACTTTAGACAAAACATGAAACTAAATATTTCTAATGAATAGATGTTTCTAATATAATAATAATAATAATGTTTCTAATAAAATGAAACTTTGTTTTCTTCTAAAGTGAATTGAAAGGAATACAAATTCATAAATTGATATTCTAATCGCGAGATTGAGAAAAATGTGAATTCCCTGAATTAAATGGAATTTTTTTAATTCCAGCCTTGTTACCGAGTGATTAATGATTAAACTCTTAATTAAATAGGATAAATTAACTTTTTATAAAAGTTCTCCTTTGTGTTATTTGTTCAAAAAATCTAATCAAACACGATTGATTATTGAACTCCCACATTTAAAAATATCTCTATCTAACAAATTTTATTAATCTTAATAATTATTGTGTACTTAAAAGTTTTCTTAAAAAACAGAACAAAACTAGCATCACATTTATGTCATTATCGATACAGTTAATTTATTATTTATTTATCAATCAAACGATTTTATTATAATTACGTTGTTAATTTTTTCTCTATAAATTTTCAATTATTAAAAAATTATCGATCGCTCTAAATTAATAAAAAAAAAAAATTTCAGGACATTCCTGTGTCGGGAAGTTGCATGTGGTATCCATTGGAAAAAAAGAACAAGTCGAAGCGAAGAGGTGTTGTCAGATTAAAACTGGCTTTTAGTGCTGAACACGACACTCAGGTCTCCTGTCAAGAACACAGACATTTATTGAGAATATTGCTTATGCACGAACTGGAATCACAAAAGACGGAAAAATATTGTTGGACTGGAAAATGGTCACCGGCTGCAGCGGCACTGATTCTTCAACACATTGCTCAAAGAGGACTTATCAGGAGAAATATTTCACTTGCCGAGTGGGTTGAATTTTCCCGAGTTCATCAAGAGCACCCTCTTAGTTTTACTTTATTTAACAAAGTTGTTCTCGAATTGTTGAGACCGATTGAAAATGATTTGTTTTCCACCGACGAAACAAAGCTTTTCTGGGAAGCTACCAGAAAACTTATTTATTCCTGCTTGAACTGCATTAGAAAGATTCGTAAATTTCCTGTTGAAGGCAACAATGTTTTGAATCAACTCTCTGCAATTTTAGGGTTGGTATTTAATTTAAAGCTGTAAGATTATTTTTTAGCCTTTTTCCTTGCTTTTAATGTCAAAAGATTATGTTTTCCCTGGAAATTGTTTTGTCACTTACTTTCGTCACTAGTGGTGAAAAAACCGATGTATGTCATTTTAAAAAAATTATCATTTACGTCACTAATAGTCGACAAAAGTCGCCATTAAGAGTTATTAATGGAAAAATTGATAATTTTTGTCACTAGTGGGGAAAATGTCCGTTTTTATCACTAGGGAGAAAAATGATAATTTGCGTCACTAGTAAGAAAATAAAAATTTTGACGTCTAGGCACCTGGAGCGCCAATCTGATAGTTTCGATAATTTTAATTATTTAGAAAGTTTACTTTTCTATATTTTAATAAATTTCAATTTTAATTTGTCAAATAATCCACTGCTTACAATTTTAATTAACCGTAAATTAAATTCAAAATGTTAATCGATACGAATTTCAATTTGTTTAATAACAAAAATTGTAATTAACCTTAAAATTTTTCGTTAATTTGAAAGATTTGTTAATGAAATTTAATTTTTTTTAGAGTATTGTCATCGATATCTTCTATAAATGTACCAGAGGATGTTGATCTATTTCCGGCAAAAATGTACAGTTGGTTTCCGGAACCAGATGGAACACAAATTACTGTTCTTCAAGCTGTAGAATACACTGTGAACCAAGGAGGAGCCGAATGGTAAATTAGTTTAATAAATTTGTGAAATGTACAAAATTATACATATACACTGGAACCTAGATAAATGGGAAACTGTGCCCAGAATTGTTTCTACTTTTTTAAAGGTTCACATTTATTCAGTTCTCATTAAATTTGCGAAATATACTAAATTATTTCTATACACTGGAACCTCGATAAATGGGAATCTATACCAAGAATTGGCTCTCTTTCTTTCTTTAAAGGCTTACACTTATCCAGTTCTTTGCGAAATATACTAAATTATACATATACACTGGAACCTGGATAAGTGGGAATATATTCCGAAAATTGTTTCTCCTTTTTTAAAAGTTTACACTTATCCAGTTCTCGTTAAATTTGCAAAATATATACTAAATTAATACATATACACTGGAACCTGGATAAATGAGAATCTATACCCAGAATTTTTTCTCCTTTTTTAAAAGTTCACACTTATCCAATTCTCGTTAAATTTGCAAAATATACTAAGTTATACATATACACTGGAACCTGGATAAACGGGAATTTATACCAAGAATTGTTTCTCCTTTTTTAAAAGTTCCCATTTATCTAATTCTCCTTAAATTTGCGAAATATGCTAAATTATACATATACACTGGAACCTGGATAAGTCGGAATCTATACCAAAAATTGTTTCTCTTTTTTTAGAAGTTTCGCATTTATTCAGGTTCAAATGTAAAAATTGTTTTTTGTAAATAAAAATATTTAAATAGTTAAATAATAATAAGAAATGCGTTATAGTTTATAATTTGAACTGTTTTAATTGTAGGTTCGAATACATAGTAGGAAATAATAGTTTGGAAGGTCATACAGATGAAGAGGCTATACAATTTCACATCAAAGTTATTCAATTGATAAGAGCCGATATACAGCGGGCCATTGATATGCACGATAAAATTTTTATTAAGTAAGTTGAGTCTTTTTAAGTTTATTCTAGATTTTTACACGTTAAAGTAAATAATATATTCAATTTATTTAAAAAATTAGTTCTTCGTTTATTTAATTTATTATAATTTTTATGGAATTATTTATTTAATTTACTTTTGCTTCCTTATCTAGAGGAAGCTTTGTGATAGTTTATATTTTCCAAAAATAGGTTTAATCGACTTATTTTTATCCAAAATGTATACATTTTTACTTCTAAGCAAATTTCCTCATGTGTGTGCATATGAGTGTGTGTGTACAGTAACTTTTGTCACCAGGATATCTCGAGAACGGTTGAAAAGATTTCAATAAAATTTGCTAGGATTATTAAACTTACAAATATCTAAAATCTCACACAGGGGTTTTAAAAAATATTAAACCAATTTCACTTAATCTCTTTTTTTTCAAAAATATAGTATTTTTGCATTTTCCTACTTAATTGTTTCCTCTTACATAAAGCAAGTTATTTATGAAACAACATGATTTTCAGCTTGTTTAATTTATTCATTAATTTATCCATTGATTTATTCATTGTTATCTCATCCATTCTTTAATTTAATTAAAATAATTTTTCTTTAATTTACTATTTATTTAATTTATCTTTCAGGAAGATTAATTTCCCGTACGCAAGAACGCTGTACATCATGTATGAAAAAAGAATAAGCGACATGTGTATGATTATTGTTGAAGATATTTGTGCAAGACTGAAAAGAATTTTGATTGAGAGCAGCGATGATGCTGAATTGGGACTTGGTACAACATTATTCGAGCTTTATTTAGCTCTTCAAAGATATGCATCGTAAGTGAGAAAATTTCAAATCTTTATTCTCTAAAATCCATTCTCTTCATTTATGTTTAAAAACATTTATTCTCCCTTGTGCAAAGCTTAAATAATAAACGAGCCTGTTTATTTCACATATTTAGTTCCTTTTTCGTTTTTAATTTATATTAAGAATTTGAAAAAAATTTTTAAATAAATTTTTTATCTACAAATTAAATTTATATTAAAATTATAATCAAAATCAGAAAGAATTCAATATTTAATATTTTTTTTAACTGATCAGTTGTTTAAAGAACAGTTTTTTTTAAATTGGATTTCTGTAATAAAGTAGATTTTTTAAAACCGGTTTTTTTAAATATACCGGTATCGGTTTTAAAACCGAACCAGTTTTTTTCGGATTTTCAATTCCGCACAAGCCTATACTTTAAACCTCCATTTTAAATTGCCAGTGTAAACACACTCAATTTCAGTTAGATTTTATCGAAACGACTTTATTTTGAAATTTCAACCATTTCCATAATCTAGAGTATTAAATGGAGTAGATAAAGTGTATTTATTGTGTTAAAAAGTGGACATTAATATTTTTCCAGACTCGGAAGCGTTTTGTGCGCAGAAGGGCTGGAGTACATGAAAATTCAAAATTACTACGACTGGTTTAGGGCTGGTGTCGCCCACTGGTTAGATATCGCTGTTTACAAGGCTTTAAAGCGAATTGACAGAGCTGTAGATTTTGACACTTTACAACCTGTAGACTCCAGTGTTCAATACAGTTCCAGTGCCGTAGATACGCTAACAATCTTTTATCAGATCAAAGTCTTCTGGACCCAACTAGCCTGGCCGGATCTTGAAGGATCTTACACTTTTATTGCAAAAATCATTGACGTAAGTTTTTTCGATTTTTATCATCACAATTTTATCAACAGATTTTAATTCCTATTATTAATTTATAAAGAATTTAAAAGAGAGTTTAATTAATTGGTCATTCTCTCAGAAAGGGCAAATTGCTCGATTTAAATCACTTTTTCTGTAAAAAATAATTTGGATTTTGAAAAATAATAATATTTAGCGTATTTAAATACATTACTGAAAAATGATAATGAAAATTATTAACTGAAATGTTCAAGTTAGTAATATGGGAAAACTCCACTCCGCCGCCTTTCGAGTAACAAATTTTACATTAAAACAAGAATTATTTATTTCTGTTTTAATATCATGAAACCAACTTTAAAGAATACTTATTTATTTTTAAAATTTGCATTTAATTCATAAATTGGCAATGCAAAATATTTGTAACTTTATTTTAGAAAATTAAATTAGTTTTGAGCATTACTTTAAACTCCACTCCGTGTCGCCTAATACGAGTATAAATGATAAATTTAAACATTGTTTATAGAGACGGTGTAGACTCTAAAACTTTTTTAAAAATGTTAAATAATTTTTTCCAGTTTACCATTATTTATTATTCCATAAACAAACAAAAATTGAAGATTTTAGTGCTTTCTTAAATTTTATGCTTAAAGTTGTGACTTGAAAACCCCACTTCGTCGCCACAGTTTCTTTTCATATTTATTAGAAGATAAATTTTAAATTTTGTTAATAATTAGTAGAGCAATTGTTTTCCTTAATAGAATTTCACAAATATTACCAAAAAAAATTGTTTGATTTTGTATTAGAACCAGTATATATTGGAAAATTAAGAAACTCCACTCCGTCGATATAATTTTTTTGATATTTAGTAGGTGAATGATAATTATTATGAATGATTGGTAGAATATTTATTTCTTTTAGTTAAATATCAGAAATTTCACAAATAAAAATTGCTTTTTTTTATTATTATATATAATGGAAAATTAAGAAAGTCCACTCCGCCTCCAAAACTCCACTCCGTCACTATAATTTTTTTTGATATTTAGATAATTATTATGAATGATTAGTAGAACATTTATTTCTTTCAATTAAATATCACAAATATCACCAATAAAATTTTTTTTTTATAATTTTTAGCATTTTATAATGGAAAAATAAGAAACTCTTCTCCGTCCCCAAAACTCCACTCCGTCACCATAATTTCTATTTGACATTCAGTTGGTAAATGATAAATAATATTAATTATTATTAGGACATTCATTTATTTTCACATGATCTTACTAATATCATCTATAAGAATTGGTTTTTTACTCTTAAATTCAGTATTTATTAAAATAAACAAAAAACGTTTCTCCGACGACAAAATTCCACTGTGAAAAAAACCCTGTATAAATTACATTTTTATACATATTAATCATATCTAAATCCAGTAATTTTAATAGTCCTCTTAAAATATAACTACACTGAAAATTTCCTGAAAATTTATTATAGATCTATTTGCAAACTTCGGATATTTAATAAATATTTAATAAATATTTAATTTAATATTTAATTGCAATGTTTAGTGAGAATTGTATAAAGATTTAAATGTTTCATTTGAATAAATTTTTAACGCAAAACTTGACTGAAGATTTAAATTTAATTGTCCTGAACTTATCGTCGCAACAGTTGACTAGTTATTTAAATTAAAGTTTTGTAAAATTTGTATGAAAAAATAAATAAAACAGTTAATTGAACATTTAAATCAACTTTCACGACGAAAATTTCACGAAACTTTAATTTAAACAGCCACTTAACTTTTGCGACGAAAATGTCAGGAAAATTTAATTTAAATCATCAGTGAAGTTTTGTGCCAAAAATTTATTCAATCGAGACTTTTAAATCTTTACACAATTTCAATTCAACTTTGCAATTAAATATTCCGGAGTTTACAAATTAGGCTTTAATACATTTTTAGGAAATTTTGTTTTTTATACTTTTATTTTTTTAAAAATTCTAATTAAAAAAATTGCCTTTTTACAGAGAATGACCATTTTATAAAAACCTCAATATAATACAATATTTATTTATTTATTTATTATTATTTGTTTATTTATAATATTTATTTATATTGAAAATAAATATAAAAAGGGAATTTTTTAAAAGAATCGTAAAAAGAGAATTTCTAGAGTAACATGTTCGGTTTCAGGATATCTGTAAATGTTCGATAGCATATGCCGATAAGATGGCGAATAAAGCGGAGCAAGTTACCCAAATAGAGCAAGACTCTTCGAATAATAGCAGCGTTTACGAGAGGAAATTTGAGGTCTCGAATGCCTGGTGTTTTGCCATTAATAATATCGACTATATCAGAACATCTATTGCCCCTTTGGCTAATGATTTGGGAATGCAAGGCATTGTTGATTCCCTGGCTGAAAATAAACCGGAACAGGAAGCAGAGCGATGCAGACAAACTTTGCAACTAATTATTGACAACGCGACTGACACTGTTAAAGACAAGATTATTGACTTGTTGAAAATGGTTGCTAATAACATGACACCTGCCATCAGCAGGTAATTAACCTCGACTATCATAATTCTTGATAATTTCCATCATTATATATTAGTTTCTCGTTCAAAATTTGTTATTCACGTCAAATTTATTTTAATAATAAATATTTTATTTGATTTCAATTATATTTTATTATATTATAGATGAGAAATAAAAATTTATCAATCTTTCAAGTAAAGGTGTTGAAAAATCAAAAACACATAATATTTTTTTTGACGTATCGACAGTTTAGTTGTCCTCTTCAGAAACTATAATATTTATTCAGTTTTTTATAAAAATCACAATAATAAATGTAAAAAAATTACAAACATAGGAATTTTAATAAATTAATTAATATTTATAAAAATTAATGTAGAAAAGTTTGGGAATCCACTTGCGAGCAACTCTGTCTATATATGTATAGTATCTGAAGAGGACTGCTAAGCTGTCAAAACATCAAAAAAAGAATTTTGATTTTTCAACACCTTGACTTGGAAGATTGATAAATTTTTATGTTTCATCTGTATTATTTTACCAAGTGACAAATTCTTATAATTATTATAATTTTATAATTATTATATTCTACAGGTATCTGATGGAAGGGGCAGAACTGATTGACACAACAAGTAACGCTATGGACAGATTATTACAGTATTTAGATTCAAATATAGCAACCCTTAACGAGAATCTCAATCAAGAGAATTTCAACACTGTTCTTCTTGTCATTTGGGAAATTATTTCAGAAACTCTTTGGCAATTGGTCAACACCAATTTGGAGGTACAGTTTTTTTTTAAATGTGCGACGCACACTCTTACTGAAAAAAGAAGTATGTTAAAAGTGACTACAGAGACACTTGGAACGTTTTAAATTATATATATATAATAATTTTCAAGTTTCATTCTTTCATTTTTTTATTCAAACATCATTCATTCATTCATTCATTCTGTCCAAACCTGAAGTTTTTCACTCGATGTTCTTTTGTTTTAAATTTTAAAACATTTCTCACCAATTTAAAATGTTATCAAGTTTTAAATTTATAACAATTTTAATTTATTCAAACTTAAATTAATTTAAACTTGCATTGATTAAAAATTCAATTAATTCACGCTTCAAGCATAATTATTAAAACTGTCTTCTTAATCATTCTTTTTACTATTATTTCAATTGTTTTTTACAATTTTCAACTATTTTTAACATTTGTTCAAAATTGCATTTTTAATTATTTTAATTATTTTTCAATTTCCTCCCTAAATTTTAAATTTATTTTCCACAAATTTCAATTATTTTCTTTACTTTTTCCAATTACTTGTTCAGTTTTAATTCTTTTCTTCAAACATTAAATAAATTTCAATATTTATTCTTTGCATTTGTTTTCAATTTGTTTTAATTATTTTTCAACTATTTTTACAAAATATAGGTTATTTTTTAAATTTTAACTATTTTCTTTACATTGCAGTTAATGTCTACAATGTTAAATTATTCATTAAAATTTAATTATTCGATTTAATATTTTCATTGATTTCTAAATTAAATTTCCAAATATTTTTCAATATTAAAAAGCCTGCTTTATTCCTTCAACTTTTATTAATTTTTTTTTAATTTCTTTGGAATGTTAGCTGTAATTTTTAATCAATTCGATGATGTCGTTCGATTTTCAAATAAATGGTATTTTTATTTTTATTTTATTTCATACATAGACGGTCAAAAACACAAAAAGCGTCCTTTTATAAAATTAGTACTAATAATGATAAATTAATTTAATTAAATTGCATAATTTAATATAATTAGGTGACAAAAAAGCTGAAGGGGCCGGGGCTTCCCGACTTTCCCCTAATTATAAACAATCGATATGTGTCGAAGTGATAACAACAAAAAAATTTACAAAAAATTCGCAAATCTCGATAATTTCGAAATTTTTAAAATTTTGTAATTTTCTCCATTTTTTTCTCAATTTTTTATAATTATCTTCAATCTTCAAATATTTTCTACAAATTCATATTATTTTCTTCAATTTTCAATTATTCTAATCATCTTTTAATGACTTTCACTCATTTTTAATTATTTTAACTATTCTTAAATTAATTTTGTAAATTTCTAATTATTTATCTTAAATTCTAATTATTTTTTTCAATTTACCATTTGTCTTTATCACTCTGCAATTATTTTCTTTTATTTTAAAATTTAAATGTATGTTTTTTTCGGTAATTTTCAATAATTATATCATTTTTTGTTTATTTATTTATTAATTGATTTACAAATTAACGGGCTTACAAAAATACAAAAATGCCATTTCGTAGGTAAAGTACTATCACAATTTTACAATTTTTTTCTATTCTTTACTTACTTTTATTATTCAGTAATTAATTACCAAAATTTTCAATTATTTTTCTATAATTTCAATTATTTTCTTTAAATTTTAATTAATTCTCTAAAACTAAAACTTTGTTTTTAATTTTCATTTATTCATATGATTTTGCGGTTACTTACTCCAATTTTCAGTTACTTTTATCATTTTGCAATTATTGTGTCCACTTTTAAATTGTTTGTATTAATTTTTAATTAATTTTCTTAATTTTCAATCATTAATTTAATTTTAAATTATTGTCTCCACTTTTCCATTTTTTTTTTCATTTTAAACATATTTTGTAATTTTTTCAATTATTTTCTTCTTTTGTACTTTGCACGTTTATGTATATAAATAAAATAAAAAATTGTTTTTCAAAATTTTCAATTATTTTACAAAACTTGCAATTTTTTGTCAAACTTTGATTACTTTCTTCAATTTTTAATTACTTATATACTTACGCAATAATTTTCTCTAATTTTATATTACTTGAAATAGTTTTTAAATTAATTTCCAATAATCCCAATTTTTTTTAATTAATTTCCTAAATTTTTAATTATTATCTCAAATCTAAATTATTGTCACTATTCAATTTTTAAAATCATTTTTCAATTATTTTCTTCAATTTTCAATTATTTTTACACTTTTTTAATTACTTTCCTCAATTTTTAATTATTGTACAAAATTTTTAATTTTTTCTTAAATTTCAATTACTTTCTTCAATTTTGAATTACATATATACTTTTTCAGTGGTTTTCATAATTTTATATTACTTGGATTATTTATTTTTAAAGTTAATTTCCAAAACCCCCAATTCTTTATCTCAAATTTTAATGATTTTGTTCAATTTTTAATTATTTCTGTAATGTTTTAATTACTTTCCCCTATTTTTAATTTTTACATTATTTTTAAATTAATTTACTAATTTTTCAATTATTTATCTCAATTTCCAGTTTATTTCTTTTTGTTTCGTGAACTTTTATCATTCTGCAATTTTTTTCTCCACTTTAAAATTATTTTTATTATTTTTCAATGAATTTTCTAAATTTTCAATTATTATCTCAAATCTAAATTGTTGTCTCCACTTTACAATTTTTAAAATCATTATTTAATTATTTTCTTTTATTTAAAATAAATTTGGTAAGTTTTTCAATTATTTTCTTCAATTTTCTATTATTTTTACACTTTTTGCTTCCTCATAGAGGAAGCTTTGTGATTGATAAGATTTTCAATTTTCCAAAAATAGTCTAAATCGACTCATTTTCATCTAAAAAGCGTAAATTTTCATTCTTGAGCAAATGTCCAGATGTATGTGTGTGTGTGTGTGTGTGTGTGTATGTGTGTGTACAACATAATAAATACAAAAATCATATTCCTTATCTCAAATTGACCTATATAAAAATTATAATTGATTAAGAATTTGTAAAATAATTAATGTTTTTACATTTTTTTTTCATTTAAAATTATTTTTTTAATAACTTCCTCAATTAACTTATACATTATTTGGAAGCGAAATGTTCATGAAATAGACATAATTCTCACCTAGTTCCATTAGTTTCCCCAAATTTAAGTTATTTTTATAAAATTTGCAATTTTTTCTCTAATTTCAATTACTTTCTTTAATTTTTAATGATTATTATTTATATAATTTACAATGATTCTCTCTAATTTTATATTACTTGAACTATTTTTAAATTATAATTTCCAAAAATTTCAATTGTTTATCTCAAATTTCAATTATCTTGTTGAATTTTCAATTATTTCTATAATGTTTTCATTATTTTTCTCAATTTTTAATTGTTTGCATTATTTTTCAATTAATTTACAAAATTTTCAATTATTTTCTTAAATTTCAATTATTTTCATAATTTTTTTTAATTCTACATTTTTAACATTTTATTCTACATAAATAAGACTTGTTTTATATTTGTTTTAAAGTATTATGTTTAAAACATTTAAAATTGTTGATACCGCAAAAAGTACTCTCTAATTCTGAATTAGTGTTTTTCTACTAATGAATTAGCGAAAAGTGATCAATTTATAAATAGTAAGAATTTTACTAATATTTTTCGTAGAAACTACTGAATGAAATAGTGGGAAACCACTGATTCAATTAATGAAACTTTAATATATTTATTTTAGTTTTCTAATATTACAATTAGAATTTTTCTATTAAAAAATTAGTAAAATTCTTACTATTTAACAGTAGCTCACTTTTCGCTAAGTCATTAGCAAAAAACTTCTAATTCAGATTAGAGAGTAGAATCTAATTAAGTAGGCTCTGAGACAAAGATATTTTTATTGGGCACAAGTAACTTATCTTTGTGTCAAGAATATCACTTCTCTGGGTGTATAATCAAGTTAAGATATCAATTTAAGTTTAAAGTATCTTTGTAGTCACTTATACACTCTAAAAACAAGTGTCTTATTTTGTCCTCACTTTTAAGACATTTTGAGGTGTCTTAATTTTAAACCATTGAGATAGTGTCTTAAAAATGCCTGTAAGACGCTTTCTAAACGTCTTATGTCTTAAAATTAGACACTTGTAAAACACCTGTTTTTACAGTGTACTTCTTTTTGCAGTGTATAAGGAGAGCAAAATTCACTCTCCAAAATACTCATTTTATTTCACTTCCTACACCGAGTGACAATTCGCCCCACGTTGGGCGCCACAAAACTTTATTTTTACTAAAGCTTTTGCGTAAAAATAAAATATCCTATTGAGAATTTCTTGCAAGGAGGAAATGAATTGAGTCAATTTTAGCGAGATTATGTGACAGTATGGGCCTATTGGGGTTTTTACGCTTTGTATATTATATTGTGAAGAGCCCTCATTGTCTTTTATGCAGAAAAGAAGACCACCGTCCTTCTATTCGAACCTGCACCGTACTCTTCACACCCTCATCCGGTTCTTCAACCTCGGAGCGGACGAGGCTGCGAATGTTCAAGTATTGGAGAAGATTGAGAGCCTCTTAAAGCTCCATGGGCTTGAAACTGCCGAGTTGATTCATCGATATAATCTCGAAAGGATTCGAGAGCAGAAGGAACTGGAGGACCCTGTATACGGTCTCCTTACTGTCAGGGCACAGTTTATCGACAACTCGCTGAACATTCAGATTCTCAATGCGCGAAATCTCAGACCAACGGACAGCAATGGTAAGACATTTTCCATTCCATTTGCCTTAACTTATTTCCCCCTATTCTATATACCTTCGTTAAGAACCAATATTTCCTTCTCAATTTAGTTTAAATCGAATCACTTCTAATCCTCAAACATCCTTTTCTCAAGTTTGCAAAATTTACTTGACAATTTACTAAAAAAAGCGCGAAAATATGGTTAAAATAGAATTTAATGAAACAGAAAAAACCTGATCTCATAATAAGATCGCCTCATTCTGAGGTGTAGAGGAAATAAGAAGATCTTGACTTATTTTGAGTTTGAAACTGAATAAGTCTTAAAAATGAGGCGGATTTTTGTCTCATATCGAGTGTAATCACGAAATGAAAACTATTAAATAATAACAAATAACTATCGCAAAACGATACTATTAAAACTATTGCTTTTGCTATAGAAACACTTTACAACACTGAAAAAAAACAATTTAAAATTTACTTGAGTATTTGGTAATATTTACTTTTTTTACTTAAGCAATGCAAATAAATTAAAATTTGCTGTGAATCCAGATAATTTTTACATTGTTTTCTAAAAAGAAAAAATAACAAATAACACTTGTGAAGCAAATTTGACGTTTTGTGTCAAACTTTTCGAAGTTAAACTTTAATTATATTCCGGAAGATTTAATATATAGGAAGTATAAATAAAAGTAAGTAGAAAAGTAATTTGTGCATTAGTTTATTATTTATTTTTCTTTAATTACTCCAAATATTCGTTTCAAATACAGAACGTCAAATTTGATTCGAAAAGTAACATTTTTTATCCTTAGAAAAACCGAGAATATTCTCCTTCCGGAGAATTTATGAGAATTTTCTATGTTTAAATGAGACCCACTATTTTGAAACACAAAAAACTTATTATGGATAAATAACAAAATAATTATCATTACAAATCAACTATAAGTCAATGAAGTGTAAACATTATTATTGAATATAACAATTATGAACATTTTAAAATGAAAGAAAGTAATTTAAATTTGAGAAAAATATTTCAAAATCTTAAAAATAAATTGAAAAAAATTAGGGTAATGAAAAATTGGAGTGCAAATAATTGAAAACTAAATAAATGATTCAAATTGAGATAAATAATTAACATTTTTTAAAATTAATACAAAAAATAATGAAAATGAATAAAAATTTAAGAAAATTATGAAGAAATAATATAAATAATTTAAAATTAAAGAAAATAATTGAAAAAGTTGTATAATATATTTTAAATAAAAGAAATTTAAAGAAAATTTCAGTAAAATACTTGAAACTTTTAGAAGTTAAATACACCGAAAAATAAGATAATTAAAAGTAAGAGAAAATAAATGAAAAAAGATAAACATAATTTAAAATTAAGAAAAACAATTTTTAATTTAAGAGAAATAATTGCAAAACATACAGAATATAGGTACACAAAATACAAGAAAATCGTGGATATAATTAAATATTGAACAAAAAAATGAAAATTTTAGATAAATAATTAAAAAAATTTTGGAAACTATTAAAAAGAACGTAAGTAATTGAAAATAATAAACAAATAATATAAATAATTAAAAATTGAATTAAATAATTAAAAATTATTAAGAATTAAAGAAAATAATGAGAAATTAAAAAAAATATTTAATAATTTTAAAAAATAAGAATATTTGAAACTTGTAGAAACTGATTGGAAAATGATTTTAAAATTTAAAACTTAAGGACAATAATTGAAATATGATGAAAACAATGATAAATTGACAAAAATTATGTTATTTTCCTTTCAATTATCAACTATTTTTTTAAAATTTTATTTTAAATCTTAAATCTTTAATTTAATTCTTTAATCTTCCATTTATTTCTTTAATTTTCAATTATTTTCTTCAATTTTTAACTACGTTTTTCAATTACTTTATTTAAAATTCAATAATTCTCGCATTTTCTCAATTATCAAATATTTTCTGGAATTTTCAATACAATTCTACAACTTCCAAATGATTTCTTCAATTGTCACTTATTTTTTATAATCGTTTCTATTATTTTCATCATTTTCAAATTGACAATTTATTTTTCACCTTCAATTTTACGTTTATTTATCAATTTAAATTTTTTTTCAAATGTTGTTTTTTTTTAATATTCAATTATTTTCGTCATATTGCAATTTTTCTTTTAATTATCAATTATTTTCTTGAAATTTACATTAAATTCTTTAATTTCTAATTTATTTCTTTAACTTTTAATTATTTTTTTCAATTCTCAAAAATTTTCTTTAAATTTCAATTATTTTGAACGATTTTCAATTAATTCCTTATTATTAATTAATTCCCGCATTATCACAATTATAAATTATTTTCTTTCAATACAATTCTTGAACTTTCAATTAATTTCTTTAATTTTTATTTATTTTCTACAATTTTTTTTCTTTAATTTTCATCAGTTTTCAATTGGTAATTTATTATTCTCCATTTTTTTTTTCGATTGTTAATAATTTTTTTTTAATATTAATAAATTAATTTAATATTAATACATTTTTTAAAATTTAATTATTATATTCGTCTTATTGTAATTTTTCTTCTGATTATCAATTATATTCTTGAAATTTCCATTTAATTCTTTAACTTTCAATTTATTTCTTCAATTTTTAATTATCTTCTTTAATTTTTAAATATTTTCTTTAGTCTTCAATTTTTTTATCGTTTTTTAATTGATTCCTTAATATTTAATAATTCTCTTATTTTTTCAATTATTTTTTTCACTCATAAAAATTATTTTAAAATTTTAATTTAATTTCTCAATTCTAGAACTATTCTCTTTAAGTTTAATTGTCAGTTATTTTTACAACTATTTTTTTTAGTTGTTTAATTATCTAGTCTAGTTAATAATAAATAAATAAAATAGTCATCTTTTTAATTCTTTTTTCAATTGACAATAATTTTTGTAATTTTTCAAATGGTTTCTTCAATTTTTAAACTATTTCCTTCAATTATTAATTATTTTCCGCAATTGTCAATTATTTCCTACAATTTTTCCAAATTTTAATTATTATCTTAAAATGGTATAATTGTTCTTCGATTTTTTAAATTATTTTATTCGGTTGTGTATTAATTAATCTAGCCATTTTTTGAATTTTGTTTTCAATTTTCAATTATTTTCGTCATTTTGTAATGACGAATTTTTTAATTATCAATTATTTTTTCCAATTTTAATTTACTTCTTAAATTTTCAATTTATTTCCTCAATTTTTTATTATTTTCTTCAATTTCAATTATTTTTTTCGATTTTCAATCCAGCTGTTCAATTTGCAATTATTTTTAACTATTATTCCTATAATTTTTCAACTATTTTGTTTAAATTTAATATATTTATTGCTTATTTTTTTAGAACTATTCTTTTCAATAATTGTGTAATTATGTAGACATTTTTCAAATTATGTTTTCAACAGTCAATTATTTTCTTTATTTTTTAGATATATTTTTCAATTTCGTAATTTTTATTATTTGAATTTGCAAAAATTTTTAGTTTTAAATGAGAATTAACAATACAAAGTTTGTCTTTCATGTTGCTATAGTTATTATATATAATTCTTACTATTAACATTAAAATTTAAATCATTACTAATAAGAATGACACTAGAGATTCTATTATCGTTCTCCAGGTAATATTACTTCTTCGCAACTCTAATCCAATCAGAATTGAAAAATAATTAAAATAACTAAAAATTGGGGAAAATAATTGAAAAATGATAAATTGAATAAACAATTGAAAAAAAGTTATTGAAATTTGAGATCAATAATAATAATTGAAAATTTAAGAAATTAATTGAAAGATTAAAATAATCAAAAATTGGATATTTCATTTCAAAATTTCCAAGCTTTTTCTCTTCTACTTAATTTTCATTTTTTCCTTTTTTCATAATTTTCAACAATTTTGTGACCTTTTAATTAACTTTCAAGTTTTATCCTAATTTTTCTACTTTTAAGAAATGGTTTCTTTTTCAAAAAATAAATTCTCAATTCTGTTAATTTGTTAGACGATAAAGAAGCTTCACTATTTTGACAAAAAATTAAGCTTGTTTCCAATCAGATTTTAAGGTTAGTTTTGAACGACTATTTTTACAATTTATTGTGATAATAATATTTGATAAACATTTACAACTATATATAAGTTATCACGAGCTGGCGCTATGTTAAATGTTCTACAAATGCTACCAACATAATAACCTTATATTCGTTTTAAATCTTTTTTTGCAACTTAACCCAACCTAAATTGACATTTAAGGGCATGTGATGGAGTATGACGTCACTGATATAGGCAAAAATTGTCCGTAACTTTTCTCTTAAAGTATTGAATATTTTGTCATGAAACTTGGTAGAATTACTTAAAATATCATTAGGAAGGTCTCTTTGACCCAAATTTGTTTAAATTTTGGCTCAAAATAAATTTTTGAAAAATTTTCGAAAAATATAAAATTTTTTAAAAATCACTTTTGACACAAAAATTAAATAAATTTGGGTCAGAGAGACCTTCCTAATGATATTTTAAATAATTCTACCAAGTTTCGTGGAATAATATTCAATATTTAAAGAGAAAAGTTGCGGACAATTTTTGCCTATATCAGAGACGTCATACTCCATCACATGCCCTTAAGATAGACAGGCTCATTTTGAGAAACATGGATCTCATTTTTAGAAATGTGAGTCTAATTTTCAAGCTGAACTTAAGCGTAAATGAGTGACAGTGAGACCAGGTTTTTTCTGTGTGAAAGATATTAAAAAAAACTCTTGTTCTACATATTTTATGAGAGAATTTATAATGATGGATTATTATTGAAATGAGTTTATTAATTGAAATGAAGGAGTTAAGAAAATTGATCTGTCAGCTAGAACGAGAGCTGAAGGTCCTTGGAATGACATTTTATTTCAATTTTATAGGCGATTTTATAGGAAAGCTGTCCACTCTTGAACGCAAACTGCACTCAAAATCTAAACAAAGACTGACAGAGGGGAAGACAAGTATGTAAAAAAAAAAGAAAAAATACAGATCAGACTACCTCTCTCGCCCTCGTCAATCCATGGTTGCCTGCTCCTATATGTTGAACGATTTCATAGACTTTGAATCAAGACAGTATTAAACAATAGAAAATGCATTTTCCCATTTTCAGTCATTAATTCGTTTTCCGATTTTCTTTACCACGTGCACGAAACATGAACATTTTCCATTTTATCTCAATCTGAATGGAAATGGGCCATTACTTTTCAACCTGGTGTCTTTTCATTTTTGACATTATTACATTTCGTGATGATTGAAATTGATTTTTATTTTTGTAATTAATTGAATTTTTTAATTATTATATTATGAGGTATTTTTTAACTGGGTCATCATTTTCTTGAAAATTGGTTTAGATTTACACTATCAGTTATAATCTTAAAATTTAAGGTTAGATCATCAATTTGCGATTTTTTACCGCCTTTTTGGATACGCCATTTTGAATCCTCTGTCTTTCATTCGCAATTAAAAATTTTTTAATTTAAATTTCAAATTCATAGTTAGCAGCCCAAAAAATTTCGATCGAATTATATGAATTTTTAAAATTTTCGAATTCGTCATTTTGGATCCTTTATATTTTAACAGCAATTACAAAGTTTTGAATATTAATTTCAAATTCGTAATCAGCAACCCCAAAAACCTCTAAAGACAAGTTTTGAACAAATACAATGAGTTTTTTAAAATTTGTGACCGACATTTTGAATCCGCCATTTTAGATTCTTTTTCTTTCATCCGCGATCTAAAATTCTTGAAAATTTATCTCAAATTCGTAATTAGCAACTCCGAAAAACCTTAATAATAAATTTCAAGCGAATATTATTATTTTGAAAACATATCTTCCTTAAATTCGATATATTAACCCTCAAAAACCTCCCTCAATTTTAAAAAATACACCTTCAAAAATAAATTTTTAGATTATAACCAATTCTTGAAACTCGTTCCAATTTTGAAGAACAAGTTGGTCCAGTTAAAGTAGAATAAATTAATATTTGTGAAAGTGATGTTATTAATTTAAAATTATAGGGAAACAAAGTTTTGTATTAATTAATTCCTCAACTTTTAATGAGAAAATTAACGAAAAAACTTTTTAGCTTGAAGGTGAAACTGATGAAAGTTTTTTTTATTTTGAAGGAAAAACTATTACTGGGTTGGAAAAAGAAGTTTGAATTGTTTACTGTGATTTATATTTCTATTTATTAATAATTGTACTGATTTTTATAAGTAACCACTGAATATAAAATAATTGAACCCACTTTGTATGTCTTTAATAATAGATATCTTTTTAGCGCTGAACATTAGTCATCGTGCATGCAGCATTTTTCACTAGGTTCCATAGAATAAAAAAATCTATAGTTTCCACTGAAACTAACATTTCCTATGTTTAATTACAGGAAAATGTGACCCATACGTAAAAATTCGACTACTGCCAGAAGAGAAATTCGTCGAAACTAAAGTGCCGAAAACTCATGTTCATAAAGAGACACTTTTTCCCTTATTTGACCAACAATTTAATATGTAAGTATTTTTCTTTTTCAATATTACATTCAGTATAAAAAGACTATTATTAGTTTAAGTTTATTTACACCGAAGGCTTAAAAATAGGCTTAAAAAAGCACAAGATAAAATAACAAAATGATAATATTAAATGTTAATAGGCTTAAAAATCATTTTAGACATTTTTTTCTTTCCCAACTTTTGAAATAGAGAATTTGTCGGAACATTTTTTTACTTTATTTTTTATAAATTATTTCACTTTTATTTGAAAAAGCCTCAGTAATTTACTATATTCAAAATTATGTGATAAAAAAGCGAAAAATGACATTTTTCGAAAGAGTGAAAAATTATTATAAAAAAATATGCTACACAATCCAAACCAAATTTTTATTAAACTTGACTACAAACTAAACTATTTTTTGATTTTACGTTTAGTTGAAAAAGGCTCAGAAATTTACAATAAACAAAATTATGTTTGAAAAAGCGAAAAATGACATTTTTCGAAAGAGTGAAAAATTATTATAAAAAAATATTGTTCAGAATCCAAACCAAAATTTTAAAAAGGGAGTTGAGGTCCAAAACGCGTAAAAAGAACAAACACCCCTCTAATTTTATCTAAAAATTTCGAAAATGTTAAAAATATCTTTTTTATTGGTTTCAGTGCTTTGACAACTGAACAGAAAAGCATAAAGGATGCAATTTTAGTTTTTGAGGTGAAAGACAAGGATTTCCTGAGAACGAAATTCATGGCTGAAGCATTTTTAAGTTTCAGTGAAATTCCTGAAACAGGACCTGACCAGCATATCGAGACCCTGGAGCAAATCCACTTGAAACTTTCTCGACCAATTACGAAGAGTGAGTTTACCTTTTCATTCTTTTATCAACTTGATAGAATAGGTACAAGATAAAAACCTTATAAATCGTAATTCAAGTATTTTTTTCAATTAAAATTTTATTCTTTAACTTTCGAATATACTTATTCAAAAATATTAAGTAACAGACATAAATTTATTACTTTTAGTAATATTTTGTGTAATTTGATATTTATGTAAAGAATTGAACATTATTTATCGTACAAATTTAATATTCAATTTCAGTGAAACATTTTATCAATTTAATATTCAATTTCAATGAAACATTTTATGCTTATTCTGTATTCTTATTATTTTGAAATACTCTTTTATTCAGATACTGATGCAGTACGAGCTTTGGAACATAGAAAAGGCGATAGTCTGGCGATGGATTTTATGTCAAAACTGAATGCAAAATTAAGCGCTAGATAGCGGAGCTCTACTTCGATTGTAAAACTAAACGTTCGTTCATTTATCCAACGTTCCATACTTTTCAAAATCCCGATAAAGCTTTTTAAAAATACACGAGTTTTCCCTCTGGAAAATAGCCAAAACTGAAAATCAGTCTAATATTCATCTCTGCGTCTGAATTAGTAGAAAAAGTTAATTATAAAATGAATTAAAATTTTTTTCTATTAATTCAGATAAGGAGTGAAATTCTCACAATCAATTTTTACAGTTATATTATAAATATTGTTAAAAGTCTTCATGAAAATCGTTTTTATTATTTGACGCGTCCATTTGTATAGTAATTCGACATTAGCGTATTTTAATTTGAAAAATTTGTATTTATATTTAATATCGCCATAATTATTATTTATTAATAATAATATTAATACTAAGTTTGTTTTTTAATAATAATCAATTGATTAGTATTAATGTTAATGTTAATAATATTTTTAACGTTTATAGTAGGTAATATTTTTAAAATGCAGAACTTTTAGTTATTTAATAAATAAATAAATTTTATTTACTTGTTTATTAAATAAACTTTTCATAATGAAATGTCAATTAAAACAAGCTCATTTATATAGAAACTTTAATTTAAGTGCATTAAAAGTGTGAATATTTATAATAAAAGAAAATACAAAATCGATTCGAAATATGCAAATTTTTTCTTTGAAAAAATAATATTGCCATTTGAGATTACTTTTCATTGAAAAAGAAATGAAATTTATTCAGACGTGTTTTTACGAATAATTAAGGATCCGACGCACCTGGGAAAAAGTTATTGAAATATTTGAAGTTTATTGTATAGAAAATTGAAATTTTATTGATAATTAAAACTTACCTTAACCTTTTTTTGACCTAAAATTTACTTCTAACTAAAATTTAAATAATCGTTTATTAGAACTCAAATTAAAAGACTTTGACGTTTATAATCTCACTCATAGGCTGTGCACAATTTTTCGAAATGAGTGTAGTTCTGTCATTTTAAAATGACTTTTTAAAAATTTTATGACGTAGCATTTAAATAAGTCTGAGTAACTGGCAATATTTACGGAAATTCAACTCTAGTATGAAAATGAAGCTTGTCCACTGATGTAGAAACAAGATAATTATTTACTTAACAAATCGTTATTATACCCTATAAATTTCCATTTATATGTATGTGTACTTATGATTCGATGTTAATTGCATGAAACTAGATCATACGTAAAAACTGCTGAATATTTTAAACGTAGAAACCTCATTATGCCCTAAAATATTCAAGTTATTAAAAATACTTCAATGAAAGATTTTATACTTGATTAAGAATATTTTTAAAATATTGCAATGTTTTAAAAAGACTTGGATTATTTTTGTAAATAATAAGATGCCTTTTTGAAAGTGATGATAGGAATAGAATAGTTTTAGTAGATGGAAAAACTATTTGATATTTGAAAAGTTTTTTATGAATCAATTTTGTGTTATATAATTTTTGCAAAACAGATTTCAAAGAATGGATTTATAAAGAAACTTCTCTACCAAATGGAGTTTTTTTTAAAAATATGTGTCAATTATATTAAACATCATTATATTCGAAAAAGATAAAATCTAGTTTCCTTTATGTAACTTGGATTCTTATTTGGATAACATTTCACGTGTCAATCATCGTTGTATTTATTTAATACGTAAATCAAACAATAATACCAAATAAAGATATTTTAATAATCACTGTTTGTATTCATTTTTAATTTTCTACCCAAACGAATCATATTAAATAAACACTTCTATTATTATGTTTATTTACTTTTATTATTATAATTTATATCCACTATTTTGATTCAGTTTTACCATATTCTAATTTATCAATACTCTTATACTTATTCTATTAATATTTGGGTTTTATAATCCCTGTGTATTGTTAGCTAAAAAAAAGGATTAAATCATTGTACGAATTTCGAAATTAAAATAATCCTCTATCGTAACATCCGGTGTATATTTTAATGTGGAGAAATTTTTTGCTGGGGCGAATAATGAGACGGGGAGAAAAAGACCAACTCGGTCATCATTTCCGGTCGCGAGACGTCATCATTTCATGAGAACTGCCGGGACAACGGTACATATACACGAACAAAAGAATTCTAAACATTGACAAGATACGGTATAAATGTTGTAGAGATAGGGTTATTATCTTGCATGTCGATCGATATTGAATCGCCAACCAATGACTGACGTGGGATGATGATTGCTTTTGTATGAAATCATTGAACGCTATACTTCAAATGGCACTTGTGTCGCAGCACATAGCAGTCAATGACCAATGAATTTATTAACAATGGGTTCACATAATTTCTGAATAGCTAGAACCACCGAGAGTATGGAATAACACAAAAATGTATATTCTCTCCAAGAGGATTATTCGTAAAATTATGTATTGTTTAGTAGTTCGCTATAATTCGTGGAAATTAATACATTTAATTTATCATAATTGCTTTCGTATGGTGTTATCAATTTTAATCAGTATTTAAAATCTTGTACACTGAAAAAAAGACTGTAGAAAACGAACCTTGTTAAATTCTGTGGCTGAAAGGTAAAAGAGCACAACTCCATTTTCATGGTTTCGAGATAAACGAGTTTTAATTTTTTCTTAGTTCTGTGAAATCGAAAAATCAACAAATGTTTTTGGTGTTTTGCAACAAGTCTTATTATTTAATGAATTTTTTAAATACGTTTATCAAATTTAATAAAACGCTTCGATTTTAAAGAAATTTAATATTTTTTTACTGTGACATTACATTTTGTTGGAGTTGTGTCGTTTTATCTTTAATTTGTAATATCTAACTAACTTCAATTTGTTTTTAAATGTCATTTTCAAAAAATGGTTATGATTTACTTTCTCTTAAACTCTGGCTTAAATAAGACATTTTTAGGTTTATATATATATTTTTATATTTTATAATTATTGTATATTATATAAATACATAATGATAAGTCAATTTAATCAATAACTTAAAAAACGTTTTGTAGAATCAGTGATTTTTTAAAAGCGTCAATTGTTTTTCTCAGCCTGAATGGAGTTGTGTCGTTATACTATTTTATCGACGACAAAAGTGGACTTGTGTTATTATATTATTCATTATTTTCTCTGTAAATAAATGTTTTACTCATTTTACGAGCCAGTATCATTTTGACACATGACTTAATTTTAGATTGTTATATTGTACAGAATGGAAATGTTATTTTGTACAACTGTAAAATGTTATTTTGTACAGTTTTGAAAAATGAATTTGTTATTTTGTACAATTTTGTAAAAAAGCAATAAAACATTGGGAGTACAATATTTTAGCTTTTTTAAAAAATTGTACAAAATAACAAATTCATTATTCAAAATTGTACAAAATATCATTTAGCAGTTGTACAAAATAACATTTCCATTCTGTACAATATAACAATCTAAAATTAAGTCATGTGTCAAAATGATACTGGCTCCATTTTACAAGTATCAAACTTTAAAAAGCATGTCTAAACATATATGAATCTGATATTATCTCAAATTTAATAAAATGGCGCTTGTGCTGTTTTACCTTTCAGCCACAGAATTTCTTGTGTCAAAATTTAGAGCCAGTATCATTTTGACACATGACTTAATTTAAGATTGTTATATTGTTCAGATTGGAAATGTTATTTTGTACAACTGCTAAATGTTATTTTGTACAATTTTGAAAAATGAATTTGTTATTTTGTACAATTATTAAAAAATGAACTTCATTGTAATCCCAAAGGTTTTTAGCTTTTTTAGAAAATTGTACAAAATAACAAATTCATTTTCCAAAATTGTACAAAATAACATTTAGCAGTTGTACAAAATAACATTTCCATTCTGTACAATATAACAATCTTCAAATTAAGTCATGTGTCAAAACGATACTGGCTCAAAATTTAACATTTTTCATGTGTTGATTTATAATTCATCTACTTATCCTTCAAATGTTATTCGATTTTTGAACATATAACCTCAAATTTTTTAGTAATAATCGTAATAATATATCAAGCAAAAAACTGGAAATTTTCCGGGATTTTTAAAATGATCCGCAAATTTTTAAGAAACTCTGTGAAGAATTACGAAAATAATTGATAATTGAAATCAAAATACAAAAAATGCCTAGATAAATACACAATTGTAAAAAAAATTTAAAAAATTAAACAATAAACATTCAATTTAAACAAAAAAATTTGGGAAATTAAAGAAATTATAGGAATAATTGCTAAAAATAATTGCAAATTAAAATGCTGGATTAAAAATAAAAAGAAAATTGAAATTGAACACAGAAAACTGTTTTGGATTAAATTAATCTGCAACGCTCTTTTTTTTATACTAAATAGAATTTAAATAATCTCAAATTAACTTGAAACAATCGCGCTGCAGATTATTTTAATACATAAAAGTTTTCAGTGAACAAAATAATTGAAAGATTTAGAAAATAATAAAGAGTTGAAGAAATAAATTGAAAATTGAACAAATTAATGAAAATTTGAAGATGATAATAAAAAATTGAAGAAATAAATTCAAATTTTAAGAAATAAACTGAAATTTAACAAAAAAAATTGAAAATCGGGAAAAAAAATTACAAAAGATGAAAATAATTCACTATTAAAAACAAAATTAATACACAACAAAAAAAAAATTGAAAAACTCAAAGAATAATTATAAAATTTTAAGAGACTAATTGAAAATTGAAAAAATTGTAGGAATTAATTTTAAATTGCGAAAAATAATTAATAATTAAGAGAAATAATTGAAAAATGACGAGAATAATTGAAAAATTAAAGAAAATATCTGCAAAATGACTAGATTAATAGAAAACTGAAAAAAATAATAGATTAAATTTAGCAAAAACTTGAAATTTAAAAATATATTTGCAAATTGAAAAACGAAAAAAATTATTGGATTAATTGTAGGAAATAATTGCGCGTTGAATAAATGTACTGAAAATCGAGAAAAGTAATTGGCAAAAGGCGATAATTTTTAAATGTTAAAGAAAACCATTGAAATTTGAAAAATAAAATTAAAATTTTAAGAAATTAATTGAAAGTTGAAAAAAATTGTTGTACTTTTTTAATTAAAGTTTTTAATCAATTTTTGTGAATGAAAAAAATATTTGCAATAGCTTAGAATTATTGGATATTGAAGAATTAATTAAAAATCGAAAAAAATAATTGAAAATTGAAGAAAATAATTGAAAATTGAGAAGAATAATTAAAAATTAAAAAAATAAATTGAAGTTTTAAGAATTAAATGGAAATTATATAAGAAAATAATTAAAAAATAAAAGAAAAAGTAAAAAAGGCGAAAATAAATAAACATTAAAGAAAATAATTGAGAAATGAGGAAAATAATTGACAATTAAAAAAAATACGAAAAATGGCTAGATTAATACACAACAAAAAAAAATAATTCAAAAACTCAAAGAATAATTATAAAATTTTAAGAGACTAATTGAAAAGTGAAAAAATTGTAGGAATTAATTTTAAATTGCGAAAAATAATTAATATTTAAGAGAAATAATTGAAAAATGACGAGAATAATTGAAAAATTGAAGAAAATATCTAGATTAATAGAAAATTGAAAAAAATAATTGATCAAATTTAGCAAAAATTTGAAATTTAAAGAAAATAATTGTAAATTGAAGAAGTAAAAAAATCATAGGAATAATTGTGGAAAGTAATTGCGCGTTGAACAAATGTATTGAAAATCGAAAAAATAATTAAAATTGAAGAAAATAATTGAAAATTGAAGATTGAAATTTGAATTTAAAGAATATAATTAAAATTTGAAAAAAGTAATTGAAAAAAGCAGAGAGTTATTATACATAGAAGAAAACAATTGACAACTGAAAAATGAAATTTAAATTTAAAAAAAATTGAGAATTGAAGAAAATAATGTGAAATTAACAAATCTTATTGAAAATCAAGAAAAATAATTGGCAAAAGGCGATAATTTATAAATGGTAAAAAAAAAAACAATTGAAAATTGAAAAAAAAAATTAAAATTTTAAGAAATTAATTGAGAGTTGAAAAATAGTTGTATTTTTTTAATTAAAATTTTAAAACAACTGTTATGAGTGAAAAAAATATTTGCAATAGCCTAGAATTATTGGATATTGTATAGAATTAATTAAAAATCGAAAAAAATAATTGAAAATTAAGAAGAATAATTAAAAATTGAAAAAATAAATTAAAATTTTAAGAACTGAATGGAAATTATAAGAAAATAATTGATAATTAAAAGAAAAAGTACAAAAAGACGAAATTAATAATTAAACATTAAAGAAAATAATTGACAAGTGAAACAAAAATTCGAAAAATGACTAGATTAGTACACGGTTGAAAAAAAATTGAAAAGGGTAAAGAATAATTATAAAATTAAAAAAAAAATAAAAAATTTTTTTTAAGATTTTAGGAATTAACTGAAAATTGAAGAAAATAATTAATAATTAATAAAAATAGTTGAAAAACAACGAGAATAATAGCAAAATTGTGGAAAAACTCTAAAAAATGACGAAAAAAATTGAAAACAAAAATCGAAAAATGGCTAGATTAATACATAACTGGAAAAGATAATTTAAAAAATTAAACTATAAATATTTAAAATAAAATAAAATATTCAATAAATATTGAAAATTGAAAAATTAAGAAACTTAGAGAAATAATTGTTGAAAATAATTGCTAATCGAACGACTGGATTGAAAATAAACAAAAATAATTGAAATTGAAGAAAAAATCCAAAATTGCAGAATGGAATTGAAATTTTTAAAAAATATATGAGAATTTAAGGAGAATAATTGTAAATGGGAAACTGTTGAAAATTAAAGAAAAAATTAGTTATATATTTATAACTAATTTATAATTATATTTTTTATAATTAATAAAAAGATTTATTTGCTTATTTATATATATTACTTTTTTGAAATATTTAATTTTTCTCTCTTGTAATTTTTTATTTTCCATAATGTTTTTATATTGTTTTTCTGTATTTTTACAAATTCACTTACAGGTAACTTTAATTTCTTTTTAAAAATGTTTCTTTTTTTATGTGTTTATAATACTTTTTATGTTTTAGTCTGTTTTTTTTAATTTTATTCTTTTTACAAAAATTACTTCATTTAGTTTTATACAATTTTATTTTTACAATATTTTAAAAAATTAAGTAATAATTATTTTTATTTTTATTGATAATTTGAATTTATCACTTGGTGAAAATTGTCATAAGTAGGATGAATTAATGAATCACTCAAAGTCAATATTTTTATTTTTATCTAAATAATAATGCAATAAATATTGAATAAAATTTTGTAGTTTTTGTAAAATTTTATTTATTCACATTTTGTTAAGATTATTTAAAAATTTTCTCCGTTGTTTAAATGATTATTCGATAGACACCCTGATGAGATAAAAATGCAGAAAGTTTGGTTCTTTTTAAGTTTTTTTTACCCTAAGTACAGTAATAGTTGAATAAAATTTACGCTTTAAACCATAACAATTATATTTTACTTTGCAGTCTAAAAACAAAACAACACAAATTCTTGTTACCACCAAATAAATAATAATTGTGACATACCTTACTGTGACATTATTGGCATTACCAAATTTTTTTAAAATACTTTTTTTAAATTCAATGATAAATTCTATTATTTATGGAACTCCAATGGGTTCTCCTATTTCACCCTTTTTGCAAATATGTGCATAGAAGATTTGAAGATGAAATGTTTAAATATTTTAAAGCAAAAATATAATTTTTATATACTTTTTTACTTTCGTTACGTCGATGATACCATCATTTTTGTATTTAAATATTCTATAGACACAGTCGAAAGTTTTCAATTCTTATCATAAAAAATTGTAATTCACGCACAATGTGGAAATTGACGAAAGAATAATTTTCTTGACTTGACTCTAATAAGAAAAAACAATCGCCACATTTTTTACTGATACCAAAAACCCACTTGTTCTGGAAGATTTTTAAATTTTCTATCTAATCATCCTGTTAATCAAAAACGTAATATTGTTTTTAATCTTGTTGACAGAGATTTATCCGCTCTAAAAAAAATCTTTGTTTGCTAAACAACTGAAAATTACAGTTTCGATTAAAAACAATTATTTTTTAATCTAAATGCAAACATAGTCTAAAAAATTATAACATCCGCGTTACTCCTAGAGTTAAAAAATCCTGAAATAAATGTTAAAAAAAATCTCATTGGTTTAATGTCCGTGACCTAGGACTAACAATCATTTAACAAATTACAAATTCTTATACTAAAAATTAACACAAAATTTAAGTGAACCATTTGGGACACATGAAATATGTTAAATTTTAAACAAAACTTTTCTCATTTTTCTCAATATAAAATATTCTCGTTATCTCTAGATATTTTTATGACATTGTCGCAAAAATGTGTACAATTTAAAAATCAGATATGTGTATGACACTTCACAGATGTCGGACCAGGGTTCTTTTTCTAGGTCCATTATTGCTCTCATCGACACCCGTCATGCGAGCTATAGTGAATCAAAAACCGGATTTTAATCCCGGTTGACAGTGATGTGCCGCTGACACGGAGATTTGTAAATTTTGAAACGACCCCACGGCACGACAACGAGTCTGAAAAGGTTGCCAATTAGCATATAAGCATGAGGAGTCTGAGACTTAGATCACATTTAATCTACGAGAGTGTGCCCCGTGCACGTCAATTTTAACACAAAGAATCACTTTGACAGGACACACGATCATATATACAGACTCTATACACATTGTAAACTTTTACACACATGTCCAAGCCGAGCAGCGATTATCCTCAACGTGGACATGATCCATTCAAAATATTTTTTCCAAAATGAATCGCAATGAGCCGATCATTGCTGCTGATTATCCTCCATAGCGCCTTTCTAATACACAATATCTTATACTCTTGTTTGATTGATTGATCAATTCATTAGTATCTACTTGTGTTTGGTAACTGAAACTTTGATCTAATCAAACTTGACATTTGTTTATTTTTTTTACATTTGCTTCTTCCTATTTTATTTTTATTTTATTTATTTATTTATTTTGTACAAAAAAATCACGAAAGGCTACCGAGTTGGATTTTTTGAGTAATTAATTCCAAAATGGGTAAAATGCGACAATCAACTTTCTTTTATTTTGTTTCCTCTTATTGTTAGAAGAAGATTTTCAATTTTCCAAAAATAATCTAAATCGATATATTTGCGACTAAGAAGCCTAAATTTTCATTTTTAAGAAAAAAATCTATTAATAGAATAACACTTTTATTGGATTTTTAATTTATTTAATAGAGAAGTTAAAAAAAAAATCTTCACAGTAAATAGTTAAAAAAAAAATGTCAAAAAACAAATGAAGGTAAAAACATAAATTTAGATAGTTGTTTTCTTTGAGATGATGATACTAAACTCTCTAAATCTGAATTAGTAGATTTCTACTAAGAATTAGTAGTTTTCTACTATGAATTAGTCAAATTCATGGCTCATTTTTCTCTAATTCATATAGTAGAAAACTACTAATTGTTAGTAGAAAATTACTAATTCTTAGTAGAAAACTACTAATTGAAATAGTGAAACTTTACTTTTTAAAAAAGTAGATTTTTTTACTAATTTAATTAGTAGTTTTCTACTACAAGATTAGTAGTTTTCTACTAAAAATTAGTAAAATTCTTACTATTTTAATAGTAGCTCATTTTTGCTAATTCATTAGTAGAAAACCACTAATTCAGATTTAGAGAGAAAGGACGATATCACAAGATCTAATAAAGTCTTCAGAATGATATTTTATTTTAAAATAAAGATGAAATAAAGGGGAATATTATAAAAAATAAAAAAATTTTAAAAATGGGTCAAAATTGAAAAAAAAATATAAATAAAGTTTTATTTTCACTTTTTTTCTATCTAATTAATAAATTTTGTTTTTCGCTCTATAGTTTTCTGAAAATACACAATTTTATGAAGAAATTGGTGGGTGACTCATCAAGATTGGTTAAAGATTGACCGAGATATAAAATAATTAAGAAAATGTTGCATCAAAATTCAAAGTAGTATAACTCCTACAATTTATGATATTTTAAAAATTCTTTTTGCTGACTAATTTCTCTCATATTATATTACAATTTCACCAAATTTCATTAAATTCTGGGAACCACTTGCAAATTGTGATATTTCTGACTTAGAATCACCCCTATGTAAAGTATATAATCCTCCAAAAATTCGCATAATAAATCATGATTTTTCATTTTTTTCGATTAAAAATTTCTTTTTTCTATAACTTCTCCAATGTTTTTTTTTTTAACAATAGTTCCTTTTAAAAAAATATTCTATATGAAAAATGAATTATAAAGTATACATTTTATCCTTTTAAAGCAATAATGGGTTTTCTTAAATTTTATGAAGTCTTAATTTCGATTTCTTTAATATAACTTCTTCAATCGTCATTTTTAAGTAATGATGCCTTTATAAAAAATATTTTACAATTAAAAACGAATTTATTGCTATATTTATTTAATATATATTTTCTCAAAAATTAATATAATTTATAAAATTATGTTTTATTTTAATAAATTTAAATTTAATTCCTACTTTTATTTCTTTATTTCTTCTATGAAGATCCTATACGATCTTTTATTTTGTACGTTACACTAAAGATACATCTTAATGAACCAAAAAATTATATTCTTTATTCTTATTATTTCATTATATTCACGCTAAATTGAAAATAATTATGATTATTAAAAAACAATAATCGAAAATAATGATTAAAATAAAAAATAAATAGAAATAATTCCTCTTCAGATGAAATGTGAATGGAAAAGGAATTACTTCCATTTTTTAAAAATACCCATTATATTACGACGGTGATTTAAGAAAGTGTTTTGACCGCTCTGGAAGGACATATTTCGCGCAATAAGTAAGAGAAATTTCCAAAAGATTTAAAAAGAAACGTAAAATCTTAGAGAAATAAATTCCAGACTTACGCCTCAAGGTATTAGGTTGAAATATTAGCAAAATAAACAAGGGGATTTCTCGAGTTGTTACTTTATAGTTTAGGGGCCAGTTATACAGAGGAAAGTCTGAACAAGCTGGATGCGCTGCGTGAATAATAAAAAAACAATAATGTAAGCTTCATAATCGGACGGGATGACACAAAACGCTACATGATCCATCGAACCGAATAATCTTTACATCTGCATTCTCCCCACTGCCTCTATCCTATTTAATTTGCAGAAGCTACTGTTTAATTTACCGTTTCGTGCGGTTACCGCACTGATCTTGGATAAGCTTCCACTTTCAGGGGACATAATTATTTTCAAAGAATAGTGTATTATTTTCATTTATCTTCAATTCCGTAATTCCTCTTTGATAACAATCACATTTTTTTATTTATGTGCATTTTTTCAAGTTTTATTGTTTATTAAAATTTATCTTCTTTGTCCTATTTGAACAATGGAAAAACTTTATTTTATGTTGTTAAAAATTTTTTTTAATAATCAGAACAGTTTAATTAATAGGAAACAAGTCAGGGTTGTTTTTAAAGAAGTTTTCAACTTCTAGTAATTTTTCACATTTTAATCATTTCTTTATTATTAGTTTAAAGGCATATGATGGAGAATGACGTCACTAGTATAAGAAAAATGTATCCGTTAAAAATAATAAATATTTTGACACCAAACTTTGTGGAATTACACAGAAATTTTTTTTGGATTAAATTAATCTGCAACGCTCTTTTTTTTTATACCAAATGAAATTTAAAAAATCTGAAAATGGCTTAAAACAATCGCGCTGCAGATTATTTTAATACATAAAAGTTTTCAGTGTACTTAAAACAAGTAAATAAAAGTTGTTTCCTTTCAAATTTGATTAATAAAAAGATTAAGTTGATCTTAGGAAGGTCAGTAAATAAAAAATTATAAAATTTTCATTTTTTTTATAAAAATAAAATTCACAATGTTTTTTTTTAAACTTTAACAATTTGACATATTTAAAAGTTACTATGGTTTAAAAAATGAGATAAATGTAAACTCTCATTTTAATTTATTTATAAGAAAAACTTAATTTATATTAATATTTTGTTCTGTATTTGTATTAAAGAAGTTTTAATAAATATTTTAGCCTGATGAGGTTGACAAACCTGAGCCAACGAAACATTGTAAAGATAAAAATTGTATAATTTTTATTTACTGACCTTCCTAAGATTAACAAATCTTTTTATTACTTAAAATATCATTAAGAAGGTTACTCTGGCCAAAGTTTGTTTAAATTTTACCTTGGAGTTATATAATTTTTAAAAAACATTAGCTGATTTTTGTAAAATTAACAAAATTAATTTTAAGGCAAAATTTAAACAAACTTTGGACAGAGAGACCTTCTTAATGATATTTTAAGTAATTCTACACAGTTTGGAATCAAAATATTTATTATTTTAAGAGAAATTTTACGGACAAATTTTGTCTATCCTAGTGACGTCATTCTTCATCACTTACCGTTAATGTATACTTATTTTTTCACCTTTTTTAGTTTTTTCCTTCTCATGTCTAATAATTATTTTACTATTCAGTTATTTTTCATTTCGCAGTTACTTTTCAAATTTCTAGTTCATTTTCAACTATTTTTAATCAATATCTTAACTTTCTGGTTACTTCTTCCCGTTCAAAACATTTTATATTATTTTATTCACTTATTACTTTATTTTCTAGATAGTTTATTTACTTTCTAGTTACTTTGTGACTTTCTAGTAACTTTCTTTACTTTATAATAGTTCATACCAAGATTTTATTGACTTTACATTTATTTTTATTCATTTTTTAGTTCATTTTCTTCAATTTCTAGATACTTATTTACTTTTCAGATTTTTTCTTTCTAATCCTTATATTTTTTTTTAACGTCAGGTAACTTTTTCACTTTTTACTCATTTTTTGAGTTATTATTTTAAATTACACTTATTTTTCCTTATTTTTTTTTATTGTTTCTATTGTTTGTTCTCTTTATATTTCTAATTAATAATTATTTTAAAACAATTTTTTCTATTTAATAAGTTTCTAGTTATTTTATTACTTCTTTCTAAATTTGAAATAGTAAAAAAATAACTAATTATTAGTCAAATATGATTATTATTAGTAAAAATATAACTAAAAAATAGTTCAGATTTGACTAATTGAATTAGTAAACAGAATTTTACTAAAATATTAGTAATTTTGACATAACCTAAAAATGAATTTGAACAATAATTAGTTATTCTTTTACTAAATGGTTAGTAGAAATGTAAATATTTCAATTTGAGTTTTTGCTTTCAAATTAGTTATTTTTAACTAATTCAGATTTAGAGAGTTGCAAGTCTTATTTTACCTTGTTTTTTATCAGTTATTTCCACCATTATCTAAATACCTATTCAACCTCTAGATATTTTGCGACTTTCTAGCATTTTTTATTCACTTTCTAGTCACCTTTTTTATATGTCAAGATACAATTTATTTTACTCCTATATTTTCTCATTTTCTTATTATTTTTTTTAAACTCTAATCAATGATTCATTTTTTACATTTGTTTTTTAATCTCAAGCTTTATTTTCTGGTTTCCACGGTATTTTTTAATTTCTAGTAACTATTTCACTTTTTAATAAGTGCTTTTTTAGGTATTATCTTAATTCTTGCTTATTTTTTCTTTTTTTTAATTTATTCTCTTTAAGTTTTAGTTATTTATTCACCTTTCAGTATTTTCTTTATTTTTTAGTAACTTTTAAGATTTTTGGTTATTTTTTAACAATTTCTAGTTAATTTTTGACCATTTACTCGATTCATTTTTTGCAGGTTACTTTAACTTCACACAAAACCTAAAAGTATCAAAACGTTGCATACTGATACGATTTTTTAGATCATTTCTCATAATTGATCCAAAAAATGGTATCATTATGCAACGTTTTGATGCTCGCTGGTTTTGTGTGTTACTATTAAATTATTTTCTGAATTTCCTAGTTATTTAAAAAATTGTAAAATATTTTGGGACCTTTTAGAATTTTAAAATCCATCATTTGGTTATTTTCTCACATTTTATTAATACTCTTTATTTTTTAATTATTCTTTTTTAATTTCTAGACATTTTTCACTTCAAAATTATTTTTTTCTCAAATCCCAATTGTGTTCCTTTTCATTTCTATAGTTATATATTCTCTAGTCAGTTATTTTTCGATATGCAGTTACTTCTTAGATAATTTTCAACATTTTCTAATAATTTTTTAACTTTTTAGTTACTTCATTACGTCCAATTCATTTTATATTATTCTTCACTTATAGCTTTATGTTCTGGTTATTTTTTAACATTTCTAGTTATTTTGTTCCTTTCTTGTAATTTTTGAAAAACTTCTAGTTTATTACAAGATTTTCTTCAATTTACAGTTATTTTCATTCAATTTCTAGTTGGTTTCTATAATTTTTGGTTACCTACTTATTTATTTTTCACATTTATTCTTTTCAATCCTATAATTTGTTCTAACTTTTGGTAACTTTTTCACTTTTTAGTCATTTTTTGAATTTTTATTTTAAATTCTGCTTATTTTTCATATGTTTTTATTGTTTCCATTTGTTTACTTATTTAATTTCTATAGTTATTTTTCAACCATGTTTCTTATTTAGTAACATTTTAGTTATTTATTACTTTAAATTACATTTTATCTAATTTTCAGTTATTTCCTTCATTTTTCAATTCCATTTTTAATTTCTAGATATTTTGTGACTTTCTAGTAATTTTTCTTCATCTTCTAGTTATCTTTTCTTAATGCCGACAGTTTATTTATTTTACACTTATATTTTATTATTTTTTGGTTTTTTCTTTAACCTCTCGTCATTTATTCACTTTTTACATTTGTTTTTTAATCCCAAACCTTTTTTTTCTTTTCTACGATATTTTTCAACTTCTAGTAACTTTCTTACTTTGTAATAAGTAATTAATTTAATAAGCACTAATTTATATAAGTAATAATAATAAGTACTTAACTTTTAATAAATTTAGTTAATCATTTTAATTTCATACTTATTTTTCTACTTTTTCTAATTGTTTCCTTTTAAGTTAATCTTATTCGTTAAGCTTTCAGTTTTTTCTTCATTTTTAAATAACTTTTACATTTTCTAGTTATTTTTATACAATTTCTAGTCTTGACCATTCAGTTAATTCGTCTTCTGCAAGGCCTTTACCTTATTTCTAAATTATTTTCTTCATTTCCTAATTATTTAAAAAATTTCTTAGTTATTTTGTGACTTTTTGGAGTTTTTAAATCCATCATTTAGTTATTTTTTCATATTTTAGTAATACTCCTTTCTGTTTAGTTATTATTTTTCATTTATTAACTTCTAGATATTTTTCACTTCTAAATTAGTTTTTTCTCATTTCTCAGTTGTTTTTCTTCAATTTCTAGTTATTTATCTTCATCTCTAGTTTTAATTCATTTTTGAGATTTTACTTTCATTTTCAATTATTCAGTGCTTATTTTTATAAGTTACTAATTATTTATTTTTAACTTTTTAGTAAATTTACTCCATTATCTAAGTATCTCTTTTTATTTTTCTGATATTTATCTTGACCTAAAAATTATTAACATATGATTAGTTATTTCAAAACTTAGTTATTTTTCAACAATCTACTGATACTTATTACTTTCAAGTTACACTTTTTAATATTTAGATCTTTTTTACCCTCCGGGTATTTGTTCTCATTTTCTAGACCTTTTTATTTAAATTATTTATCTTCATTTCTATTTATGTATTCACTTTGCAGTGATTTTAATTCATTACTTAGTAATTTAAACATTTCTCCACTGTGCGCAGATCAATTTTTCATTTAAATTCTTAAACAAAGTTTTTTTTAAATTTTATTATTATATTAAAAAAATAACTTCGATAAAATAGAAAATAAATTTCTAAAAACATTCACTTCCTTTCATGATTGTATTTTTTCGAAACTTTTTTCCCCAGATCGTAAAATGCCATCGAAATTTTATTGGGTCCATGTCGCAATATCAATTTCGAAGGTTTAAAATCACTAAATCGAAGTTTACTTGGAATACTTTCGAACTTTAACGAAATACCAAATCAAACTGCGTCAAGAGAGAGCTAATTTGCAGAAAAGATATTGCCATTTTACGAGACTGGCGAGACAATAAAAATGTTTTTCTTGAGTCGTCTACGTATGCACAAAAGATGACAACTTTTAATGAAAAAACTTTTAATTCTCAATTAACTTGAAATGTCATTCTTAAAGATCCAAGAAAGACATTTTATTAATTCCCTATATTTTCTTCTCATTTTCAACATTATATACTTTTCATTTTATTTGACTAATTTTTCCAGACACGAGATGAGAAAAAAAATACAGTGACTGACATTACATAAATAAGATTCATAGAATAATAAGAATAAAAAACATCCATGAAAGAGGATTAGACACGAGAATAATATACAAATAGTAATAATTTAGCAATTTAAATGATGGATGAGTAAATTTGTGAGTATCACTTTCCATTTCATATCCAATTCATTCGAGTTTTGACAGGTTTAAAAGGCATAAGTTTCTCTAGTAAGTCGACACTTATATTCGCCCAGCGAAAATATTGCACGTCACTGAGGTTAAGGTCAACAATTCGAAATGAGAATTCTGCCAAGGAGAGTCTTTACTGTCAAGTGAAGAACCTCCTTGAATCATTTAACATAAAATCAAAATCATATATAAAGTATATATATTGTCCCTATGTTCTGTTTACAAAAAGATCGATCATATCATGCCGAATTTTACGACTCATTCAGAAAATTAATCAAAATTGAGCAATGGATTCCGGAACTCGAAGGATAATAAAAAACTGAATAGCATAATCTGTCGCCTTTGTCAATGACGATTACACACCTCTACTATTATATTTTTTACCACTTTCATTTTATTAACATTTTAATAGTTCCGAATTTTAATTTATGCAAAATTAAACTCAATTTTTTTTTAAGAATGAAAATTTTTGCATTTCAGATGAAAATGAGTTAGACTATTTTTGGAAAATCGAAAATCTTAACGATTACAAAGCTTCCTCTAAGAGAAAGCAAAATCTATAAAATTAATTGAAAAATAAAAATTGAAGAAAATGATTAAAAATGATAATAAAAATCTAAAACTAATGAAAATAATTACACTTGGAGAATAATAAGTGATGAAAGTATAAAATATATTTAAAATTAAAAAACATAATTGAATGAATAAGTAAATATAAGTAAAATTTAAGATAAATATTTTTAAAAATTAGAAAATTAATTGAAAAATAATTAAAATCTTTAAAATTTTGAGTTAATGATTGTAAAATAATGAAAAAATGAAGATAATTATAATTTAAATTTCAGATAAATAATTTAAAATTGAAGAAAATAATTACAATTTTGAAAAAAAAATAAGTCATGATACTTCCCATATGAGAAAGAAAAATCAGAAAGTTTAATCGAAATTAAAGAAAATAATTGGAAAATGATAAAAATAATAAAAACTAAAGAAAGTAATTGATATTTATAGAATTAATTGAAATTAGTGATAAACAATTGGAAATTTAGAACATTAATAAAAGTTTAATCGAAATTAAAGAAAATAATTGGAAAAGGATAAAAACAATAAAAACTAAAGGAAGTAATTGATATTTATAGAATTAATTGAAATTAGTGATAAACAATTGGAATTTTAGAACATAAATTAAAAAATAATTATAAACAATTGCAAAATAATGAAAATATTTAAAAATTGAATAACGTAATTGAAATTTAAGGTAAATAATTGAAATTTGAAGAAAATAATTGAAATTTAAGATAAATAATTGGAAATTTGGTAAATTGGCTAAAAAATAATTTAAAATTTGAGAAAACAATTGCAAAATAATAAACATATTTACAAATTAAACAAAAATTATAATCTGAGGTAAATAATTAAAAGTTGAAGAAAATAATTAAAATTTCAGGTAAATAATTGAAATTATAGAAAAATAAGTGATAATACTTTCTATATGTAAGAGCAAAAAAATGAAATGTAATTAAAATTAAAGCAAATTATTGAAAAATCGTAAAACTAATTAAGCATTGAATAAAGTAATTAAAATTTGAAGAAAATAATTGAAATTTAAGATAAATAATTGGAAATTTGGTAAATTGACTAAAAAATAATTTAAAATTTGAGAAAACAATTGCAAAATATTAAAAATATTTAAGAATTAAAAAAAAAGAAAATCTGAGGTGAATAATTGAAAATTGAAGAAAATAATTGAATTTTCAGGTAAATAATTAAAATTTGAAGAAAATAATTAAAATTTATGAAAAATAATTGAAATTTGAAGAAAATAATTAAAATTTAAGAAAAATAAGTGATAATACTTTCTATATGTAAAAGCAAAAAAATGAAATGTAATTAAAATTTAAGCAAATAATTGAAAAATCGTAAAACTAATTAAGCATTGAATAAATTAAATGATATTTAAAGAATTAATTGAAATTTGAGATAAATAATTGGAAATTTGGAAAATTGACTAAAAAATAATTTAAAATTTGAGGAAACAATTGCAAAATAATAAAAATATTTAGAAATTGAAAAAAAATTATAATCTTAGGTAAACAATTAAAAATTGAATAAAATAATTAAAATTTCAGGTAAATAATTGAAATTAAAGAAAAATTAGTGATAAAACTTTCTATATGTAGGGGAGTGGGCCCCAAGATGGACAGGGCCCCAAGATGGACATTTCGTATAAAATTTTTGTTTAAGGTGACAGCGCCTTATGCTTTTTGTCATTTTTGTTGTTTGTCTAGACGAAGATTTTGATGCACATTTGAAGAAAAAAAACCAGTTGGTTTTTCTTCTACACATGCCACGTAATTTTGTGTCTAAAAAAGTTTTGTAACAGTTTTTTCTTTAGTTGGTAAAGTTATTTAAATTTATGATTTAGAATGAGTATTTAACGTTATAATATTCTTTATTTATCGTATATACTATTTATATATAATTATATAATTATAATTAATAATTATTAATAATTATATAATTATAATTATTAATTAATTATATATTTATTATTTACTACAATTTTCAGAAACTTTTAAGAAGGTGTCCATCTTGGGGCTACTTTTTTTTGGACCGAAAATTTTAACAATTAGAAAAAAGGCTTTAAAAAATGTTTATGTTCAAAATAAAATTTTATCTCTGTGGCCATAAGTTACCTTATAAATTGTACTTTCATCCGGTATAAAACATTTTAATATATTTTATTTGGTTTGGATTCTACAGTAATAAGACGAAAGGGTGTCCAACTTGGGGCCCTCTCCCCTAAAAGCAAAAAAATGAAATGTTATTAAAATTAAAGCAAATAATTGAAAAATCGTAAACCTAATTAAACATTGAATAAAGTAATTGATATTTAAAGAACTAAATGAAATTTGAGGTAAATAATTTGAAATTTGGAAAATTCACTAAAAAATAATTTAAAATTTGAGGAAACAATTGCAAAATAATGAAAATATTTAGAAATTGAAAAAAAAATTATAATCTTAGGTAAATAATTAAAAATTGAATTTTTAATTGAAAATTTAGGAAATTAATATAAAATTGAAAAAGTTATAGAAATTTTAAGAAAAATAGTTAAAAATGATAAATGCGTTTAAAAATTGTAGAATATATTTAAAATTTAAAGAATTAATTAAAAGAGAGGAAAAATAGTAGGTAAAATAATAATAATTAAAATTTGTAAAAATAATAATTGAAAATGTCTTAAATTAATTGTAAAATAATAGAAATGTTTAGGAAATTATTTAAAAAATAATTTAAATATTAAAAAATTGGAGAAAATAATATAAAAATGGTAAAAGTAATTAAAAGTCTAAGAAATAATTAAAATTTCAGAAAAATGTATTTATAAAATTACAAAATATATTCAAAATATAAGAATATAACTAAAAAATAATATAAATAATTAAACATTAATAAAAATTATTAAAATATGAGATAAATAATTGTAAATTAAGATAATTGACTCAAAAATATTGAAAATTCTCACAAATTGGAGAAAAGAATTGCAAATTGATGAAAATAAGTTAAAATAAAAATATATAATTGAAATTTGTGAAAAGTAATTGAAAATTCAACAAAATAATAGAAAAATAATTTTAGAAATTGAGCATTGATAAAAATTATTGAAAGTTGAGATAAATAATTGAAAAATATAAGGAAAAAAATATTGAATACAATTTAAAATTTGAGAAAACAATTGCAAAATATTTAAAATATTTAAAAAATGAAAAAAATAATTAAAATTTGGGGTAAGTCATTGAAAGTTAAAGCGTTTTTAAGATATCCTGTCGAAAAAATAGTGTCGTGAAATTTGAAAGTCATTTAAACAACATTTTAAGGGAGAAAATGAAATGTTTACTGGGGCCAAATGTACTTTTTTGGTAAAAATCTGTCTTCAAGTCGCAGTTTTCACTTAAATTAAATAATTTTGCTTCCTCATAGGGATGCTTTGTGATCGTTAAGATTTTCGATTTTCCAAAAATAGTCTAAATCGACTTATTTTCATCTAAAAACGTAAATTTTCATTCCTAAGCAAATGTCCAGATGTATATGTATGTGTGTGTGTATAGCGTTTTTTGTGTACAAGTTATCTCAAGAACGCTTGAACGGATTCCAATAAAATTTGGATGACTTATTAAGCTCATGAATATCTAAATTTGGACACAGGGATTTTTGAAAATACCCAATCAAATTTTTTTGAGCACCTTTTTTCATCGAAAAAAATCGTTTTTTCCCAAAAAATTTTTTCAAGCTAAAAATACAACTTAAATAATACAAAAATCATATTCCTTATCTCAAAACGAATCGATTGATCTATATAACCTTTATAATTGATAAAGAATTCGTAAAATAATTCGTATTTTTACATTTTTTTGCATTAAAATATTTTTTTTAACAACTTTCCTAATTAACTTATGTATTATTAATTTCTTGCTTCCTCTATGAGGAAGCAAATTATTTTGCTTACTTGGAAGCGAAATGTCCATGAAATGGACATAATTATCACCTAGTTTTTTTTAGAAATCTTCGTTATTAAATTCCTTATCAATCCAAAGTTGAAAATCAGAAAATTTGTTAATTTTTCTTTTGTCTTTCTGACTTTATAAGTCAGAACCTATTTATTGAAATGACTTCAAATATAAACTGCTTTACGTAAAATTTATAGAAGTTTTCAAACGATTTTTAAAATTTTGTTCTAGCTTATTTTGTTGCAAAGAAGTATTTTTTTTAATCGAGTCGCGAATAAGTGTCAATATATTATACTGTATATAAACTTTTGTATATCAGGAAAATTCTAAAATGATACTAATACGATTTCTGAAACCTTCTATCAGTTTTTAATAACTTAAAACTACCTTTTTGCAAAACTTGGATTTTTCCATACCTTGTTCTTAAAAAATATGTATAACATAAATATAAATAAACAAAAATTTTAAATTTGGGCTCGAGGGATTGATAAGAAAGATTTCTAAAAAATAATTATTTAATTTGAATGAAAACTGCGACTTGTAGACTGATTTTTAAAAAAAAAAAGTATATTTGGGCCCACTGTGACCCCCCTCCCCTAGTGGACAATCGTGGACTTTAGACGAACCCCCCCCCCCCCTCCCCCCAAAACTGTCCACGTGATATGTAAACGACATCAAATAAAAAAAAAACTTAAAATCCTACTGAGTCTGTATGAATTTATATTATTATATTTTACCCGAGGCAGACAAAATTTATTTATTTATCGCATTCTGAGGGGCAATAAATAATTATTTATCGGTTATTTATTGGAGTAAAAAAAAATGCAGTCTGTCCAGTCAGGCTTTTACTACTGAAATTTGTAACGTGTGGTCCCAATCTTTGTTGCGTGAAAAAAATGAGTTTGCGTGGAAGCGAAATGGTATTAAAAAATAATAAAACTAAACGAGAAGAAGTTCTCGTCTGGTGTGGTCCTTGAAACTGTTGCGAACGAGACGCATAAATTTTACTGGTAACATTCATAACGTTCATCCTGCGTGGACTTGCGACTGTCACGATCCGGCTCGTGGCCAGACTAAAAAATGCGACCAAATCGAAGACACATACAGAGCACGTCATTCATTGTGGAACGTGACCAACGCTGAATCGACATTATTACAAGAACGGACATAGCCCTTGGTTCACCCTATGCCCATTTCCGCGCGATCGTCATAATAAATCGGCATTAAATTGAAATTAGAATGGTGGCATCATGCGTGCCTGGGCACCTCCGCTCAGGCTTAAAATTTCTCCAGGACCTATTCACATTTAATACCATCACATACACTCTACCCTTTCTTTCATTTTTTTTTTTGCTTGCAAATATAATCTAGCCATTGATTTTCACATAGGAGAGCTGTTTTTCTTTCAAATGGAATCTACGCAGTCATATGATAAATAAGGGCTTTTTTATCGTTTAAATTTTGCGTCGAAGAATTACTTTAATGAGGATATTTTTAATTTATTGATGGGCTATTCTATTTCAAACCGTTTCACTAGCAAAAGACTATCGCGTGAAAAGGATTTTTTAAATCGGTTTAATTTGATTAAAACTAAATTAAAAATAAAATGTAATAGACGAATATGAAAGAGAATTTCTCAAGCTTTAAAATGATAATAAACTTTATTTTAAAAAAATTTTAATTTCATGTAAAATTTTAGATTTAAAAATTTCAAACATTAATATCTCAAAACACCCCCTCTTGGAATTCGATATAACTTACACTAAAATAATGTTTAAAATTTCTATTTTTTACTATGTAAAGACCATAATGGACATTTCACGGGATTTAGAAAAAAAATTCATTTAAAAACCAATTTATTTAATCTGACATTAATTTGAAGTCGCGTAGTATAACCATTCTCATAGTAATGGTCATAGTCATAGTAATGTCAAATGAAATAAAATGATTTTTATTAAAATGTATTTCTACAAACTCTATGAAAAGTCCATTATGGTCTTTACATAGTAAAAAATAGAAATTTTAAACATTATTTTAGTATAAGTTACATTGAATTCCAAGAGGGGGTGTTTTGAGATATTAATGCTTGAAATTTTTAAACCTGAAATTTTACATGAAATTGACATTTTTTTAGAATAAAGTTTAGTATCATTTTAAAGCTTAAGAAATTCTCTTTGAGATTCGTCTATTATATTTTATTTTTAATTTAGTTTTAATCAAATTAAACCAATTTAAAAAATCCTTTTCACGCTATAGTCTTTTGCTAGTGAAACGGTTTGAAATAGAATAGCCCTGATGTTTTTGTAGAGATGCATTGCGAGCGAGACGATCGAGAAAAATAGAAAAACGAGAATGATAATCCCAAGTATAGAAATGAAACCAGAAGAGGTATAATATCAACATATTTCCAAAGGAAATTTTATAAAGACTAAAATTGTACTTTTTTTCTTCTATTTTTGGAAGGATGTCATCCTGAAAAATTATTTTATTAATCTATGTGATAAGAATTTAATTTTTCCTGGAAATTTTTGCTGAAAATTAAAAAATATATGACATTTATCATGTATAAAAGGTTGCTGATATCTTAAAAGTGATTTAGGCGTAAAACAGTATCTTTTACGAGGAATTTTCTAGGAAATTTAAAGTTTATATATTTTGTAAAGCATTTGTGAAGATGACGCCATCCTAATACAAAATTTATAATCTAATTAATGATTGTTATGAGTGTCCGTTTTATTGATTATTGATACACAAAATTATGATTTTTTACTTCTGTTTAAATAAGGTAAATAAAACTAAGAATAACATTTTTTTGTGTTATCCTTAAAAATATTAATTTAGTGTAACATCAAGAATAAGTTAAATCTGAAATAACCCCAAAAATAGAGATTTGTAAATACTGAGTAGGCAAACAGCTATCTTGAAGGGTTATGTTAATTTATATTTTCTTTTTTCCAGCTTGTATTACAATTTTTTTTAAAACACAGTTAAAATACTATTATTTATTTTATTGCCCATTGATTTTATTACTTTTTTTCACCTATGAGTCCAAATAATACCTAATATAAAAATGAAAAAGTAGTTTCTTCTGGGAAGTCCTATTAAACATTAACATTTATAAATGATCCATTATTTCAAAAAGGTAATCCTTACATTTTATTTTTAAGATCTAAGTATCAAATGAAAATATTCTTCATGAAAATCTAAAAAATATTATTATAGTTATAGTGAAATAACCACAAAACAGCAATATTTTCTATATATTGTGTATTTTCTATGATTTCTATGATTTTATATGATAATATTACGTAAGATAAAAATCCCAATTATGGGACATTTTATAAATTTTCACCTATTATGAGAAAAAGTTGAAAAAACTTATATTATAATTTGTTTGCTAATAAAAGTGAACTGGGAACTATTTCGTTAATTAAAATATACCTATATTACATACCTATATTAATTTATAAAATATGATTATAACTGTGTTGTAAATTAATTAAAACTTTTAAAAAATACATTTATTGCACTGGGTGACAATGGCTTAAAATATTGTTTCAGATTCTTGACAAATGACTTACTAAACTAATAAAAATTTTATTGTAGTATATATGTGTAATCAAACAATCAATTTTTTAGTCTAGATTTTATTTAAAAAAATATAGTTTATAAATTCGTTAAATTATTTTAAATATTATTATATGTCTTATAATAGGTTCATAAATTCCTAAATGTCCCAACTTATGGGACAGCAAATTGCTTTGTCTCATAATAAAGTTCACTTTTCAAAACTGGTACCAATTTATGAGACACGTCTTTTGTGGTTTATTAATATAATATTAACTTAAAAATAGATACAGAAATCATTATTGTATAGGATTTATATTTACTAATTTAAATCAAGATTCATTAATCAAGTCATAAAAATTAGTGAAAATTGAAAGTAAGCAGCTTAACCTAAAGTAACCTAAAAATTGTATACTCACATAACATTAACTACACAATTTATATTAGTTTATTAATAATTAGCAACATTTATTGTGTTTAAGCTTATTGTTTAAAGACTAAATCGAATAAAATCTTAAAATTACTTAAAAGTTGAAAATAAATCAATCCAGTCTGACATAGCCTAAAAATGTTAAGTTAAGGGTTACTTCAATACTGACTTACGTCTGTTGATTCTTGCTGGGCATAAATATTTTTCAAATTCGTTTCAATTTGTTAAACTATAAATAAAATCTAAAAAATGTTAAAGCCGCTCTAAATATAGTTTTAAACAGGTTCTAAATAGCTTTAAACTAGTTTCGAACGGATAGCACGAACTCTAAACAATTCTAAAAGAGTACTTAAAAGTTTTAAATAGTTTTTAAACTGTGTTTGTATTACAAAATTTTAAATAATTATAATTCTGTACAGTAATTCTGTACATTAATTCTGAACAGTTGTAAAGAAGTTCTAAAGAGCTTTAAACAGTTCTAAATCGTTCTTTAACCAATTTTAAGTAATTGTAAACATTTTTAAACAAGTTCTTAACTATTTTAAATTAGTTTTAAGCAGTTGTAAATACTTATCAATTGTATTTAAATATAGTTATGAGCCTATTATAAATAAACATGCTGTTTTAAACCAGTCCTAAATAATTGTAAACAAGTTTTACACAGTTTTCAAATTTTCTCAGTAATCTTTGGTTTCAAACTACGAATTTTAACAAAAATATCTCTTTTGGTTTTCGAGAAAAAAATTTGAAGATGCCAAAGAATTTAAATTTTTTAATTTTGTTTACTTCTTAATTCAGTTAAAATTAAAAATAAAATCGTAGAATTCTTGAAATATTTTTTTCTAGTCTTGTACATTAGGTTGCTTTGTATTCTGTTATGAACTGTCTAAATAGTTTATAGACTTGAAATTAATGACATTTTTCTCAAAATAGGGACAAAAATTAGAGGACACACTCTCTAAATCTGAATTAGTAGTTTTCTACTATGAATTAGTCAAATTCATGGCTCATTTTTCTCTAATTCATATAGTAAAAAACTACTAATTCTTAGTAGAAAACTACTAATTGAAATAGTGAAACTTTACTTTTAAAAAAAGTAGATTTTTTTACTAATTTAATTAGTAGTTTTCTACTAATTCTAGTTGATTTCCGTGCGACTTTCATCGATTTTCAAAAATTTTCATTTTTTGAAACACCTTATTACACAATGTTAACAAATCGATTCTCTACAAAATAGTCCAAGGCAGAAGTCGATCCCAGATTTACACTTGGGTAGCATTACTTGTAAGAATTAGTAGAATTCTTACTATTTTAATAGTAGCTCTCTTTTCGCTAATTCATTAGTAGAAAACTACTAATTCAAATTTAGAGAGCAGGTGCACTTAAAAATTCATGTCTCATAAAAGGTACAAATTTCCAGGACACTATTGTATCATTATCTTTTATTGTATAATATAAAAAAGTTTTTAGGTACTATTCTTAGAACTAGAAATATACCTCCTTCTAAAAAAAAAAAATTTGGGTATTATTTTCTCCAAATAATGGTTTAAATGCAATAAATAATCAATGATATAATCTTTATATCATTTTTCAATTACTCTCTGCATTTTTAAATTATTTTCATTGTTTTTCACTTTTTCCCCTTAATCGTAAATCTACCTACCTTCCGCAAATTTCAATTATTTTTTCAAATTTTTTTAATCACTTTTTCAATTTTAAATATTTTCTCTTGAACAATAAAACAATTTAATTATTTATTGCTAAATTTCATATTATTTACGTCAAAATAAAATTAAGTTTTTTAATTCACCATTATTATTTCCATTTTGCAATTATTATCTTTAATTTTTAATCATTTTCATTATTTCTGAATTAATATCCTGAACTTTGAAATATATATATGAATTTTCAATTATTTTGTTCAATATTCATTTCTTTTTATCATTTTGCAATTATTATCTCCATCTTTTAATTTTTTTTCAATAAATTTCAAATGTTTATTTTAAATGTTCAGTTATTATCTCAAATTTAGATTATTGTCTTCAATTTTCAACTTTTTAAACGATTTTTCAATTATTTTCTTTTACTTAAAAATACATTCTGTAATTTTTCTATAATTTTCTTCAATTACCAATTATTTTCATTATTTAGGCAAAAGCTTAAAAAATTTCAATTATTTATCTAAAATTTTAATTATTTCCATCATATTTCAATTATTTTTTAAAATTTTTAATTATTTTCATTATGTTTCAATTATTTTCTTCAATTTTAAATTGTTTTGATCATTTTTCAATTATTTCCCTAAATTCTTAATTATTAATCTCATTTTGTAAAATTATTTATTAAGATTTTTAAGTACTTTTCTCAAATTTCAATTATTTTCGTCAATTTTTAATTATTTTCACTTGTTTCTATAGTTTTCAAAATCTTTTATTAATTATACCCTAGGTTCCAATTATTTTTAGTCTTTTTCCAGTTCTTTCCTTCAATTTTTAATTATTTTTATTTTTTCAATTAATTTCTCAAATTTCAATTTTTTAAAATTTTATTTATTTGTATTTATTTTATAAAATATCCTGCAGTCAAAAATAAACCATTATGTGAACCATACAAAGTATTTATATGAAAAAAAAACCAATATTAATAATGCCATACATATATGTCGTAGCTTCTTTTAAAGTCTTTACATATTTATATAAATCTTTTATGAAGTCAGATTAAGAAAACGCAAAAATATCAATTCGAAATTTATCACGAAAAAACATTTTATTAATTAGGTTACACGCATCATACATTGGGACGTTAAAACAAACAAACGGATCTTTTAAAAATGTTGAAAAAATTCTGCAATTTTTTTAATTAATTATTTTAAATTTTAATAATTTTCTCAACTTATCATTGTTTTCATCATATTTCAATTATTTTCTTCAAGTTTCAAATTTAAAAATCATTTTTCAATTACTTTCCCCAAGTTTTAATTATTCGTATCTTTTAAAATTATTTCCGAAATTTTTAAAATATTTTTCTTAAATTTTCTATTATTTTCTTCAATTTTTAATCATTTTCAATTATTTAATTCAATTTTCAATTTTTTAATTCAATTTTCAATTTTTTAAATCAATTTTCAATTATTTAATTCCATTGTCAGTTATTTATATTATTTGTTTATTATTTTCAATTACTAACGTTCTTTTTCATAATTTCCAAAAAGTTTTTAATTATATATCTGAAACTTTAATTTTTCTATTCTAATTTCAATTACCTATATGTATCTACGATTTTCTTGTATATTATGTACCTATATTCTGTATTTTTTGCATTTAATTCTCTTAAATTAAAAATTGTTCTTCTCAATGTTAAATTATGTTGATCTTTTTTCATTTATTTTCTCTAATTCATAATTATTATTTTTTTTTTTTTTGCAATAAACTTCTTAAAGTTTCAAGTATTTTTCTAAAATTTTCTTTAAATTTCCTTTTTTTAAAATATATTATGCAATTTTTTCAATTATTTTCTGAACCTTTAAATTATTTATATTATTTCTTCTTAATTTTCTTAACTTTTCAATCATTTTCATCATTTTCTGAATTAATTTTCTAATTTTTTAATTATTTATCACAATTTTCATTTTTTTCAAGTTTCAATTATTACTCAGATTTTTTTCAATTTATTTATAAGATTTTTAAGTATTTTTCCTAAATTCAAATTACTTTCTTTCAATTTAAAATTAAAGTTGTTCATAATTGCTTTTTACTAATAATTTTAATTTTTACTCTTCATTGACTTATGGTTAGTTTATAATAATAACTATTTTGTTATTTATCAATTTTTTTAATAAATTGTTTGTGATTTAAAATAGTGGAGCTCATTTTAAAATTAAAATTGCTCATAATTGCTTTTTAATAATAATTTTAATTTTTTCACTTCATTGACTTATAGTTAGTTTGTAATGATACTTATTTTGTTATCTATCCATTTTTTTCAATAAATTGTTTGTAATTCAAAATAGTGGAGCTGACTCAAACATAGAAAATTCTCATAAATTCTCCGGAAGGAGAATATTTTCGGTTATATTCTAGAGAATGTAACCGGATTTTAAATGACCGAGAATTTTGCAACAATTGTCATGTTGAAGACTTTAAAAAATTAAGATATACAAAATTTATTTAAATTATTTTTATAATAAAATTATAATGTTTTATTTAAACTATATAATTTAAATCTTTATTTAAAATAATAATTCTATTCAATTAAAATTGATTTATTTTTAAATAAAAAAAATTAACAAATTAATTCTTAAAATTCGTCATCTTAAATTATTACTTATAATTACAGATTGCAAAATAAAACTGTTTTATAAAATAAACACAACCTTATTTCTTTTAAGAATGGGATCCAATTTTTTTAAATACAATACAATTTTTTGTTTTGTTTTTAGGGATAGAGCATAATTAAACGAGTTACAAATAAATTATTATTCTCGACAGTAACATTACATTACAGTGACATCGCATCTATTATTTAGATTTTTTATTTACCTTCCTACCCTTCGTTTAGAAATTAATATCAATATTAATTCCGTTGAGTGTTTTATGTCAACTTTCATGACATTAATAACGCGTCGAAGAGAAATTGAAGCTTTTAGTGTACTGCAGTGTTATAATTAATATTTTGTTTTAAATGACAATTCAATCTAAAAATCACCTGGTTTTATTTTTAAATTCCTCTTTTATTTAAAATCACAAGTAATTAGAAACAATTTACAATTTTTAAAGTGATTGGTCAATCAATCAATCAATAAAGTTACACAAATTGATTTGGATTCCGAGGGGTGCATAAGTTTTGCTGCTTGATAAAAAAACTCCGAGTCAGAAGGTTATCGTGCAGGGGAAGTCGATTGCAGGAAGTTAGTGGAACAGTTTCTTCTAAAGTGGGATTTAAGTAAGTTCTTAACGAGTGCTTGGCCCATTATAGCTGGAGTTCCACGTTAATAAGTAAGGCGCAAGAGCCGAGTCCAGGCAGGATGCTGCGTCGATGATAGACTGTGTGCTTTTACCACTCGTTATCGGATCTTCCAAACAGAGTTTTAGATTAGTCTCAAACCGGCCGTGAATATACGTAGCCAAGTCCTGCGTAAAGACTTTTTAATGCATTTGGCATTAAGAAACTTTGATAAAACTCCCGAAACGAGTTTAGAGGAAGTTTCTCTTCTTCATCGTCTTTTCTTAAATCTACACCGCTGCCTCTTATCGCCCAATCAAGACTACCGATCTGTGTTTTCACCCTTGTTAGTCGAATTACAAATGACACTCGTGTCATGTCTTCAATAATTCTTCTCCGTCTGTGTGTGGCTTTCAAGATATTTAAGGCAGCGGAATTCTCGGGATTTTATAGCTGATTATTGATGTAACAATTTTTGTTTATTGTACATATATATTTTTTAATTAATCATTGAAATTCAAATTAAATAATAACACCAATTTACATAAATATTAAAAAGATGCAATTGAATGACAGAGAAGGATCAAAAACAGAATATATATTTAAATCAAATAAACTTGGTCAAAAGATTATATTCCGTACTCATTTAATAACAAATATTTCAATATTAACATAAATTAGTCACGCAATTTTTATAAACAAAATAATTTGAATAAAAAAATAGACGCACGCTTCAGGCGTGAAATTATCGTTTAACAAATGTGAGAATGTTGTTATCAAGAAAAAGGTCAATAATTTAGTCAAATGAAGAACAGATAAAATAAATAGAAGGATGATTAAAATAGTCAGTTGTAAATTCAAAATTATTAATCAATTATGAGCATATGTTAATGCACGCCATTAAATTGATTTATGGAAATAAAAGAACTTATCCCAAACTCCAAACATTGGATTCAAAAATAATTTTGCATTATAAATGTATAAAATTGATATTAAAAAACTAAAACCAAAAAACATCTTCACTATATAAAAAGAATTAAAGAACTTATTATAAACTACACTTTATATATATACACTCAAAAATTCACTTTAACACTATAAAAAATTAAATACCTCTGAAACACATATAGATTTGTAAAATTCTCGGTAATTTAAAATCCGGTTAAATTCTCGAGAATATAACCGAGAATATTCTCCTTTCGGAGAATTTATGAGAATTTCCTATGTTTGAATGAGCTCCACTATTTTGAAATACAAACAATTTATTGAAATAAAAATGGATTAATAACAAAATAATTATCATTACAAATTAACTATAAGTTACTTTAGTGTAAAAATTATTATTAAATAGAATATATTTGTTGTATAAATTTATTTACAATTTATTTTATATAAATTTTTATAAATTATAAAAATTGTAATTTCTTTTACCTATTCTCTAAATCTGAATTAGTTAAAAATAACTAATTTGAAAGCAAAAACTCAGTTACTAATTCAAATAGTTATATTTCTACTAATCATTTAGTAAAAAATAACTAATTATTAGTCAAATTCATTTTTATGTTATGTCAAAATAACTAATATTTTAGGAAAATTATGTTTACGAATTCAGTTAGACAAATTTTAACTATTTTTTAGTTATGTTTTTACTAACAATTAGTCATTTTTTTTATTAATAATTAGTTATTTTTAACTAACTGCTGAAATAAAAACTCAGCCACGATTTTACTAATTATTAGTTATTTTTAATTATCTCATATTTAGAGAGTAACTAGATTAATTAACTAGATTAGTTTCTACCTTGTGTATTAAAAAATTGTAAATATTTTAAATATAATATTTAAAAAAAAATGTCAAATTTTGCAAATTAATTGAAAAAAAAATAATGAAACCAATTAAAATTCTCGTAAGTAAAATAAAAAAAAATAGAAATGTTTTTAAGTTAAAGAACATAATTTGAATTTGGGAAAAATGCTTCAAAATCTTAGAAATAAATTGAAAAAAATTAGAATAATGAATTATTTCAGAAAATAATTGAAAATTGAAAAAAATGCTTGAAATTGAGATAAGTAATTAAAAATTTAGAAAATTAATTCAGAAGTGATGGAAATGATTAAAAACTTAGGACAATAATTGGAATTTGAAAAAATAATAAAAAAAATTACATAATATATTTTAAATAAAGGAAAATTTCAGAAAAGAAATTAAAAACTTTTTGAAATTATGAAAAAGAACGTAAGTAATTAAAAATAGAATTAAATAATTGTAATGTCAGATAAATAGTTTAAAATTTGGAAATCATGAAAATAATTGAAAATTAAAAATGAAAGAAAATGACGGGAAATTTCGGAATAATATTTTAAAATATTTAAAAATAAAAATAATTGAAAATCAGGGAAAATAATTGAAAAATGCTTTTAAAATTTAAATATTCTGTTTCAAAGCCCAAATTTATGATGCATGTAACCTAATTAATAAAATGTTATGAAATAAATAAAACTAAATAATTAAATTAGAAAAAAATTGAAATTTGAGAAAAATACTTAAAAATCTTAAAAAATAATTTTACAAAATGAGAATAATAATTAAGAATTTTGGGAAATAATTTAAAAAGTGTTAAAGTAATTTAAAATGAAAAAAATAATTGAAATATGATAATATTTTGAAAATTTAAGCAAAAGAAGATAATTGAAAAATCGTTCAAAAAGTTGAAAATTGAAGACAACAATCTATATTTAGAATATTAACAAAAAAATTAGGAAATTAATTGAAAAATAATTAAAATAATTAAAAGATGAAGATAATAATTGCAAAATAATAAAAATAAATTAATATTGAACAAAATAATTGAAAATTGAGATTTATATTTCAAAGATCAGGATATTAATTTAAAAATAATTCAAATAATTCAAAATTGAAGATAATAATTGCAAAATAAAAACAGTAATGGTAAATTACAAAAATTAATTTCATTTCGCGATAAATAATATGAAATTTTGCAATAAATAATGAAATTGTTTTATTGACGAAGAAAAAATAATGAAAATTAAAAAAGTAATTGAAAACATTTTTTAAATTAATTGAAATTTGCGGAAGGTAGGTAGAAAACAAGTAAAAAACAATAAAAATAATTAAAAAGATCAGAAAGTAATTGAAAAATTATAAAAATAGTTGAAAAATGTAGTTTAAGTAATTTAAATCACAAGAGAAAAGAATTATTAAAAATTTCAGAAAATTTTTAATCACTTCAAATTTAGTATATTTGAACAGATAAATTAAACTTTTAATCAATGCAAATTCAAATGAACAGAAATTTAAAGAAATTAAAATTGCTAGGTATAAATTTAAAATTTGAAAACATTTTGAAAATGTGAAATATTATATAAAAATTTAAAACAAAAAAGCATCTAATGATTTAGGTGTGATTGAATAAAAGAATTAATGAATGAAGGAAACTTGGATAAATTATTATATATAATACTTACTTTTAATATTGAAAATCAAATCATTACTAATTAGAATTACTCTAGAGATTCTATTTTCGTAAATTCATTGAGAAAATTTAAATATTCAATTAAAAATATTTCAAAAAAATAAACAAGATACGAAGTAAAAAAATTGGTAACGAAATTTTTGTTCTTGCTTTTTAAGTAATTACAAACTTTATTCAATTTTATAATTTATCAAAAAAAGGATATATTTTTCATAATTTCCCTTTATGAGTTGTTAAGAACTGAAGGTAAATTTTGTTTAAATTCCTTTTCCATTTTTTTCACTTTATATCTTCATATCATTTTTTTAAAATATTTTTAATTTAACATTTTGTTAATTCCTACATATATATGTATTTTTATATTATTAATAATTATTTCTACATCCACTCTACTTAAATTTACCAATTTTTAGAAATTGGAGCAAAGAAATTCCGAGAATATTTTTAAATTTTAATTCTTAGACGATAGTAATTAATTAGCCTTTATACTTATTATGACTTGCAAATTAATTTGTATATTTATTTTCACATGATGACTTTCCGTTTAGTTTGAATTGAGCTATGATAATCGTCTAACAATTTTATTTACTCGACTTTTCATTTTTAGCATGAAAATGTCAATTTAATAATTTTTTAAAAAATATAAACATATATTCTCGGTAAATATATTTTCTATTTTTATATTTTAATTCTAAAAATTGTTTTGTAATTTTCATATAAAAAAGTGTTTGTTATAGTTTCAATGTACAAATTTGTTAATAAATTTTTAGTTTCTGAAGAGGGCAGTATAAACTGTCGAAACGTTAAAAAGCTGTGTTTTTTCATTGACTCGGAGTGATTGATTAATTCATCCTACTTATAAAAATTTTCACTGAGTGATAAATTCAAATCACACAGCCACACAAAAAAAATGAAGTTCCCGGATCTGTGTATAAGACTAATATTTTCCTATGTATTTCGATCATTTTGATGCGCTGAATCCGAATCCACCATCAAAATTGGTCCGGCGGGTCTGATTTTGGACCTAACCTCAAAATCATTAAAATGGTACTTTTTGTTCAATAGAGTCTAAACCGGACCTACAATTTATAAAAGTCTATGATCAATAGAAAGTTTAATTTATTACCTTTAAATCACTTTTTAAAAATTGTTCTACGATGTATTTTAACGAAGTTATGATGTTTTATTTAAAATACGACTTTTTTCCAAATGTTCAAAACACATCAATAGTGAGTTATGGGGAAAAAATGATTTTAAGTAAAACATCATAACTTCGTTAGAAATCATCGTAGAACAATTTTTAAAAAAGTGTTTTAAAGGTCATAAATCAAGCTTGCTATTGATCCTAGACTTGTATAAATTTTAGGTTCGGTTCAGACTCTATCGAACAAAAAGTACCATTTTATTGTTTTTGAGACTAGGTCCCAGATCCGGGAACTTTATTTTTTTTGTGGGGCTGTGTTATCAATAATATATTTTGTATATTGTAATATTTTAGGCCATGATGTACATAGTGAACACAAAGCTACATACTTTTGTCGACGAAAAAAAATAAATAAGACTTGTTGCTTTTTCTGTCGGTGCAATACCATCTTAAAACTATATCACCCAGGTGCAGAGAAGTGTCTCTCGTTATTTGCAGTCACGTGTACCCTCCGACCCTACCTTCTCGAAAACTATAAACATTCAAACCAGAACACTCTAGCCCACGATCTTGTATATATAAAATGTCCAGGTGCAGCTTGACAGAAATTACGTCTCAAGACACATCTCTTGCTTTTTATATCGTATTCATCATATTCTGACAGGATTCCCTTACAATTTTCTTCATTACCATTGGTTGAGACGTGTATCATAGTTAAAAATCTAGAATCTTGAAAATAATCGAACTTTAAGAAAAGATGGAAAAAAATTGGTATTTCTTGAGTGAATCATATTGATGATGTGTGTGATGAGTGTATCATATTTAAAAATCTAGAGTCTTTACAATAATCGAACTTTAAGAAAAGATGAAAAGAAATGGGTAGAATTATTTCAGATATATGATTAAATGTATGAGTAAAAGGGATATTAAAAATTAGGATCTGTGATTATCTTTTTCTTAATATCAATAATATTTTTATTTTTAGTATATATCCATTTTGCTCTGTTCAATATACCTAAATACACCCGACACATTGTTTTGCAGAAAATTTAATAAAAAATCACCAATTTGCGAGCAGATTGAGCATTCGAAACCTTTTATCATATATAAAATAATGACGAGACGAATTATATCAGAGTTCTCTTTTGAATATAACATAACGAACGTTAATTTAATATCAAGTTCAAAAGTCAAGCTTCGTTTGTCAAGCCACGTTGGTAATTAAAGTCTTGACTAACACAACATTATGTAGTTAAATTGTATATTAACATTGATTACATAAAATGAAATTTCATTTTCAAAACTAATTGGAGCTTTATTTAAAATTATTTTAAATTGAATGTATAAAGATAAGTATCTTAACTTAAATATAAACAAATATTAAATATACATAAATATAGACAAAATGAACATAGATAAATGATGAGACATTTTTTTTACTTGTTTAAACTATACTTTTTATAATATACATGCTGATAATAATGTATAATTGAAAACATAACCTTTTCTTGATCTTTGAAGCTTAAAAGTTATAAGTCATGGAGTACGACCGAAATGTTCTGCATGGCCTGTCACACATATTGGATATCCTCCCCATTCAAAAGAGTTTTATCTCCTTGTGGCTCGTGCCAGTTGGTTTGTTTTAACACTCGACCGTTCGTTGACGTTCAACATACGTCGCATGCTCAGTTGCTCAGCTTTTTACCTCTGTTTTCCTCGCGCATCAGTACTTTTTTCGGCTTCTGGTTTTGAAACTGCTCGCTAGCGATGGAACAAGTGCTTATCTTTCAACCGAGAAAAAAGTTGATGCTTTACCATTTTTTTAACAAGCGCTTTTATTTATGGTTTTTTTTTTTGGAGGAAGTCGGATTGAATAATTGAAGAGGATTATACGCATGATGTGTAAGAAACAATATAAGACAAATGAATTTCTATACAAAAATAATTATTATTTCATATAATAAATCTATAATTTCAGTCAGTGGCATAACTATTAAGGGGCAAAGTTGGGCAGTGACCCGGGGCCCTTGAGCTCAGAGGGCCCTCAGTCAAACGTTTTTTTTTTAACAAAATTTATAAAATTTTAGAATTAAAAAAATTGCAAAAAATAATTGAAATTAAACAAAATAATTGCAAATTAATTGAAAGAAAATGAAATCAATTAAAGATTTGGGAAGGTAATCTGAAAATCATAGAAATATTTTAAAAAAATATATATATATATTATATTCCCCTACATAAAACGAACTTTGCCAAAACATCCATTTCTTTAAGATTATGTACTAGGGGAAATTACTTTTGTGATACTTTGGATTTTTTTAATAATAACTTAGCAAAGTTTGTCAATTATCTGTACTTATGCTTCCAACACGTATATGTATTCTAAATAAATAAAATAACTAAATAAAAATAAAAAAACATTATTTAAATTTGAGAAAACTACTTGAAAATCTTAAAAATAAATTAAATAAAATTGAATAGAGAACAAGTGGGGAAAATAATTGAAAATTGAAAAAAAAATGGTTGAAATATGAGATAAATAATTTAAAAAATTACATAATATATTTGAAATAAAGGAAAGTTAAAAAAAATTCAGAAAAATACTTAAAACTTTTAGAATTCAAGTTTTTTTTTAAAAACTAATTCTAAATTTTGTTTTAAATAAAATAAGCCCAAGATAAAGTTTGTTTTGTAAACTTTTAAAATATATTTTATAATTGCAATGTTTTTTTCCATTTTTAATAACCTAAAATCCCGGTTATAACATTGAAAAAAAAAAGAAAATAATTAAAAATTAGATAAAATAAATGCAACAAGATAAGCATAATTTAAAATTGAAGAGGATAATTATTAATTAAATAGAAAAAATTAAAATTTTTTTGGAAATTACGAAAAAGAACGAAAGTATAATTGAAAATTGAAGAAAATAATATAAAAAATCATAATAATTGAAAATTGAATGAAATAATTTAAATTTCAGATAAAAAGTTTAAATTTTGAAAATTATAAAAGTAATGAAGAAAATTGTAAACTGAAGGATATAAATTTTGGAAAATAATTGATAAATGATTTTTTGATTTGTAACTTGAAGAAAATAATTGAAATAATAATAATAAGAATTTGAGAAAAATACATGAAGATCTTAGAAATCAATTGAAAAAAATGAGAATAACTTAAAATTGGAGAAAAGAATTGAAGAAAGCCAAAAATAAATGAAATTTACGACTATAAATTAAAAAATTTGGAAATTATGAAAACAAATAAAAATAATTAAAAATTGAAGAAAATATAATTGAAATTTTAGAAAATAATTTTGGAAAATGAGAATAATAATTAACAATCGAGAAAAATAATTGAAAAATGATAAAATTAATTCAAAATAGAAAAAAGTAATTGAAATATGCTGAAAATAATTTAAGATTGTGTAAAATAATTAAAATTTATGATGAAAATAACTTAAATATGAAAGAATGAAAACAGTAAATAAAATTTGAGAGAAATAATTGAAAAAATCACAGAATATATGTTTAAAAAAATAAAAAAACTACAAAATTATTAAAAAAATTTAATTGATGAAAATAATTAAAAAGTCGCAGAAATAATCAAAAATTGATGCAAATAATAATTGAAATTTTAGATAAATAATTGGAATTTTGAAAAATTATGCAAAAAGAATGAAAATAATTAAAAATCGGAAAAATAATATAAAATTACAGAATTTGTTTTTAAGCAAAAGAAAATAATTGAAGAATAATTTAAAAAGAAAAAGAAAAATAACTGAAATATGATGAAAATAAAATATGATAAATTGAAAACAGTAAAAAAAATTGAGAGAAATAATTGAAAATATCGTAGAATATATGTCTAAAAAAAGAAAATAATTACAAAATTACTTAAAATTTTTTAATTAAGGAGAATATTTAGAAAATCGCAGAAATAATCGAAAATTGATGAAAATAATTGACATTTCAGATAAATAATCGAAATTTTTGAAAATTATGCCAAAATAATGAATATAATTGAAAAATCGTTTAAAAACTTGTAGATTGAAGACAATAATCTAAATTTGAGATAATAACTGAAAATTTAGGATAATAATTGCAAAATGATATAAAGGGAAATGAAAATTGAATAAATTAACTGAAAATTGACATATATATTTGAAGTTCAGTAAATTAATTAAGAAATTATAAAAATGATTAAAAATTGAAAATAATAATTACAAAGTGACAAAACACTGCAAAAAGTAAGCATCTTAATTTAAGATACATTTGTAGTCACTTTTAAGATTTTTCCGAAAAGTTAGCAAAAGTATCTTAAAATGCATTACTTTTCTAAGATGGAAACTGAAATATAAGATACTTTAAACGTCTTAAAAGTGACTACATTGCATTTTAAAACGTTTCTTTTTACAGTGAAATAATGGAAAATTAAAAAAATTAATTTAAATTTGCGATGAATAATATAAAATTAAGAAACAAATAATTAAATTGATTTAATGTCAAGGCAAAAATAATTGAAAATGAAAAAGCGATTGAGAAAACTAAACAAAATAATTGAAATTTGAAGTAGGTAAATTTAAGATTCGGGGAAACAATTTAAAAAGAATTAAAATAATTAAGAATTGTAGAAAATAGTTAAAAAATAATAAAAATTGTCTGTACTTTGAACTAAATCTACATATCTTAAGGCATTTTTGATCGATGAAAACAAATTTGAAGAGGTCACTGATGTTTATTAAATTTAAAAAACTACCCTTAAATTGACAAAATCAGACTTTACAGGAAAATAAATAAAATAACAGATTACTTTTGAAATCAGAACTACACGTCACTTTATTTTTATTCAAACAACTAAAAAAACACTTTCCCCGTTACACTCTAGATTTTTTTTAAATCGAGAAACTACCCTTCAATTAACAAAATCAAACTTTAGGGTAAAAAGTTGAAGAAACGTATTGTTTTCTAGAACCAAACATTTCTGTGTTTTTGATCCAAGAATGCAAAAACTATGTCACGATTTCATCATCACCCTCTAGTATTTCTTTTTAAATCGAAAAACCACCATTAAATTAACGAAATCAAAGTTTAGAGGTAAAAAGTCGAAAAAACATAATCTTTTTTTTAAAACAGATACTGTATTTTTGCCCTAACAACGCAAAAAAACTCACGATATCTCCAACTTCCTCTGGGTTTTTTTTTAAATTAAAAACTACTCTTAAATTAACAGAATCAAAATTAAGGGGTAAAAAGTAAAAAAAAAACATTTTGTTTTCTTCAAAAGAACCAACCATTTCTGTATTTTTGCTCTAACAACGCAAAAACAAAGTCACAGTTTCTCTATAATGATCTGGTTTTTTTTTAAGTTAAAAACTACCCTTAAATCAACAGAATCAAAATTAAGGGGTAAAAAGTAAAAAAAAAACATTTTGTTTTCTTCAACAGAACCAACCATTTTTATATTTTTGCTCTAACAACGCAAAAACAAAGTCACAATTTCTCTATAATGATCTGGTTTTTTTTTAAGTTAAAAACTACCCTTAAATCAACAGAATCAAACTTTAGGGGTAAAAAGTTGAAAAAACATATTGCTTTCTAGAACAGAACCAAATATTTCTGTGTTTTTGATCCAAGAACGTAAAAACTAAATCACGATTTCACCATCACCCTCTGGTATTTTTTGTAAATCGAAAAATTACCTTCTTAAATCGACTACCCTTAGATTAAAAAAACAAGTTTAAAATTTGAACTTAAAAAAAACTTTAAAAAAGTTTAAGAAAACTTTTAAAGTTTTAAAACTTTAATTTTTAAACTTTAAAACTTTTTTAAAAGTACAAAGAGTAACCATACATAAGTATGTATAGTTCAGATTTAAAAAACAACCTGTTTTTTAAAACTTTTTACCCCTAAAGTTTGATTCTGTTAATTTAAGGGTAGTTTCTCGATTTAAAAAAAACAGAGTTTTGTTATATAGAAAACAAAATGTATTTTTAATTTTTAACCCTAAATTATGATTCTGTTAATTTAAAGGTAGTTTTTTTGTTTAAAAAAACCCAGAGGAAGTTGGAGATATCGTGAGTTTGTTTTTGCGTTGTTGGAGAAAAAATACAGTGTTATCTATTATATAGATACTGAAAGACATATAACCGGAAAATTATTTTAAATAGAGCTTAACCGGAATTCCGGTTATTTTAACCATACAGTTTTTTCAGTGATAGTTTTCCAAATTGTGTAATTTTTTATAGTTTGGACAATTTCTATTTTATATTTAGTAGATAATTTTTTATGTATTTTCCACTGAATTTCGCGAAACTGTAACATGTTGACTTTTCCCATGTCATTTTCTGGGAAAATATATTACCCTGATTACACGGGTTATTGATCGATTCTGCCTCAAATTGAAGGGTCTGTTTTTTTGGTTATTGGGGAAAAATGGAAAAAGTTGTTTCCCTCTCATCAAACACGGTTTTTTTCTTAAATTGTACATTTTAAGGGAGTATTGATCTCGAAGAATAATGTTTTGTAGTATTTTTATTTATTTTGAGTTTTAGTTATTTGCTTTGAAATCAGTGGCGAATGTTTCACTGATTTAAATTTAGAGAGAAAATTTAAAAAAACTTGAACTTTTAATTAAAGAGAAATAGAAATATATCTAAATTATACATTATTTTATAGTCATACTTTTTATGATAAGTTGTGCTTTATTTGCTTAATAATTATAATTCTTTGGTTTCAAAATATAAATTTTTTGTCGATTATTTTTAAACAAATTTTTTACCATTTTTTAAAAATTTCAATACATACATTGTAAGTGATCCATTTACTCTAAATTTCAATAACAAATTAATTTTTTTTTTAATATTGGACTATTATAAAAATGACGAGTTATACAATGTATAGCATTAAAATACTTTAGTTTTTTATTCTAATAAAAATTACACGGAAACATTATTTTAGACAATTTTTACCACATATTTATGATAGACCTCGGATTAAAGTCACAAATACAGAATAATTGTACTCAAGACTATAAAATTATTCCCATCATACTATCAGTGCAGATATGAATTTTTTCCGTGTACTTCATATAGAATAAAGGGTGTTCTGATGCGAAATTGATATATTTTCCTGACCATGTTTTTGCGAAACCAGTTTCTGATTATTTTATAACTATAAAAATAAATCTAGAAAACTCATTTATTATTTACAGATAGTTTTAAATTTTTGATTAACAGTTGTTATAATTTTGTTAATTTTTGATGTCAGAAGGCATTAAAATATTCAGTATATTAAATATATATCTGAGAGTCCGATCTCTCAAATCATTCACAAATTATTCACTTCGTTTTATCTAAAGAATAATTTAAATTAATAAAAATAACGTGGGACATTGTTGGAATTCAATATTATTAAATCAGATTTTATGAGAAAGGAATGCAAAATTGCAAAATGGTTTAAATATTCATGTTTACATGATGTAAAAATAAAAACTCCCTTCTGTAACCGCAATAATTTCTGTTTTTTGCTAATTAAATGATAAATTTCATTGAAACAGTTCTTAAAATATTCTTTTATTTTAATAAAATGTAACAAGAAACATTTATATAATTAATCAGACTTACACTTTTTATAACATTTTATTTATTTCTTGTATAGTATAAAAGCACTATTTTTGGACAAAAATTTGACGACAACTAAAAAATGAACCGATTTTAATTTTCTTTATTTTAAAATACTCAGGAATATTTTTCCTACAACGCTTAGCTGCTAGAAAATTAGGATTTTCTTTATTAACTCAAACAATTGTCAATAACTTTTAAAAATGGGAATGATTTTTGAGGAAGTGATTTCAAGGTCCTTCGATACCAGAAACTGTATCCTTACATATTTTATACACAAAACTTGTCTAAAGTATTTTTAAATGGTTCTAGTAAACAACTAACAATTTTGAATTTGTTTAAACAATCTTATTTAGCAAATAAATAACTTCAAAAGTTTTCCTTCCTTATATTCCGTTTCTTTTGTGAAATTAATTAATTACTATTTATATCTTTTATTAAGTAGTTTAAATACTCACCAACTATTTTACATTGTTTAAACAACTTTAGTTAACAAATGAATAACTTCGAAAATTTTATTTATTTATTCACTTCTTTAATTAATTAAAATAATTACTTTTTGTTCAGATTTTTAAAGCAGTTGTAATCCTTACAAAATATTTTTAAATTGTTTAATAAAGCAGTTAAGAAATAAATAATCTTGGGAGTTTTTTTTTATTTTTGCAGAAAAAAACGTTCTCCATTTTGTCAATTTTACGAAATTCAAAAATCGTATGACATGTTCTATAGCTATTAATACACTGAATTTAAAACTGTCCGATTTTTTTTTTATTTTTCTGCAATTACCATTTTCTTAAAGTTTTTCAGGTAATCTATATGAAAAGGATTCTATTTCATCTTTAAGATCAATTAATTAACATTTGACTATAAAAAGAAAGTCTTATTTTAAGGCAGAAAAACTGTCTTATTTTAAGACGCAACATTTATAAGACAACATTTGCTTATTTTACGGATTTCTCTTTTGATTAAACTATACCAAAAAAAATTCAAAACTTCAAAATTGCATAAAAACGTGAAGTACTAGTCAATTTAAAAAGATAATTTACAATTATTGTAAATAAATCTTCATTTAGATAGTATCATTTACATAAACATTTATATAGCAGGGCTTGCTGAATTTAAGACACATCTTAAATTAAGATTCTCTTTTTACAGTGTAGAGTCTTTAAGTTTTCTAAAATGCATAACATTTACTAAATTTTTACTAATTCAGTTTTAGAGATTATTAGTAAACATCCAAGACTAGCAGTTAAGCGTTGTAGAACAAACATTCCTGATCATTAAACAAAAAAATTAAAATCGGTTCATTTCTAAGTTGTTGGCAGATTTTAGTCAAAAAATATTGTTTTTGGCCACACTAGGGAACGTCCATAAATTACGCAAGGCATTTTTTTCAATTTTGACCCAGGTACCCACCTCTATAAGGCTCCGTAAGTTTTTGATCGACCCCCTAACTTACGTAATTTTTTCCTCATGTATTGTCTTACGAGAACACATTTTAAACATTTCGAAAACATTGCAGAAATTCGTTTAATTCAGTATTATTTTCAGACATTAATAAATGTATGGTGTTCAGTGTATGATTAAATTTCTTTTTCAAAGCGTGAAAATTTTAGAAATTTATTGAGTAGTATACGAAAATATATGTTACGTAAGAAATTTAATTAACCATGTACCAACTCTCTAAATCTGAATTAGTTAAAAATAACTAATTTGAAAGCAAAAACTCAGTCACTAATTGAAATAGTTATATTTCTACTAACCATTTAGTAAAAAATAACAAATTATTAGTAAAAATTCATTTTTAGGTTATTTCAAAAATACTAATATTTTAGTAAAATTCTGTTTACTAATTTAATTAGTCAATTTTTAACTAATTTTTAGCTATATTTTTACTAATAACACAGGCACACAAAAAAGAAAAGTGTCATGGCCGAGATACTACACTAGTGTATTCTTACGTATTTTTTTATGCTAAATCCGAATCCAAAGTCAGAATTGCTAGATTGGCAAAATTTTTTGAGATAATCTCAAAAAATCGATTTTTTGTGTTTTTTATAGCAGTTTTTTGAAAATATCTAAAAAAATTTAGTCAAATTGATTATTCTGACTTCGTATTCGGATTCAGCGGACAAAAATACGTAAAAAAAAACACTAGAGCAGTGTTTCGGACAAAAATATTTTTTTTGTGTTTTAATTGGTGTTTTTTTAAAATATTTTTTGAGATAATTTTAAAAAATTTTGCCAATTTGATATTTTCAACATCAGATTCATATTCGTCGGAAAAAATACATAAAAATACATTAGAGTTGTGTCTAAGCTAAAAATAATTTTTTTGGGGGTTTTTTTCGTGTTTTAGAAATTTTTGAGATTTGGTTTTTTGAGATTATCTCAAAAAATTTAGCCAATCTAGCCATTCTGACTTTGGATTCAGATTCAGCTTAAAAAAATAAGAATACACTAGTGTAGTCTCTCGGCGATGACACTTTTCTTTTTTGTGTGCCTGTGTAATCAGTCATATTTTACTAAAATTAGTTAATTTTAACTAATTGCAGAAACAAAAATTCAGGCACGATTTTACTAATAACACTAGTTTACAGCCGAAATGTACATTTAATGCCACTATTTTTTTTTATGTACTATAGTTCTCTAAACTTAAAAATGACATTAAGAAATTTTTCTATTGATAGGTTTCCGAAATATGAATTTTTTAAATTTGTTTACGTTTTTTTCGGAGGTGACTTCACGTTTTAGGTCGTATCTCGAGTTACAGACGTCCGATTAAGTTTTTCTAGGTGTCAAATTAAAGGTAATCAAATTCCAAACAATCGCTTTTCACATTATTTTTCAATCGGTTAAATATTTTAAGTGATACAGTCCAAAAAAAAAATTTTAAATTTGAGTTTTTGGTCCAAAATCTGAAAAAAAAATTCATTCTACCGCCATGCAAAATTAGAAAACGTCAAATTATGTCCAGTTTTAAATTTTTTACATATATGAAAAATATATTCTTTTAGGAAGAAAAAAATCTATGGGTAATTATTGAAGTTATAAGCCAGGGTACTGAAATTCTCGTTTTACGCCATTTCGGTATTTTACCTCCTTTTATAGTGATAATGTTGATTAATTTAATGAATACAATATCTAATTAGAAAATAGACTTTTTTCACAGATTTCAAATAATTTTCAGTGCTTTACTAATTCAAATTTGACTGAAAATTTTTTTGGAGTTTTTGACAAAAATTTCTGGAGAGGCATAAATTGATTAAAATCTGCTTCTTTGACAAGTTGAATCAGATGCGCAAAGTTTTGAATAGCATAAATTGTATTATATTACACAAAGTAGTTAAGAATATTTTTCTTTAATGGGAAATCAAAGAAAATTGATTCTTTTTTAATTTATAAGGAGAAAAACCTTTGACTTTCGTCTGAGGGCTGCTGCGGACATATTTTTTTAAAAAAAATAATTAATTTCATATTTCTATATCTAGTTTCAAACTTTTTCATCTATTAACGAACAAAATTCAACAAATCTGTTTCAACTTGTCAAAAAATCAGACTTCTGTCACTTCTGTAACTCGAGATACGGCCTACAACGTGAAGTCACCTCCGAAAAAAACGTAAAAAAAATTTTAAAAATTCATATTTCGAAAACCTGTCCATAGAAAAATTTCTTAATGTAATTTTTAGTAACGAGAAGCTTAGTACATAAGAAACTAGGTGTGAATTCTGTCCATTTCATGGACACTTCGCTTCCAAGGAAGCAAAACAATTTGCTTCCTCATAGAGGAAGCAATATTTAATAATATTTTAAATATTTTAAGTTAATAAAAACAAAAATTAAAAAAACATGAATTATTTTGATTAAAAAGATACTAAAACAATTTGATTAGTTAATTTCAAAAATCCCTAAGTTCAAATTTAGATATTTATGATTTTAATAACCAATTTAAATTTTATGGTTAATCCTCTACAAAATACTTTATGCACGCATACACATTTACCCACACATATGTACGTATACATAAATACACATACACATAAATAAATTAAAATTAAATTAAAATTTAATTTTGATAATATGGCATTCTTTTACATCCAAAATAGTACCAGAAAAAAATTGGCACCGATAAGTAACATATATTTCGATGGGTTGAAATTTCTCAGGTGACTCCACTTAATGAACCAAATTTGATGATTTTCATTTCTCCCAAAAAATATGTTTTTTTCAGCCAATCAAAAATGGCTTTAACAGACTTAAGGTACATGTTTAAAGCTTTAAAAATCCACTTAGAAATTTTATTTATGTCTATTTTTGGTGTTACTATAGCTATTTGAAAAAAACGACTTTTTAAAAAAGTATCTTTACATTTCTTGAAATATTTAAAAAAATATTAGAGACACATTATTTTAAGCTAAATATTCTTTTTCTACAGGTTCTGGCAATAAGTTTTAAAAAAAAGACGTCCCGATATGTTCATTAGGCTCTGAGCAATCAGCGTTTGAAAATCGCTCGGGTCCCGTAGACCCAATCTAGCAGTTACGTTAAATCCCGATAGTCTAGCAGTTGAGGGTTAATATTATTAGTAATATTATTATTATTATTATTATCATTATTTTACTAGGTGAAAATTATGTCCATTTCGTGGATATTTCGTTTCAAAGTTAGCAAACAAATTTGCTTTCTTATAGAAAAAGCAATATATTAATAATATAAAATTTAATTCGAGAAATTCTTTAAAAAAAGGAATTTTAAGTGCAAAAAAATGAAAAAACATCAATTAATTTACGAATTTTTGATCAATTATAAAAGTTATATAAGTCAATCGATTCGTTTTCAGATAAGGAATATGATTTTTTTATTCATTGAGTTGTATTTTTAGCTTGGAAAAAAATTTTGGCAAAAAACGATTTTTTTCGATGAAAAAAGGTGCTCAACAAAATTTGATTGGGTATTTTCAAAAATCCCTGTGTCCAAATTTAGATACTCACGAGCTTAAAAAGTCATCCAAATTTTATTGAAATCCTTTGAAGCGTTCTCGAGATATCCTGGCGACAAAAAACGCTATACACACACACGTACACACATATACACACACACACACACACACACACACACATACATCTGGACATTTGCTTAGGAATGAAAATTTACGCTTTTTAGATGAAAATGAGTCGATTTAGACTATTTTTGGAAAATCGAAAATCTTAACGATCACAAAGCTTCCTCTATGAGGAAGCAAAAAATAGTGATATTGAATGTACATAAAAATTTTTTTTTTTTTGTAAACTAGTGTAATTAGTTATTTTTAACTAATTTAAATTTAGAGAGCACCTATGTAAATAGGCATAAAAAATATTCTATCCCCACCCCCTCACCAAAAAACTTTACATAATTTATGGACAGTCCCATATATATACACACAAATACTCATAAAAAAAATCAACTAAACATTTTTTTTCTCCAAGTAACATCTTAATTACAAATAATACTCATCCGACTGATGTTGAGCCGAGATTGTTGCCATTCGTAAATCATTTTTCTTTGTAAATATACGAGAGGCAGCCTCTTGAAAAGAACGGTACAGAGAGAGAGAGAGAGAGAGAGAGATAGATGAAAAAGATACACAGAGATGTCCTTGGGACAAGAAGTCAGAAAAGGCCGGAAGTCTATCTGAGGTATATAGATAAAAAGAGGAGGAAGATAAAGACAAAGATAAAGAAAATAGAGGAAGTAGAGAGGCGCAATGATAATCTTAAGATTCGGCGTTTACGGAGAGACTCGTGTACGCACACACCGGTTGGTGCAACGACCCTGCATTTCCATAATAAAGGCTCTCGCTGTTAGGGCCGCTGGCTCGCTCAATCCCTCTGATGAGGGTTGACCGTGTCGCACGTACTGTGCAGTGTGCACATAGTCTAAGGGTGGCATAGTAATGCACCTACACCACTTTAAAATTCCCACATATGCATTGTTGCACGTTATTGAGGCGCGCGCCGCGCAGTCTCGACTCCCATTGGTCGACGGGGAATCCGCGCCAAGAACCGGCGACCAGTTGAGCGCGAGTTCTCGAGCCGAACGGTTCTAGAGCAGATTCTAACCTTTTCTTTTTTTCCGAGCAGAGTATATCTCGTGTCGACAAATCATCATCTTAAACTCGCTATTTCTTGTGACAGTTTTGTTTTATAATCATTTTATTATTAAAGTGACTTGCATTGACTTTATGTGTGGACTGTTTGTTGTTTATTTTTGGTTTTGTGATCTTCAATAAGTTGATTTATTATCACGGATCCATTTTGACAAGAGGAGGAACCTGAGGTGAGTTTTGTATTTTAAATCGGGTAATTTTTCGTAAAATAGAATCTCGATTATCAGGATCTTTTTACGAGGAGAGAAAACATTATTTGCGTGTGTGTATCGTAGGATTTCACCTGGTTCAATTTTTAATAAGCAAGGTTCTAGTAACAAATAATATAAAGTGTCAGTTTCTTGTTAAATTGAAAGTTCAAAGAAGTCACTAGTAATTTAAATATCTTAAGAGGGATCTGAACAAATGACTCTTTAACACTCGTGAATTAGAAAGTGATTTGATGATAAAATTGAATTTTATTCTACAGAATTTCTTTTTTATTGCCTAACCCAGTAATATCTTGGATTAAAATAACTCGTGTCGTCGCTTTTAATTGCAATTGGAAATTATGTGATTCTCGTATTTAGTGAAATCGGTTATAAGGGTATGTATAGAAATTTTTGTAGACCCAATTCTGACATTAAAATTAGAAGTTCGAACTTGATATTCAATATTAAAAAATTATACATTTTGTCAATTCAAACACGTTTTCACATTAATTGAGAAATTTACATTTAGAAATAAAATTTAACGAAATGCATGTTTATGCTGCGGCTATCCAGATGTTATTTACCTTTAGATTAAAGTTTTGAATAGAGACGTTTATCAATGCACTATAAATGCATCTTTCATCATTATTCTCTGTAGACCTTGGGAGAAGAATACAGTGTCCCAGACAGAAATGTAAACATTGAAGGGAAATGCAAATTTCACCCAACACTTTTGAGTGTATTTAAAGTCTTTACCAAATATAAAGTCATTGGGGTGAATTAAATTGACATCTATTAATGCTCTCAGTCACTCCCTTTTTTAAAATACTTTATTTCAATTTTTAAAAATTCAATCCAAATCGTGTGCGCATTTTAATGGAAATTTAAAACTTGTTTGAACAACAATGCAGTCTCAATAATCTAAATTGTTACATAAAAACATGTCAAGAACCATATTTTTACAAAATTTGAAAAAAAGATACTCCCTGAAAGCCTTTCAATATAGAACAAAATTCATGGTCCTTTAGAATTATTGATGGACGTCGAGCAGATATTTTTCATTTGTTTTCTCGACTCCCTTCATAATAGAAATGAGATGAAACTATAAAATTCAATTGTTTTAATTGTTATTTTAACGAGATACTCGACACTGTATGTCGATCGATAAAATCGCTCTAAATCCGTCACTATTTGAATACACATTTTCAAAAGTGTTTCACCACTTTGGTATATTTAAAAATCTCAGCTACAGAGTTTCAAATTAAAAAATGACAAACATGAGAAAAATCAAAATTCAAGGTGTATTGATTCTATTTGAAAAGATAAACACCGGATGCTATTAATGACTTCTAATGACAATGGAGTCATAAAAATTGCGCAATTTGATGTGGGAAAGATTTTTTAAAATAAAAAATTCGTAGTTCACGAATGCGATTATCGGTAAAATCGACAAAGTGGACCCTTTTTATGTAGAAGTACTCGTGTTGAAATGGAAATGTGTATTAGTGTTATATCGTCGGATTATGATCTTAAATATAATATTATTTAAGGTATCTTAAATGTATATATTTTAAAACAACATTATATGAGTTAGTATCATTTTTACACGAAACTTGTCATGAAAATTGTTATATTGTTCAAACATGGAAAAATGTTATTTTGTACAACTGTTAAAATTAAAAGATTTTTAGGTTCTAATTATTAAATATTCGATTTTTATGAATTAATTCAAGTGGTTATTAATTCAATTGATTAATGTTAGAATCTTTCGTTTTAGCTGTTGTACAAAATAACGTTTAGGAACTAATGCCTGTTTAATATAAAAATATTCATGGTAAGTTTTGTACCAAATTGATACTGACTCCTTTATTTTTTTACCACAAAAGACAGTAAGCAAAGTAAATTATATAAACCAGGATAAATTTCCATTGAACAAGACCCAATAGATAAAATTGATTAAAATCCCACAAAGAATTTAATCTCGTGACGAAAAAACCCTTCTTCTCAAAAGTAGCATAAAAATTGAAGAAACTGAGTTTGCACTTTCTTTGGTTCGAGAGGGTTTCCAGCGATTTCTTCGACGACAGATTTTGCAGATTGAGGAAATGGCTTGGCGGGGTTTACTTGTCTCAATTATGTTCAGACCTACCGCATAGCGTTGCTCACTTCAAACCCGAGAATCCGGTATTTGCTAGAGTGCATCGAATACTTTGATAAGATATTGGTCCCTAACCTTCCATCAGTAAAAGTACATTGTAGAGAAAGTGCGCCTCTGACGCAAGATTTTATCTTAATTTTCCGACAGGACAATTCCTATTTACATGTTACAAACATTTTCAGTTGCATAAGATTTATTATACTCACGCGTATATATTCGATATTCCTATAACGACGAATCAAACATAATTAACGTAAAGTTCTCCTCTTATTTCCCTTCTACAATTGCGATAAAGTTGAAATAATTATTTTGAGAAAAAAATATCAAGAGCTGCTGGAATTCTTTTGTGCGTCCTTTATAATAAAAGTATGCTGACGTAAAAGTTGCGCAACAACTGGTATATATAGGGGTTTGTGTCTCCATGTCCGTTCGAGTGCGAAATAACACCCCGACTTTTTTTGTTATATAACTTATGTTTCGCTCGAGAGGAAATCGAGCGGCATTTTTTAATTAGATTTAATATCGTATAAAAAAAACCTCTCTCAGGAGCTTCAACATCATTATTAAAGCGAAATCATGATTTCGTGAAGAATTAATACATACGGAGAAAATTGAAAAAGATAAATATAACCAATTTTCAGTTAAAATTTACTAAGTGAGGCTGTTAGAATAGCACTTACAAAACGCGAGTTTATTTGTAATCAAGTGAATTTGGTTCTGAGTTTCTGTTATTTTTCCGTTTCTTGTCATAATGAAAAAGTTTTTGGGTTATGGTAGCTAACTGTCACTTAGTAATTATTTATTTTTTATTATTTTAATCAGTGTGGCTATTTTAAATATGTGACGATTTCTATAAGCAAGAGAGGACGATGGGGTTCTCAAATTTTAAATTTATAGCAATGTTAATTTCTTTAAATTTTAGTTAATGTGAACATGCATTGATTAAAAGTTCAATTAATCTATGTTTCAAAACTACTAAATTTGAAGTGATTTAAAAATTTCTTAATTTTTAACAATTCTTTTCTATTATGATTTCAATTACTAAAATATAATTTTGCACCATTTTTATCATTTTTTTAACTATTTTCTACAATTATTAAATCTTAATTTTTTTAATTATTTTTCAATTATTTCCCCGAATCTTAAATTTACCTTCTTCAAATTTCAATTATTTTGTTTAGTTCTCTCAATAATTTTTTCAATTTTAATTACTTTTGCCTTGTCATTAAATCAATTTCATTATTTACTTCTAAATTTTATATTATTCATCGCAAATTAAAATTAATTTTTTTAATTTCCTATTATTTTTGTCATTTTGCAATTAGTATTTTTAATTTTTAATTATTTTCATAATTTCTGAAATAATTTCCTGAATATTTCAATTTTCAATTATTTTGTTCAATTTTCATTTCTTTTTATTATTTTGCAATTATTTTCTCCATCTTTTAATAATTTCTGAATTAATTTCCTGAATAGGTATCTCAATTTTCAATTATTTGCTTTAATTTTCATTTCTTTTTATTATTTTGCAATTATTTTCTCCACCTTTTAATATTTTCATTATTTTAATAATTTCTGAATTAATTTCCTGAATAGGTATCTCAATTTTCAATTATTTGCTTTAATTTTCATTTCTTTTTATTATCTGGAATTATTTTCTCCATCTTTTAATATTATCATTATTTTTCAATTCATTTTCCAAATTTTTAGTTATTATCTCAAATTTAGATTATTGTCATCAATTCTCCATGTTTTAAACGATTTTTCAATTATTTTCATTATTTTGGCATCATTTTAAAAAATTTCGGTTGTTTACCTGAAATTTCAATTATTTTCATTAATTTTCGAATACTCTTTCGATTTTAACAAATTTTATTTACTGTCTTCAGTTTTTCATATTTAAATTATTTTCAGCATATTTCAATTATTTTCTTCAATTTTGAGTTAATTTTGTAATTTTTCAATTATTTTCCTCGATTGTTGGTTATTATTCTCATTTTATAAAATTTTTAAGTATTTTTCTGAAATATTAATTACTTTCTTAATTTTGAATTATTTGCATTTATTTTTATAATTTCTGAATTAATTTACTGAAATTTTAAATATAGATATATCTCAATTTTCATTTCTTTTTACTATTTTGCAATTATTTTCTCCATCTTTTAATATTACCATTATTTTTCAATTAATTTTCTAAGCTTTCCGTTATTACCTCAAATTTAGATTATTGTCTTCAATTGTCAATTATTTTTTTTTCAATTAAAATCAAATTCTGTAATTTTATATTATTTTCTCCGGTTTTTTATTTTTTCATTCTTTTGGCATAATTTTCAAAAATTTCAATTATTTATCTCAAATTTCAATAATTCTTTCCATCAATTTTTCGATTATTTCTGCGATTTTTAAATTATTCTCCTTAATTAGCATTTTTAAGTAATACTGTAATTATTTTCTTTTTTTAAACATTTTTTCTATACACGATTTTTTCAATTATTTCCCTCAAATTTTTTTACTGTCTTCAATTTTTCATGTTTAAATTATTTTCATCATATTTCATTTTTTTTCTCAATCTTAAATTATTTTCAGCATATTTCAATTATTTTTTTCAATTTTGAGGTAATTTTATAATTTTTCAATTATTTTCCTACATTGTTGGTTATTATTCTCATTTTCTAAGAATTTTAAGTATTTTTCTAAAAATTCAATTATTTTCTTCAATTTTTAATTATCGTAAACTTCATTTATTTTTAGCTTTCCTCAATCGTTTTCTCCAATTTTTAGTTATTCCCATTTTTTTTCAATTGATTTCTAAGATCTTGATGTGCTTTTCTCAAATTTCCTATATGTTTTTTATTTTTTATTGAAAAATAAAATTCTGTAATTTTTTCAATTATTTCACTCAAATGTAATTTATTTTTTACAACTTATCATTGCTTGTATCATATTTCGTATCATATTTCAATTATTTTTTTCAAGTTTCAAATTGTAAAATCATGTTTTAATTATTTTCCAAAATTTATATCTTTCAATTTTTTTCATTTCTTTTTCAATTTCCATAATTTTAAACTATTTATCTGAGATTTCAATTATTTCATTCAATTCTCAATTATTTATGATTTTTTATATTATTTTCTTCAATTTTCAATTACTTTCGTTCTTCTTCGTAATTTCCAAAAAACATTTAATTTTGTCTATTTAATTAATAATTATCCTCTTCAATTTTAAATTATGCTTATCTTGTTGCATTTATTTTTTCTAATTTTTAATTATTTTCTTTATTTTCAATGGTATAAGGGGGATTTTGGGTTAGTAAAAATGTAAGAAAACGTTTCAATTATATAATATATTTCAAAAGTTTACAAAACAAACTTTATCTTGGGCTTATTTTATTTAAAACAAAATTTAGAATTAGTTTTTAAAAAAAAACTTGTATTCTGAAAATTTTAAGTATTTTTCTGAAGTTTTCTTCAACTTTTCTTTATTTAATATATTTTATGTAATTTTTTAATTATTTTCTCAAATTTTAATTATTTTTTCAAATTTTATACTATTATCATTATATGACTTTCAATTTAATTATTTTTTTGTGTTCCCAATTTCTATTAATTTGTTAAATTCCATCATTTCTATTTAGATTCTTTTAAACTTTTCTATTAAATTTAAAGTGCGGTTTTAAAGATTTTAAAGTAATAATTTTTAATCGTTACAATTTTAACAGAACTATTTGTAGTCAGAGGTTAATTTTCTCAGTGCACGAACAAAAATTAGAACTGTGTTAATAATACAGTTTCTCTGTTGTGATTAAGAAAAGATACTTTGAAAATTTAATTGAAAGAATTTCACTTTTATTGTGTGAATAAAAAGAATAAACTGTATCTCATCCATCACGACTCGGAGATAATTTCCCGAATATTTATAAATGAAAAGAAATGATGTAAAAATTACAGGACCGAGTTCTTTGAATGGAAAACATTTATTTTCCATAAAGACTTGTTGGTAGTAAGTTCTAGGCGCTTCTTAAGAAATCGTCTCGTAGCGAAAGCTCGAGACGATTGAAGAAATCTCGAGTGCACTTCCGAAAAGGGACTGGAGCTTGCTCCTTTCCCCTTCCGTGACTGAGGCCCTTAAACCAAGATTTGCGAATGGCGAGAGTAGAAAGATGTTGAAGAAGCAAGGCACAGGAGAGAGCGTTCAACGAACTCAGCCGATGGGGTCGGACCTGGGACACACCGGTAAAATGAGCCAACGCAAAAGGAAATATTCGAGTAAAAACTCTTTTGCGAGAAGAACCTGCCCGACCTCTCTTGGAGTCCAGAGAACTGAATGAGACCCGTTGAGCGAGAGAGAATTAAAAGAAAGAAAAAAAAAAAAGAACAACATCATCTATGGAAAGATACAGACTCCAGTCACGAATGGACCTCTCGCCACAATGCGACTTGACGTCCAAAACATAAACAGAAGTCGCTTTTTCGAGCTCTTTCATCGGCTCACTTCAAAAGAACATCTCGTGATAACATTGTTGATAAGGCGAATCATTGTCGGGATTATAGTCTTTTCCACGTCCATGTGCCGCAATATTTACGACTTTTAAATTTTTCCTCATCTTCACATAATGTTGTCTCAGCTATTCAAATGATTTAGAGTGGCACTTTTGATGCTTAATTTTAAATCTTGTTGCTATGAGATCTATGTGTATCTTTTTTCAATCATGAAAAGAACCGGGAATTTTTAAGAAAACTTGAGAATTCGTAGATAAATCCTAAAAATCCTGTATTCTTCGACAATTTTAAAATTTTAAATGATCTCCGTTAGAAAATCAATTTGGTTTTTGGATTTTTTTTCAAAATATCTACAGGGTTGCCACAGGTCACTGAATTCAGGGAAGAGTCAGGGATTTTCATCAAAAGTACTGGAAAAATGCAAAGAATCTCTAAAATCGATGAAAAATTATTTTTTCCTGAAATTTACTAAGTATAAAAATTTGGGTACTAAATGAATTTTTGGAAGTCATATTTTAAACATTTCTAAAAATATTTAATGTTTGTAATCTGAAAAATATTTATCTTTTATACAATTTTATAGTAAACGTACGAAAAATTAATTTTAAGAACTCATAATAGGTCAGGGAAAAAGATAAAAAATTGTCTGGAAATTAGGGAAAAGTCAGGGGAAATTGTAATAAAATATTTGTAGTAACCCTGATATAGTACAATTCAACAGATTTAACCAGATTTAAATCAATTCATCAAATATAAGGCAAATAATAGTTGTTTGGTGTTAAAATGTTAAAATTGAATATCAATTTTGATAATTTTTATTAATTTTGAAAATTGATATTGAATTTTGAAATTTTAACACCATTCAATGAATAAATTTATCAAATGTAAGGCAAATGCTCTACATTTGATGAATTTATTGACTTCATTTTTTGAGTAAAATCTATTGAATTGTACTAGGTATTTTTGAGAAAAAGAACTCCAAAAACCAAATTAATTTTGTGACTGTACCTGAAATGATCAGAATACACCGAAAAAAAAATTATCTCATAAGTAGAGGAATATTCCTCTTATATTATTGAAGATTATTACTCTATTTAAGAATGGATTTTGTGAGAGGAAAAGGATTTTTTGACACATAGCCACTCTTTTGTTTAACTTCAACCTAATTTAATAATATTAAGAATTGAAAAATAATAAAGATTTCTGATACTTGAGACATATTCGGGAAATTATGTAGGCTACTTTTAAAATAGGTAAAATTTTAATGTAAAAAAATATCGAGTTTGTGACAAATTTATGAATTTTACAATAATATGTCAAATTGGTAAATTTGACAGAAGAGGATGAAAGAGGGAAATCCTCTCAATTAGAAAGGGATACTTTAGTGACCATATAGAAGAGGTGAAATTGCATCAAAATGAGAGGAATTCGTTACTATTAAGAATGTTTTGTTTTCGGTGTACGATCTAAAAACTTTAAGTAGAAAGAAAGATAAAAATAATAATAAATTTTAATAATTTCCAGTCATTATGATTTAATTATATCCCAAACGTCAACTAAATCAAATTTTAATTTATTTAAACTTATAAACTGCATATATTTTGCATTTCATTTTGACTTAATTTAAACATTTCCGATAATTTTCCAAATTTATCAATAATTTATTCCTTCTTTCAAAGTCTTTTTTTATGCTTTGTCTTTTTAATGAATTTTCTAATTTAATAATCTTTAAAATCTTTTTCTTAAAAAAACAAAACATCTTGCACTACAAATTGAAATAATCCAAACAACTCTTACATCTTTACTTAATAATCTTTAAAATTGTTAAGAGATATCACTTTCTCGAACTATTACATTTTTTTCTTGTAATTTCTTATATTTTTCAAAAAATGTTTTCCAAATTTTTTTTTTCTGTGGTTACTTTTTTACAGAAATACTAAATTTTTTCTATTTATAAAGAATTTTTGTCTTTTTCAATTTTAGTAATATTCTTTTTTGTTTTACACTTGTTTTTTGTCTTTTTACCCAAATTACTTCAGTTTATTTTATACAATTTTTTTTTACTTATTATCATAATTTGGGGACCGAGAAAATACAATTTTGTTCAATTTTATGTTTTTTTTAAAGATTTGCATGTCTTTTTCCAAAATTAGATTTTTTACATTTTGTCTTTTTTAACAAATTTATTTTATGTTTTAATGTACCTGAAGTTCCGGAAGATCGCACGGACGGAATTAAAAAGAAAAATATCTTTCAACTTTTGCCAACGCAATTTCTTTTAATATACTTAAAAATATGTTTTCAGGTATAAAATATTATTAATTTTGTATTTCTAGATGATAAAAGCACATTCCGAAAAATAATTTTAAAAAATATATTTTTTTAAATTTCGTCCGTGCGGACGTTCAGAACTTCAGCTACATATTTATTTACTCTTTTGTAAAATTTGCAGAGTTCTAATTTTTTAAAAATCCTTTGCTGTTGTTTGAATTGTTTTTAAAATATATTTAATGTTTTAAAATTTTCTTCTTTTTTGTTTGAAGTTGTTTCTATAATTCTTTTATAATTTTCTTTTCCTTATTAAGAGTTCTAATTTTTTAATAATCCTTTGCTGTTGTTTGAATTGTTTTTAAAATATATTAATTTAATGTTTTAAAATTTTATTCATTTTTGTTTTTAACTTGTTTCTATATTTCTTTTATAATTTTCTTTATGAATAATTTTCTAATTTTGTTTTTGTTTTTATATAGGACTTTGTCGTTCTTTTTTATAATTATTTAAATACTTTTAATAACTTAATGGAATTTGATCATCTTTATTCAATTTCTTAAAATTCTTTTATTTTGTCATAATTGTTTAATGTTTAGCTTATAATTTCTAATTTCTTCGAAACATTTATTCTGTATATATTTCTGTAATTAGTTATAACTTATTAATTTTTATAATTTTTAAAAGACTTTTCTTATTTTATTTTATGTAGATTTGATCTTATATAGGAAGTTTTCTCATTTTATAATCATTCTTCTATTTCTTAGTAATATTTTTCCTTCGTTCAAAACTGTTTAATCGTTTTCATTTAATTTTTCATTAAAAAAAAAAAAAAAAAATGAAAATTATTCTTTTTAAGTTTTTATCATTTTTAAAACAAGTTTCTAAACAATTTCTTTTCAGTAGGTAACCTTTTTTTATTGATTTTCTTATTTATTTTATTAATTTGCAGAAACGTGACAATAAAAATTTCAACTTTTTGAAAAACGTGCCTTTTTCTATCTTTTGTAGTTTAAATTTTTTAACTTTAATAATTTTACTTTTTTCATACGCATATTATTGCGTAGTATTTTGATTTGAAAAAAGCAATTTAATCATTCTTTCTTAAATCGTTTAAAAGTTTATAACATTATTACCATGTTCCTCAATTTTCCTGTTTTTGTCTTAAATAATTGTCTTAAAATTTTTAATTTTAAAGAATTTAAATACTTTTTGCAGGTTTTTCAATTATTACATTTTTTACATTTTTACCTTTAAATTTCTTATTTCAAAGTAAATTATCCCCTAACATAAAGTTTCTTATTTGCTCATTCATAGTAATGTTTTCAATATTTTTTGTAATTTCATCATTTTTTCATAATTCGTAAGGTTTTTTGAAGATTTTCTCCACTGTTCAAATTTTTTTAAATGCTTATTAAATTTTCTTACTTTGTTATTTTTTCAGACTTTTTGACTTATTTTTTTTAATTTATTTATTTTTTATTTGTTTTTATTTCTTTCTTCCAATAAAATTTCTGATTGCAAGTTTTTTTTTTAAATTTTTCTGTTTTGATTTTGTATTTATTTCTCTCTAAATCTGAATTAGTGGTTTTCTACTAATGAATTAGCGAAAAGTGAGCTACTATTAAAATAGTAAGAATTTTACTAATTCTTAGTAGAAAACTACTAAGAATTAGTAAAAAACTACTAATCTTGTAGTAGAAACTACTAATTTTGTAGTAGAAAACTACTAATTAAATTAGTAAAAATATCTACTTTTTTAAAAAGTAGTTTCACTATTTCAATTAGTAGTTTTCTACTAAAAATTAGTAGTTTTCTACAAAGAATTAGTAGTTTTCTACTATATGAATTAGAGAAAAATGAGCCATGAATTTGACTAATTCATAGTAGAAAACTACTAATTTATAGTAGAAAACTACTAATTCAGATTTAGAGAGTTTAAAACGAATCTTAATATTTCGTTTAAAGCTTGTTAATATTTACACCGAACAAAAATATTCTTCTTTTGAGCGTATTCCCTCTACAATATGGTATCAAAATTCCATCTTCTTAAATTGAGAGGAATTCTACTTTTTAAGGACGCTTATACCCTCAAGCGGTTCTTATTCTATCGGATCATGTTAGTCAATATTTTTTTAATTTCATTTCGTCTTATAATTTGGTTTCTAAATAGTATTTTGTAGTTAAAATCATTACACAAACAAATTTTATTGAAAAAAAAAAAATTTCTGTTGAAAATTCGAACTTTTTAAAATTTTTTCTTCCTGATTATTTCAAAAAAGTGAAGGATTACTACCCTTAAATAACATTTTCTTAACAACGGTACGGTAATTTAATTAAATATTATTGTAAAAGTTGTATTCCATTACAGTTGAAAATATATCAGTTTTTTAAAAAAATCTGTAGAACCGTGTTTTTTTAATTAATTAAAATATAGTCATTTTGCGCGTTTTGTTACTTTTTCCATGTGAAAGTCCCAACTTTATAAATTTATATCTTAAAAACAGAACGGTAAAATTCAATAAAATTGTAACAGTACATGTAAAGTAATGTATTTAATATGTCATTAAAATTTTTTAAGAATCTGTAGAAAATGGTTTTTTGGATAAACATCCTTAATTTATAATGAATTCTTCATTTGAAAGGAATAACCTTAATTTGAGCTGAACATTCTCAATTTGAGATTATTACTCTTAATCAAAGAGGATTTACTCTTTATACAATTTTTAAAAGGATCCTCTTCAATTAACTGCTTTCATTTCAAATAAAGAATTTTCGCCTTAAATTAAGTATACTCCTTTTAAAAGAAGTAGAATTCCTCTCAATTTAAGAGTATGGAATTTTGATTGTAGATGAAATACACTCAAAAGAAGAATTTTTTTTCTATTTGCACCCTGTCGGATTAGCGAAAGATAAATGCGGACAAAGTTGACCTCGTTTTCCTCAAAAGTCATATTTTTGTGAAGCTCTATCAGTCTCAATAGCCACTGCTATTAATCTAAAATTGTTGATGACACCTGGAGAGTGTTAAAAGTAATACAGAGTGATAAAGTAGAGAAGGAAAAAAGTAGATGAGACGAACTTTCGCATAGTTATCCTTAGGGGAAGTTGGAATCTAATCACACTAGAGATCGTTCGGGTGATGGAACGAAATCCATTTGTCTCGTCTACTGGCTAGCTCTCGACCACCGGCTTAAAAGCCCTTCCATCTCCTCGCCTTCGAACGGCCGCCGGACGAAAATTACTCGTAACAAGATTTATTTCATTTAAATGAGTAAGTACGCACACTCTAGGCGCTCAACTAGAAACACACCGTCTCTTCAAACACACTCTTCAACGTCCCCATATTGACCCTCATAAATAAATTTCAACTCGAGCTGTCAAAGATGCCACGATCGATTTTTAAGGGGCCTTCTTTATTTTGTTTTATGATCAGGATTGACGATCACCCCATTCATAAATGACTGAATCGTAAACTGATTGTGAGAAAGTGCCATAATGAAAGGAATTTATAACCTCCAACTTGGTACACAAATCAATGTCATTTGTCGTTCAAGTGCGTTAAAAATCATTGTTTTTTTCATAAAAAAAAAAATTATCTTTTCCTGTGGTTCTTGCACAAGAAAAATAAAGAATTCTTAACTAAGCGCGAAAAACAAAGTAATGATGATCATAAATAAATGTTTACCCCACATGAAATCTCTTAATATTCATTTATTCATTCAAACTCGCGTTTCGCTGAAAACTTTCAAGATTTCCGAAAACTGAGAAACTCTTGAGCTAAAGTAGTTTTCAATTGTGGGAAAAGTTTTCATTGGAAAGTGGAATGCGTCATGTGAGATGATCGAGGGAAGAGCCGTTAACGTCGGCATCATCTCTTTCCGCAACGGAGAACACGCGTCTCTCAAGATTCCAACTATGGTTTGAAATTAGTCGGGCATGAGCTATGAAAAATTTTAAATTCAGATCGCACTACCCGAGAAGAAATATCCTTCCGCATCAGATTTCTTTCTCCGTCGCGGTGCATTTACGACACAAGAATCAAAAACGGAAACGACATAAGTGAGAGAGACAGCGAGAGAGCTTTTCGCGAAATATCCATGCACAAAAATAGAAATATATAGACCCCCACTTTTATTAAGATTCAAAACTGCCGCCCATTGAAACAAGAACGAGAAAAACCACTTTCTTAAATGAGAATATTTAAATTCTGAATATTTACATAAAATTGAAAAGCTCGATAATAAAAATAGTTGATGATATATAGGCAATAACTACCAATCATACACTCCATAATGTGAAAATCGTTAAGGATTTATGCCTCAAGTAATGCTACGCAGTTTCGTCACAAATGCTAATTTAGTAGTTCGATAATTTGCAAAACACAGATGATAATTGTGCAAAAACATAATTTGAAGCGAATAAAAATATAAAATAAACAGCATCTTAGGATATATGTTTTTTTTTTCATTCTTTGGCAAACAGCGCACAGCGTGAAATTAAAGTATAACTCGATAAATGATTATGGACGTACTGTTGCATTATCTGTGGCATTACATCGATCTTGAATACACACAATTATCTAAAGAATGTTACCATTAATGATGCAGGACCGTATAACATAAATCCACGGACACGTTTCACTTTCCTGTCAATGCAACATGCTCGCGCGTACACTTGGCACGCAACGATCAGCTTTGCGACTTGAATAGAATGCCACAAGATTTTATCCATCCTCTTGTCGTTCATTTCTTGCGTTCATTTACATATAACAAAAATTTCACTTTTATCAACGGACCCGCATCTAAACAGTCGAAACCGTTAGGCGGATCCTCCCCCTTCAAAAAAGGAGCCAGAACAAAACGAAATCAAGATTGTTCTGTAAAAGGCCTGCTTTTACGTCAACTCGGGTAATTACATGGGGTAATAATGAGACAAACAAGGTCTGATTGTTCTCTTTTGTAATACCACGAAAAGGGGTAAACTTGCACAAGTTTCGGGTTAACCACATTCAGTTATTCTGGTATAATGTTACATGAAATTTACCAGCAAGTATTAGAAAAATTATCCTAATACATTTGTAGAAAATCCAAAGGTTCTTTTCCAAAAATAATTTTTTTGATGGTAATTTAAAAATTTGGTCAAACGATTATTTTATTGTTAAAAATAAATAAATATTAATAATAATAATAATAAATAATAATTGTAGCAATAATAAGGTTATACAACTTACTACACTGAAAAAAAAACAATGGAATATTTGCTTGAGTTGTCAAGTAAAATTTACTTTATAACTCAAGCAGTGCAAAAAAAAGTAAAACTTACTTTGTTTTTTAAGGAAAACAAAATGTCACTTTTAAAACAAATTTGACATATTGTACTTTAAAACAATGTTTGAGTTAATTAAAAGAAATAAACAATAAATTAATATGCAATTAACGTTTTTACTCACTTTTAATTATTCTTCCACTATTAAATCTTCTGGAATGTATTGAAAAATTAATTTTAACAGTTTGGCACATAAACGTCAAATTTTGCTTCAAAAGTGTCAATTGTTTTTTTTTTTCTTTATAAACAAAGTAAAATTTGCCTGGTTTCACAGCAATTTTTGATTTTTTTTCATTGCTTGAGTAAAAAAGTAAAAATTACATTTAACTCAAGTAAACCTTAAATAGTTTTTTTTTCAGTGTAAACATTCTCCTAAAACAGAAAAAAAAAAATTTTTTAGGACGCTTACACCCTCAAGCGGTTTTCATTCTATCAGACCATGATAGTCAATATTTTTTTTAATTTCAATTCTTCTTATAATTTAGTTTCTAAATAGTATTTTGTAGTTAAAATCATTACACAAACAAATTTTATTAAAAAAAAAAAATCGTTGAAAATTTCAAGTTATTGAAATTTTTTCTTCCTCATTATATCAAAAAAGTGAAGAATTACTACCCTTAAATACCAGTTTCTTAATAACGGTACGGTAATTTAATTAAATATTGTTGTAAAAGTTGTATTATATTATAGTTTAAAATATATTAGTTTTTTTTTAAAAATTTGTAGAACTGTGTTTTTTTAATTAATTGAAATTTAGTCATTTTACGCGTTTTGTTACTGTTTCCATGTAAAAGTAGAAATTTTATAAATTTATATCTTAAAAACAGAACGGTAAAATTCAATAAAATTGTAACAGTATATGTAAAGTAGCATTTAATATGTCATTAAAATTTTATAAGAATCTGTAGAAAATGGTTTTTTGGATAAACATCCTTAACAACAACATTGATTTGGAAACATGAACAGTTGTGCGATGCTCTACTCTCTAAATATGAATAAGTTAAAAACTACTATTTAGAGGTTAAAATCGTCAGCCAGTTTTCTCTTTTTCAATTAATAAAAAATAACTAATTATAAGTAAAAAACGACTAATTCAGTAGTTAAATCTAACTAATTAAATAGTAAAAAATAACTAATGCAATTAGTAAATAGAAAAGCTACTAATTCTTTTAGTAGTTTGACATAACCTAAAATTACTTTGACTAATTAAATTAGTCGTTTTTTACTAAAGAATAAGTAAAAAATTACAATTTGAAATGGTAAACGAGTTTTCACTGTTAAAATAGTAGTTTTTAACCATTTCAGAATTAGGGAGAATGGATTTTGATTGTTTATATTTAATTTTCTTTATGTTCTTAAATTCGAATGTTTCATGTTGTACCTAATTTGAGCTTTATGTCAACTTCGTTGAATTTTGTGAACACACCTTTAATGCTAGTGTATATGATTTTCTATCTTACAGTGTTTTTTACATGTCATCGACTACTCTCTAAATCTGAGATGGTTAAAAACTACTATTTTAATAGTAAAAACTCGTTTACCATTTCAAATAGTAATTTTTTACTAATCCTGTAGTAAAAAACTACTAATTTAATTAGTCAAAGTAATTTTAGGTTATATTCAACTACTAAGAGTATTAGTAGATTTCTATTTACTAATTACATTAGTTATTTTTTCCTATTTAATTAGTTAAATTTAACTTCTGAATTAGTAGTTTTTTTACTATTAATTAGTTATTTTTTACTAATTGAAAAAGAGAAAACTCGTTCACGATTTTAACAATTCCAATTTTAACAATTTTTTTTAGTTTCTAATCTCTTTTCTTAATATTCAAATTATTTTTCTAAATATTCACTCTCTGAAACTGAATTAGTCAAAAACTACTATTAAGGGGTTAAAATCGTGAACAAGTTTTCTTATTTTCAATTAGTAAAAAATAACTAATTAATTGTAAAAAACTACTAATTAAATTTAACTAATTAAATAGTAAAAAATAACTAATGTAATTAGTAAATAGAAATCTATTAATTCTTTTAGTAGTTTAACATAACCTAAAATTACTTTGACTAATTAAATTAGTAATTTTTTACTAAAGAATTAGTAAAAATTACTATTTGAAATGGTAAACGGATTTTCACTGTTAAAATAGTATAGTTTTTAGCCATTTTAGATTTAGAGAACATTTATTTTTGTTTTCCTCTTAAATTACTTATATTATTAATCATAGAGAAAGTGTTTTAAAAGTTTTTAGTTATTTTCATTACTTTCTGAATGTATTTTCTATTTTTCTAGAGGTTTCTCCTTTATTTCAAGTTATTTTTTCAATTTTCTTTCATCTTCCAGTTTTTATTTACAAATTTCTAATCACGTGCTTCAGTTTTTAGTTATTTTGTCGCTTTCTAGTAATGTCACCTTCATTTTTAGTTACCTCTTTCATGTTATATTTATTTTTTTGACGTTCTCAAAATTTATGAAATAAGTGAAGAAAATAACCTTGTTTTAAGTTCCTCCAACTGACCTTAAATATTTATTTTATAAGTTTCAGCTTTTTTTTCACTTTCCTGTTATTTTTTCTTATTTTCTAGTTTTTTTTTATTTCTCGTTATTTATTCACATTTCAGATATTTTCTGTATATTTTTTAAAATGCTAATCTCTAGTTATTTCTAGTTATTATTTCTAGTTATTTTCATCACTTTATAGGTATTTAATTAATTTTTAGTAATTTTTCCCTACTTTTAATTTTTTTTCTTATTTTCTTATTATTTTTAACTTCCTATTGTTTTTGTTAGATTTATGGAAATTTACCGTTCTGTTTTTGAGATATAAATTTATAAAGTGAGAACTTTTACATGGAAACAGTAAAAAAACGCGTAAAATTACTATGTTTTAATTAATTAAAAAAAGACGGCTCTACAAAGTTAAAAAAAAATTAATATATTTTAAACTATAATACAATACAACCTTTTACAACAATATTTAATTAGTTTACCGTTCTGTTATTAAGAAAATGTTATTCAAGGTTAGTAATTCTTCTATTTTTGTGAAATAACTATAAAAGAGTAGTCTAATAAAATCTAATAAAATCTAATTTAATCTAATTAAATCTAATAAAAAACAAAATCCGTAATTAAAAAGGACCAAAGGCCACAAATCTTATTACTATAATTTTAATACAAAAAGGTCTACAATATCTTCAACAAATTATAAAAGAGTAATTTTAATAGTTTGAAATTCTTAAGGGAAAAAAATATTTTTTACAAAATTTGTTTGTGTAATGATTTTAACTATAAAATATTATTTAGAAACCAAATTATAAGACGAAATGAAATTAAAAACATATTGAATATCATGGTCCGATAGAATGAGAACCGCTTGAGGGTATAAACGTCCTTAACGTCCAATCTACTCTCTAAATCTGAATTAGTAGTTTTCTACTATGAATTAGTCAAATTCATGGCTCATTTTTCTCTAATTCGTATAGTAGAAAACTACTAATTCTTAGTAGAAAACTACTAATTTTTAGTAGAAAACTACTAATTGAAATAGTAAAACTTTACTTTGAAAAAAAGTAGATTTTTTTACTAATTTAATTAGTAGTTTTCTACTAATTCTTGGTAGTTTTCTATTAAGAATTAGTCAAATTCTTACTATTTCAATAGTAACTCACTTTTCGCTAATTCATTAATAGAAAACCACTAATTCAGATTTAGAGAGTAAAATTCCAAAATTTTGTTATTTTTTTATTGTTTCTTTCAACATTTTTCTTTAATTTTTAATTGTTGATCTTCACTTTATTTATAATTCACTTTTTTACTTGCAAAAATGAGTCTGTTTACACCGCCTACCTTAAGATACGCAACTTTCGATAAATCGCCTTATGATAAGCTAGGTTATGTTACTGCGTCTGCGCAGAAGTTCGTCTCCATGACAACTAACTTCTGCGCAGGCGCCAACATAAGCAAAAAGGATATTATAACTTGTTTTTTTAAAATTTCCGTATCATAAGACAAACGATGTAACCAGCCTCATTCAAACACATTTTTGTACACTAAGAAAAATATATTGCTATTATTGCATCAAGGACTGTTACTACTTTTACAAGGTATAATTTAATGCAGAAATCGTACAAAACTGGAGACACTCTTACACGAAATCGTGAGTTTAATGCATATTAATGCTTCGTGTGAGAATAGTAACTCTATATTACTAATTAATCTCCAAGTTTTTACACCAAATGCAACACAAATGTGCCAAAAATGCTCCTCACCTTTTTATCCAGCGTTGCAAGGAATCGGTGTAATTTCTACATGGTTTTTTTGCCACTTAGTCTTAAAACGATGTGCGCAGGCGCGGTCCCTTTAAACGAACAACGATACAACTGAAATTTGCCGCGCATGCGCATTTAAATTCTAATCATGTTTGCTAGAAACTCATGCCAAAATCTCACCGATTTTTTACAATTTTTTCACTGAAAGCTGGAGAGCGTTTTCGGCAAGACTTGTGAGAAGAGTCCGCACATGTTTTCTTACTATTAGTGCACTGAAACTTTTCATGAGCTTTAAGCACGTTTTTGAGCAAGAAAAGCAAAGTGTATGTGTTGCAAAATGCGAACGGTACGTATTCATGCGTTATTCGCAATAGATTTTTCTAAGTGTACTTATTTCATTAATGTTTTATATACCAAACCATAGTGAATAACTTTTGAACCACTACTACAAGTAAAAGTTGAATTGAACAGAAATGAAAGAAACTTTTAAAAGGAAAGTAATTAGTAATTGAAGAAGGTAAGATTATGTATTAAATGAAGGTGACGGTAAGGAACTTTTCACCAGTGACAATTTCGTTGAAATGTCGATTGTCGTTGGTTAAATATGAAGATGCAAATCGAGTACCTGAAGTATTAAGATAATGAGCTAACGGAGCGATAGTGTCTCTCTCTCTTTTGCGAATTCGTCTCTCGTGAGACGTCGTCGTTGATAAAGGAGCAACAAGAGTCTTTCGTCTCGGTAAATCTTCCCTCTTGACGACGAGACGAGCTTATTTCTCGCTTTCCTCTCCTAGACCGCTTAACTTCACGCTACCGCGAACACTCGTTCAAAATAGAGCGGAGGAGGAAGAAAGAGCGACAATAAGAATTAAAGAGCGCCAGAAAGCTAGAGATGGAAAGAGACATAAAATCAGGAGAGACTAGATAAGAATAGTGTCGCATAGAAAAAGACAGAGAGAGGGAGCGAGAATGAGACAAGAGAGAAGGCAACTCGTAAGCTTTCGCTCGAGGCTTAAGACGCTTGAGGGACTTAAAATCAGCGACGTAAGATTCAAAAAGTGGCTTCCACGAAAATTCCCTCAGAAATTGCTGAAAACGGTTTTCTAAGCCCTGCAAATGTAGTAACACGTATCTCTGGTGCTGTGTTTTGTTGAAAGCAACGTTATTCGGCTCTTCTGCAAGACTAGCACAGCATTGAGTTTACAAAGACATATCTACCGCGGTCCAAAGGGGGTTGAATTATTCATGGGGGACCTGACGAAGGCGGTGGCCAAAAGGGGTGGATACAACACTGGTGAGGGACCGTAAATTTCAATTTATGAAACCGTTAAACATCCCCCAGACTTGTGTAGGACACCTTACTTGCGGATTGCATTTATCTTTATCTCTATTAACGTTCATCTTATCCTCGTATCTTTCTTAGCACACGGCAATTGCCATTTCTCTCTTTAATACATTCTTTTTTGGCGCATTTACAAAATAAAGAAACATTGAGTAAATTGTTTTCTTCGACCTTTCCGAATAAACAAAATCCGACTCTGCATTACCGATAATCTAAAATTATATAGGGGAGAATTGCCTATAGTGAAGTTTGGATAAAAAAAAAGTAGTTTTAAACAATATAAACCATCACAATTTTAGAAAGCAAACTTTAAGAATATAATAAGGTAGTCATTTTAAGTACTTATTTCAGAAAAATTAATTATTTATTTAATAATTCAATAATTTATTTAAGAAAAGATGAGACATTATATTTTAAAAAAAATCAAAAATAATCGAAGAAAATCGAAATAAGTTTAACCAATGAATACACATTAAGACTGGAATCTGCCAATGGGATAGGCGTTACGATATATTTCAAGAACAGAGATTTTATGTATAGGATACCATGTACAAAAGTTATAAATCATTAAAGAGTTTTAAAACGCATTAAACTGAGTAAATAAATAAACTTTTCAAAGAAAAATAATTATTTTCTTCGAAAATAATCGAAATTTATTTATTTATTTATTTATTTATTGAGATCAAGTTCCTAGGGCTGATAGCCCTTCAAGGAACAAATACATAATATTACAGATATAATAATCGATTTATAGTAATAAAAGTAATTAACCAACTAAAAAACTAGAGTGTTATACATAATTTTTGGGAAAAAAAATAATAAAATAAAATAAAAAAATAAACGAAACAAAAAAGAATACATATGATTGATGACTATCCAAAAAAGTAGTCAATTTTAAAAATATATATAAAATAAATACAATTTTTAGAACACTATGTAAATCCGAAAAAAATACATAATGTTGGGAAAGATGAACTTGAAAATAAGAATAAAGTTAATGCAGTATATAAATTAAAATGAAAAAATTGTGAAGCTACATATATTGGAGAAATCAGTCGTTCAGTAAAAACTATTAAACTAGTGTAAAAATGCATAAAGATAACTTCAACAGAAATGAATTTTGTCACAATGTAATAACGAAACACAAAAAAGAACAAAAAAAATTAATTCTATTAATTTAAAAACAGATATTTTAAAATTAAATAAATCTCTAGAATGTCTAATGGAACTTTAGTAAATATTAAAAAGAATGTAATATTGATTAAAAATTTCTATAACTGATTTATGTTATGGTACATGGATTGATTTGGAAATATAATAGTGTAGAATGACCCTTATCTCTTTCGAGAATACTCGCAAATGTCTAGTGTGCCTTTTAAAAATTTCTTGGAATTCTTTCGACGCATGGTAGTGTGTTTTCTCCGACAAAATGTAATAAGTTCAAATAAAAAAACATGTTTCTCTTTATAAGAGAAACAGTTTTTAATTTTAGATAATAAAAAATTTTAATGTATAACTTTTAAATTTAAATGCTTTGGTGAGTAAAAATAATATGTGACAGATTAAGTTAGGTTAAGTTTTATTCTATGTAATTAAATATTGAAGTAATTTGTGATTTTTTATAGATTTAATTTGACCTGAAGAGGACACTAAAGTTAGTTCATTGAAATGTTGTGATTAAAGAATCTATGATCACAATAAATATTTTATCCAGATACCTAATGTCCTGTTTTTGGTTTATTCTAAAAATAAATAAAGCTTCTACAATAGCGTGAGTTTTAGAAAGAAAACCTAAAATTTGACATTCAATGCATTTATAAAGACCGACCTTACAAACTCCAACTAAACATAAAAATCAATTTTTAAAAATTCGATTCTTCACAGACCGACTTGACAATAAAAAATGCATGGGAAAACTCTACAAATTCCGATTAAACATAAAAATAAATTCTTGAAGGTCTGTGAAAATTCGAGTGTTGAAGAACTTATTTTCATGTTTAATGGGAGTTTTTACAGTTGCGGTCTGTGAAGGATCGGATTTTGAAAAATCAATTTTCATATTTAATTTGAGTTTGTAGAGTCGTTTTGTGAAGGATCGGATTTTGAAGAATTTATTTTTATGTTTAATCCGAGTTTGAAGTGCCGGTTTGTCAAGGATAGGATTTTCAAAAATTGGTTTATATATTTAGTCGGATTTTCTAGGGTCGGTCTGCCAATAGTCGGTTTTTGATTTTTTTTTATACTCGTAAGTCAAGTAGGTTTTGTTAAATCGGTTTATGAAGAATTAAAAATTGTCTGGTATTTAATTTTGTATTATCAGAGAAGATTGAAGTGAGACCCTGCAAATTAACTGTTCTTTTACATTCAATTTAGTTTAAAAAAAAAAAAATAATTTATAGGCACCTAATCAAGAACACTTTACGTTTTAAAATTCCGCAATGGAAATTTTGCAATTCTAATTTTGACTCGCATCAGGGTCAATAGTAATTTAACTATTGCATGTAATAATGTTAAAGTTGTGGCTGGAAATTTAAATTGCGAGAATTACGCTTTTCGCTCTAAGAGCCCCAAGCTCTTTTATAAAACAAACTGGTTCTAAAGGCGAAACGTGTATTTTAGAATACTTGAGCTTGAAAAGCACACCATCTATTTTTATACAAATAATTTTAAAATGAATGAGCCACTCGCAGAGAAAGAGAAACTACGTTAAAAGATAGATTACTCAAAATTAGTGGAAATTCAATTCAACTGTTAAATTTTACTAGGGAATCATTCACTTTTTCAAAGCAGGTATAATAAAAGTGTCAGAAAAGTGGGTTCCTCAAGAGAAAAGACGAATAGTAATTTTTGAATCGTAAAGTTTTTTTTTTTAATACTAGATCATTTCGAGCCGAAAACGAATTTATTGCCCGAGACATAAAAGAGGGTGTGAGATAAAATCAACTTCCTGTTTTCCAATTTTTTATTGCGCTGTGGTTACCCAGGTGTTTGAAAAATTTATTGTAGTTAAGACTGATGATGCCTGATAACTATAAACGAAAACATTATCTTCTAAAATTGAAACTTTATGACCAGAAATAAATAAATATTCGAAAATAAAATAATTTTTGAAAACTTTGTCATTATGGTCGAAAATGAAATCTTTCCACACTATATAATATACATATATCATCTTTGTCGGTTATATTTATTGACAATATCTTGAATCTAATTTGAACGAGAAATGCCGTAACCATATGTCATAAAATCAAAGGGTACAATTACCTTTAAAAATTTACATGAATGTAGGCTGATTATGCTCATTTTTTCAAGGTGGGTACATATTTAAAAAAAAGCACGCGTACGATGTATATCAGAGACTCCACCTGTCCGTTTTGCGACTCGTCTTACGCATGCTATTCCCATAAAACGAACTTCCCTTGTCCCAAGGGGCCGCAGTAATGTTCGCCGAGAGCATGAAAAATATACTCGCGTATATGAATACGAATACACATTATCGGTCGTGCATGAATGCCGACGTGGGTGAATGTAGGTGTGCGTGCGTGCACACATTCTATGCTCCTCAAGGGGCAAGTCTTGTCACATTTCAAGGGGCGAAAATGTACCCTCATTGTGCATGAAGAGTAGGTAATTGTTTTGCAACGCGCATTCTTTTCTGTAGGATCATCCCTTTCCTAAATTTATCTCTGTCTATTTTACCTCTCTTTTTCTCTCTTTATCTATGTATCTCTCTCTCTCTCTCTCTCTCTCTCTATTTCTCTATAAAGACATTATTAAAAATACTATTAAAATCACTATTAAAAAGATTGAAAAAGATGATCGGTATCCGAAAGCAACTTAAATAGTCTTTTAATTATCACGAGAGAAATATTAAGTAATTTTTCAATTTTTGCAAATTTCTAACTTCAAATTCAGGTTTTTCCCAAAGCCACAAAAGTTGAAGGAAAAAATGTAAACTTTACACGCATAATCATTGTCTTTTTCCCTTTAATTTGAACTTCGTAAACTTAAAAAATGTCAATTAGTTTTCGAGTTATGAACAAAAATGTGAAGCTCTGTATTGACAAGTTCAAGCGCTGATTTGATCGAATATAGGTTTACCTTCTTCGTAGACAAAGAAGAATGATGTCGCAACTGCCACACAGTGGGGTAAAAACCTCAATTTTAGGACAAAAATCTGTCACTACATAAATTTTGAATTAAAAGATATGATACTTGGTACACTTGCTTATTGAATACAACAGAATTTGAATCAAAGGCCTTTTTTAAACTCTGAAGTGACTGTTCAAGAGCCATCGACTGAGCCAGTATCATTTTGACACATGACTTAATTTAAGATTGTTATATTGTACAGAATGAGAATGTTATTTTGTACAAATGCTAAATGTTATTTTGTACTATTTTGAAAAATGAATTTGTATTTTGTACAAGTATTTAAAAACTGGATTTAAGGACGCTTATACCCTCAAGCGGTTCTCATTCTATCGGACCATGATAGTCAATATTTTTTTAATTTTATTTCTTCTTATAATTTGGTTTCTAAATAGTATTTTGTAATTAAAATCATTACACAAAAAAATATCATTGAAAAAAAATTTTTCCGTTGAAAATTTCAAGCTATTAAAATTTTTTCTTCCTGATTATTTTAAAAAAGTGAAGAAATACTACCCTTAAATAACATTTTCTTAACAACGGTACGGTAAATTAATTAAATATTGATGTGAAAGTTGTATTATATTACAGTTTAAAATATATTAGTTTTTTAACAAAATTTGTAGAACCGTGTTCTTATAATTAATTAAAATATAGTCATTTTGCGCGTTTTGTTACTGTTTCCATGTAAAAGTACCAACTTTATAAATTTATATCTTAAAAACGAAACGGTATAATTCAATAAAATTGTAACAGTACATGTAAAGTAATGCATTTAATATGTCATTAAAACTTTATGATAATCTGTAGAAATTGGTTTTTTGGATAAACCTCCTTAATTGTGATCCCAAAGGTTTTTAGCTTCTTTAAAAAATTTTACAAAATAACAAATTCATTTTTCAAAATTGTACAAAATAACGAGCCAGTATCATTTTGACACATGACTTAATTTAAAATTGTTATATTGTACAGAATGGAAATGTTATTTTGTACAACTGCTAAATGTTATTTTGTACAATTTTGAAAAATGAATTTGTTATTTTGTACAATTTTTTAAAGAAGCTAAAAACCTTTGGGATCACAATTAAATCCAGTTTTTAAATACTTGTACAAAATACAAATTCATTTTTCAAAATAGTACAAAATAACATTTAGCATTTGTACAAAATAACATTCTCATTCTGTACAATATAACAATCTTAAATTAAGTCATGTGTCAAAATGATACTGGCTCAAAATAACATTTAGCAGTTGTACAAAATAACATTTCCATTCTGTACAATATAACAATTTTAAATTAAGTCATGTGTCAAAATGATACTGGCTCCATCGACCAAAGATGATTATTTTTGCTAAAAACGCATAAAAATGTATTTTGGATCTACATACTATCTATTTCCAAATTAACAATTAACCACTTTTGATGTAACTGTATTATGTTATTATGCTTTTAAATACAATTCTAAAATTTATTTATCAAATTTCAAAATGGTGGATTGGACGTATCAAATTAAAAAGTTAAAAATATTATTAGCACTCGGTATCTGAAAGACTTTTTGATCACTTAATACGATTTTGAAGTAGTATTTAACAAATTTAAAATGGCAACTACATAAAAGTAAAAAAATATTTTATTTGAATGTGATTCATTACACAGGCACACCACAAAAAGAAAACTTTTTTGCCCGAGACACTACACTAGTGTATTCTTATGTATTTTTTCTGCTGAATTCGAATCGGAAGTCAGAATTGCTAGATTGGCTAAATTTTTTGAGATAATCTCAAAAAACAAAATCTCAAAAAAATTTTAAAACACCAAAAAAACTCCAACATATTTTTTTTTTTAGCCGGGACACTACACTAATGTATTCTTATGTATTTTTCTCTGCCGAATATGAATTTGAAGTTAAAATTAGAAGATTGACTAAAATTTTGAAAAGCATCTTAAAGAAGATAAAAAAACACCCAAAAACAATTTTTTTGTTTGGGACACTATGCTCTCTAAATCTGAATTAGTGGTTTTCTACTAATGAATTAGCGAAAAGTGAGCTACTATTAAAATAGTAAGAATTTTACTAATTCTTAGTAGAAAACTACTAATTCTTAGTAATTCTTAGTAAATCTGAATCCGAAGCCAGAATAACCAATTTGGCAACAATTTTTTAGATAATTGCAAAAAACTACTCAAAAACACGAAAACATCGATACCAAATTTTCAAAATTCAAAATGGCGGGTCCAATATGGCAGACATATTTTGCAACATTGCTCATATTTACTTCAAACTTGTTACTCAGTGGTAATCCATGACGCTGGTTACTAAGCTGAAGTTATATTTTCAAAATAATAAAAGTGTAACAAATTCAAGCAAATTGGAGCATTTTCAGGGCTGCCAGTAACTCATTTTTCTCACTTTTATTCATTTTTTTTAAATCACTAACTTTAAAAAAAAATCACTTCCCTCCTCTCTAAATCCGAATTAGTTAAAAATAACTAATAATTAGTCAAATTCTTCAAATTTCAGGAATTTTCTTTAATAATTTTATTATTATGTATCAATAATTTTTAAATACTTTAATTACCAATTATTTTTTACAAGTTTAATTTATTTTTATCAAATTTCAATTATATTTTCTCAATCTTCCATTCTTATAATTATTTACACCAGTTATCAATTATTCATGTCATTATTAATTTATTTATCTCAAATTTTTATTATTTTTATTATTTTTATTATTTTTCATCTATTAGGTACCTTCAAATTTAAATTTCTTATGATTTCTCAATTATTTTCTTCAAATTTCAATTATTTTTGTCATTTCTCGACTTTTTTTTCCTATATCTTTAATTATTTTTGTCATTTTTTAATTGTTTTTAAAATTTTTCGATTAATTTAGTACCTAATTTCTCAATTATTGTCAACATTTTCGACATTGTTTTATTACCTTTTCCAAATTTTATACTACTTTTCTTATATCTTTAAATATTGTCATGAATTTTTTAATTTCCTATTTATATTTTATTTATTTTTGTCATTTCTCAATTTATTTTCAAATTTTAATTATTTTTATCATTTTTCAAGTCTTTTCTTCAAATTTTATATTTTTTACTTAATTTTTAATTAGTTTTGTCATCTTTCAATTATTTGGCTCAAATTTCTATTATTTATGTTATTTTTAACGAATTTCATTCAAATGTAAATTTCTTGTGATTTCTTAATTATTTTATTCAAATTTCAATAATTTTTATCATTTCTCGACTATTTTGTCCTATCTTTAATTATTTTTGTCATTTTTTAATTATTTTTAGAATTTTCAATTAATTTAGTCATTTCTCAATTATTGTCAATATTTTCGACATTTTTTTATTACTTTCTCCAAATTTTACTTATTTTCTTATATCTTTAAATTATTGTCATGAATTCTTTAATTTCTTACTTTCATTTACATTTAATTTTTTCATTCTTCAATTATTTTTGTCAATTGCTTTTTACGTTTAATTTTAATTATTTTTATCATTTTTCAAGTATTTTCTTCAAATTTCAATTTTTTTTGTAATTTTGCAATTATTCTGTCATTGTTCAATTATTTTGTTTTAGCGTCAATTTTTATCTCCAATTTTTCAATTATCGACTTCTAATTTTTATCTTGTTTCTCCATGTTTCATTTATTTATGTTATTTTTTGCGTCTCTTCTTCAAATCATAAATTTGTTACATAATTTTAAATTAGTTTTATCATCTTTCATTTTTTTCTTGGTTTAATTATTTTTGTCATTACTCGACTATTTGTTCCATTTTTTGATTATTTTTGTAATTTTCAATTTTGAGCTGAAATTGAAGTTGGAAATTGTCAAAAATTGAAAAATTACTTAATGTTATAATCTTATAATGTTATATCTTATTAATCTCTCGTGATAATTAAAAAACTGTTAAGGCTATTGCTTTCGGATACCAATCATCTTTTTAGAAATTTTATAAACTTTCCGAATCTGTTTTGGAAATTTTTCTAGCATTAATTTTCAACCATTTAACACAGTTCAAAGGCAGTCGTGTTTTTAGTCTCGCTCTATCCCATTCTAAAACCCTCTTTAAAACTGAAAAGAAATGTTAAGTTGTATCTATGTTTGTCCGGCAGAATGGCTCAGCATTTTTCCTTGTTTGGACGTCGTTGTTTTATTCTTCAAGATAAATATCAGAGGAAGTAATATTAGGTTGTTCTGTTGTTAAGTAATTTCGTGTCTTCTCGAATTGTTGCCTCTAGGTTATTGTAAACACACATGTGACTCTGTGCGTGTATCCCCCTGGCTCTTGGTAAATTAACTTTACGTTTTACACGCACTCACTATAAGGATACAGAAAATCTGTTGTACCACCGACTGGACCCCTAGAGGCCTAATTAATTTACATTTTCTACCTCAGCAATGAGTTTTTACCTCATCTTTCTGTTTATTACTCTTGTTAGTAAATATGTGATGAAAAGATCCTTTTTACAAAAAAAAAAAGACAAAAAATATTTCGCTCAATCATAAATATTAAAGTCAAGCATATAGATTAAGCATACAAGTTTAGTAAAAAAAAAGTGAAAGTAAAGTAAAAAGTATAACATATGTTTTACATGTTTTAAATATGTATATTTAGCATGTGTTAAAATGTATTTAAATAACATGTGTTTATCCAGCGACCTTGAAAACCTTGAATTCACCTTGAAGTTTTTTTCAAAAGTAAACCTTAAAATCACCTTGAATTTTGAAACAAGTTTTTAAAATTGAACAAGGACTCACAAACTACTATTTATTCAACATTTTTTATTTATACGAATTTTATTTTTTTTTAACTAGAAATCAATTAGACTTTACTTTGATTAAAAATTTAATTAATCTAAGGTTCAAGTATATATATATATATATATAAGTTTGAAATGACTAAGAAAAATTCTTCAATTTTTAATAACTCTTTAAAAATTTTAATTCTTTCTTTTATTAGTTTGATTATTTTCTTCAATTTTTAATTATTTCCGTTATTTTTAAATTAACTTTCTAAATCATAAATTACTTTTCACAAATTCTAATAAAATTCTCTAAATTTTAAAATTATTTTTTTAATTTTTAATATTTTCTCAAATTTTAATTATTTTTTCCAATTTCCTATTGTTTTATGCAATAAATCTATTTCTTCCTTTATCAAATATAGTCTTTCAATTTCAATAATTTCTTTCATCACTTTCAAAGTATTTTAAGAAATTTCTAATTTTTTATTCAAATTTCAATTCTATTCTTAAATATTTTAATTAATTTCTTCAATACTTCGTTATCTTAAAGATTTTTTATTTCACTTTGTCATTTTCTCATGAATTTCTGCAAATTTCAATTATATTTTTTAATATTTTCAATTATTGTTTTCTACATTAATTTTTTGATTTTAAAAAGTTTTTTTTTTGTTTCAATTATTTTATTAAATTTTATGTTCTTTTCAAAAAATGTCGACTTGTACTTTTCAATGTTTGATTTTCAATTATTTTCTTCTATTTCAAATATATTTTTTAATTTTATCAATTTTCTTCAATTTTAAATGATGTTCTTCAACTTTTTTCAATTATTTCTTTCTCATGGAGGAAATATTTTCATCAGTTTTCAATTGTTTTCTTCGATTCTCAATGATTTTATTCAATCTTTCAATTATTTTCTATAATATCTAATTATTTTCGTCAACGTTTAATTGTATTCTTCTATTTGAAATTGATTTTTCAAATTTCAATTTTATCCTTAAATTTTTTAAATTTTATTCTTCGAAGTTTACAATTTTTTTAATATTAAATTTGTTTTTATTTATATTAACGTCTTCAATTTTATATTTTTCGTTTTTTTAAATCCCTTTTTAATTATTTTTCTCTAATTGCAATTATATTCTTCAATTGTTTTCTTTAATTTTATCAATAATAAATTATTTTTGGTATTTGTTATTTTTCAATTATTTATCTAAATTATAAATTATTTTTTTGAATTATTGCAATTTTTTCTGCAAATATTGTTCCTTTATTTTTAGTTATTCTCTTCAATTCTAGTTATTTCCAAGTTTTTTAATTATCTCTTTTTTTTTCAATTTTGAGTTATTTTCCTGACATTTCAAACACATTTGTAATTTTTATTCACTTTTGTCTTCATTTTTAATTACATTGCTTATTTTGTCAATTTTTTCCTTCATATTTATTTATTTATTTTATAAATTTACAAGCTTGAGAAAGCCTTTTACATTATTATTATGTCAATATAAAAAGAAATTAAAAAATTAAACATTTTTTTCTATAAAATTTGTAGTTATTATCTCCAATTTAAAAGTAGATTCATCTTTTTTCGATTATTAAAAAGTGAAATTTAATTCTGCTGGTAATATTTTAGTAAACAATTACTAATTCAATTAGTTATTTAAAGAAATTGTGAGGTTATGTTAAAGTACCTTTTTTGCTTTCTGATTTAGGAAGTATTATTAATTAGCTTTTAACTACTGAAGTAGTCTTTTTCTACTAATAATTACTAACTTTTTACTAATTGGAATAGAGATTTAATATTATAAGATTTAATATCTTTCAGAAATAATATATTTTATACAGATTAATCATATATAATGTATGTTTGACCTAAACCTGCTTCTCATTATTAATTGACTGACTTAATAAAGTTCCATTCTCAATGAACAGTGAATTATTTAAATCAGCTTAGAAGCACAATTGAAAGTATTATTAATAAAAATGTGTCATTTTCAATTAGAAGCATCATTGTGGTATAATTTAAATATTCAAATCACCCAGATTCAGTGTAAATTTAAATTTAAAATTGTCACAATTACTAGAATTCGTGTAAAAAGTACAGAGTAGTTAATGAAACAACGTTTTCATTCTCGGTTGGCATAAAAAGGAATATAATTGAATTGGTCGAAACTCAATTTGTATTAATCATAAATATGCCGCAATTGAATTTAGATGCGGAAATGGTATAATCAGGAAATTTTATCGACTCGGATAAACTAATATGAGTATTACACTTTTGGTGCAAATTCAATTCACGCACTGTCGCATAAACAACACAAATTGGCAAACATTACTGTAATCATAACATTAGCTACATTTATGGTGATTTTGCCCCGCTATCGATTATAACACTCGAGAGCACATGATCTGTGCGTAACTCGGCATAAAACACTTCGTTAATTACAATTTCGCCAATTTCTGTTATTAACGACTTATTACGAAAAATCGTAATCAATATTGTGATCTACTTCATTGTCACCCAGTTAATAACAATTAATCTTTCTCCTGATAAAATCGTATCCATAGAAAATTGTATACCTACAAATTGTGAGGATACAATTTTGTATCCTCATAAAAAAAAATTTTTTATGCGAGACACTACACTAGCCTATTTCTATGTATTTTTGTTTACTGAATTTGAATCCGAAATTACAATTGTTAGATTGGCTCAAATATTTGAGATATTTGTTTCTTTCCGGAACAATATATTAGTGTATTATTATGTATTTTTATCTGCTGAATTCAAATCTGAAGTCAAAAAAATCAGATTCACAAAAATTTTTGAGATAATCTAAGAAATTTGCTCAAAAACCGGATAAAATCCAAAACAGAAAAGTTTTTTGTCCAGGACAATATGCTAGTACATTCCGACGTATTTATATCCACTGAATCCAAATTCAAAATAAAAAAAACCAGTTTTACTATAATTTTTGAGATATTCTCAAAAAACTGTTCAAAAACCCAAAAAAATTTAAAAAAAAATTTTTTTGCCCGGGACAACATACTAGTATATTCCAACGTATTTTGATCCGCTGAATTTAAATCCGAAGTCAAAATAACTAGATTCACTAAAATTTGTTAGATAATCTCAAAAAATTGGCTCAAAAACAGGAAAAAATCAACAAAAAAAAATATTTTTGTCCGGGACAATATGCTAGTGTATTCCAACTTATTTTGATCCGCTGAATTCAAATCCAAAGTCAGAATAACTAGATTCGCTAAAATTTGTAATACAATCTCAAAAATTTGCTCAAAAACCGGAAAAGTTCACAAAAAATTTTTTTTTTGTCCGGGACAATATTCTAGTGTATTTCTACGTATTTTTCTCTGATAAAATTAAATCAAAAGTTAGAATAACCAAATTTGCTAAAGTTTGTAAGTTAATCTCAAACATTTGAAAAAAAAACCCACATAAAATCCACGTAAAAATTTTTTTTTTCCGGGATAATATTCCTACGTACTCTAACGTACGCCATTGCTACGTATTTTTCTCCTTTGAAACTGAATTCAAAATCAAAATAACCAGTTTGAAATCCGAAGTCAAAATAACCAGATTCGCGAAAATTTGTAATATAATCTAACAAATTTGATAAAAAACCGGAAAAAATCCCCAAAAAAATTTTTTTCTCCGGGACAATATGCAAGGTTATTCTTGCGTATTTTTCTCCACTGAATCCAAATTCAAAATAAAAAAAACCAGTTTTACTACAATTTTTGAGATATTCTCAAAAAACTGTTCAAAAACCCGAAAAAATAAAAAAAAAAAACAATTTTTGTCCGGGACAATATGCTAGTGTATTCCTACGTATTTTTCTCTGCTGAATTCGAATCCGAAGTCAAAATAACCAGACTGGCATAAAGTTTTTGAGACACTCTCAAAAACCTGATCAAAAACCGAAAACATTCCAAAAATAAACTTTTTAGTCCGGGATAATATGCTCGTGTATTTCTACGTATTTTTCTCAGATGAATTAAAATTTGAAGTCAGAATAACCAGCTTGCTAAAATTTGTGAGATAACCTAAAATAATATAATAATCTCAAAAATTTGCTCAAAAACACGAAAAAATATCTTTTTTTTTTTATTTCAATATTTTTAGCTATTCTGGTTATTTTTACTTTGGTTTTGAATTCATCAGAGAAAAATACGTAGGAATTTACTGGTAGTGTCCCGAAGAAAAAGATTTCTTTTTTATATTTTTTTCGTGTTTTAAAGCATTTTTTGTAATTGTCAAATTGTTGAGATAATTTCAAAAAACTGTTCAAAACCCAAAAAAATTAAAAAAAAAACATTTTTGTTCGGGACAACATGCTAGTATATCCCAACGTATTTTGATCCGCTGAATTTAAATCCGAAGTCAGAACAACCAGATTCGCTAAAATTTGTAAGATAATCTCAAAAAGTTGATAAAAAACCGGAAAAAATCTCCCCAAAATTTTTTTTTTGTCCGGGACAATATGCTAGTATATTCCAACGTATTTTGATCCGCTGAATTTAAATCCGAAGTCAGAATAACCAGATTCGCTAAAATTTGTAAGATAATCTCAAAAAGTGATAAAAAACCGGAAAAAATCTCCACAAAATTTTTTTTTTGTCCGGGACAATATGCTAGTGTATTCTAACGTATTTTGATCCGCTGAATTCGAATTCGAAATCAATATAACCAGACTGGCAAAAAGTTTTTGAGATACTCTCAAAAAATTGTTCAAAAACCGAAAAAATCTCTTTTTTTAGATTATTTCAATATTTTTAGCTATTCTGGTCATTTTTACTTTGGTTTTGGATTCAGCAGAGAAAAATACGTAGGAATACACTAGTTTAGTGTCCCGGAGAAAAAAAAATTTATTTTTTATATTTTTTTCGTGTTATAAAGCATTTTTTGTAATTATCTAAAAAAAATTCTGATTTCGGATATTGCGAAGAAAAATATGTAGGATTACACTAGTGTAGTCACACAAATTTTTTTTTCTTCGGCTATGTCATTAATAACAAAAATTCAAGTTGTACTGTTATATGAGGACTGTTAATTGAAATGAATGTAATTACAATTTTTTTTGTTTTTACGATTAATAATTTGCCATTTACAGCTACACTGTTGCTCAATAAGAATTTTCGTTATGCAGATTTGAATTTTCCGTTATGTGTGGTGCGTATTTTGGAGGATTGAAACTGGCGTCTTTTTACTATTGGGAGGCACGAACTGTCTATAATCGACGTTTCGTTTTATTTGTCGTGTCGCATATTCCTCCAAGTACGTATATTTGACATCAGGGTCAGGCGAAAGGAGCTCCCACACCACGCAGGTCAGGGGAAAAGGACGACCTGTGTCTTTGCATGTATGTGGTTACACTGGCGTAGACTGAAAAAGCACTCCTGGAATCTCCTCGAGATATTCGATATATCTGGAAAAATGTACCTCTTGGTATATTATTAGAATATGCGAGGCAAAAGAACATTGAAAAGTATGCCAGAAGAATTGTTGAAAGTGATGCCTTTCAATTTTCTCCATTATATATGCATTCGAGAATTTTATTTTTATTCAATGAATGCTTCTTTATATATTGAATGGAAAAATTATTTTTCCTAATGGAAAATAAAAACTAATGTTCTCGTTGATTTTTCTCAGATGTTGTTTTTTTGGATTGAGAAAAGAAAAATAGTATTGGGCTTGAGAACTTGAAAGGATTTTTCTCTGCTAATAATGCTTCTATTTGTGAATTTAAGTTTACATTGAGGGAGGAAATTGAAAGGAGATTCTTGAAAGTGGAATATTTTTCTTATTTCAATTGGACAGTGCAAATTTGTATAAACACCCATCAGGAACATTCGTTTATTTATGATAAATATTTATTATATTATAAGTTTATTTTTTCAGGATTTTAAAAAAATTCGTTAGAATTTTCAATCTATATGATAAGCTAAATGTCCCAATTAGTGCACTACTAAGAATTTTACTAAAATAAATAAAGAAAAAATTAGTTTTTAATTCTTCTATGAAAATAATTTTTTGCATTGAAATGAAGTACCAATTTGTGAATATACATGAAAAATGCATGGCGATTGTCATATTTTTCTTGATCTGTTAAAACGAACGACACGGTCAACGTTTATATTTAATTTTTCGTTTTCTAAGTGAACAAGAATTATGAAACATAAATCAAGACGAAGTATATAAAAGGTAAAATTAAAAACATTTGTTTTTAATATTGTTTTTTTATTGTGTGGTATGTATTTTAAATATTTAAACACAGTTGTGCACAAATTGATAGGTGTCTACAAATAGGGACATTTACCTTAGTTCTTTTAAAAATAGGGTTAAGAAAAAAATTAAGAACTAGAAAGGATTTTTCTCTACTAATAATGTTTTTCATTTGAGATTAAATTGCGGGATGAAATTGAAACAAGATTTTTGAAAGTAAAATATTATTTTTATTTCAATTGACAAATTTGTACATAACCAGGAATATTCCTTTTCCTTTATTTCTTTAGAACTCTACAAAAAAGGTTGCTCAGAATTCTCAATGTGTGTTTAATATACGAAAATTGAAGAACAAGAGTTGAATCACTTTGAGGATGGTAATTAAAATGCAAAAAGTGTAAGATAAATTTGAGCTTTCATTCATTAATGTTCTACTCACGAGGAGCATCGTCCTCGAAAAAATGTCCCGTGTACTTCATTGGCTTTGATTCGTGAAGGGGAGCTGGGGGGAGGATAAATCAAGTTGCAAAATCGTAAGATCGTATTCGCCAGATTTATCATAATGCAGAGGGGACGACATGAAGTTTACGATACGAGAATTCCGTCGCTGTTGGATCTGCTCTTTTCGTGCTGGACCAGAGAAGCGACCAGCGGAGCTCCCTGTGCGGAATAAAGAATCCAGCTCGTGCCCGATCACTATCTTCTGTAAAAACATGTCCCCACGTACTCGTCGTGCCATTCTTCCATACCTGTCCTGCACGTTTGCCACACACCACTTTACAATATGGGATAAGGGGTTGGTCATTTTCAAACGTATTTCAGGACATTAGGGTAGATTGAGAATAAAACGACAGATTGTGCTCAGGAACAAAGGCTTAATTTTAAACGGATATATCGCTTTTGTGGGAAATGATGACAGAAAGTGGAGTTCAATGGGATTGGATAAATATATAAAAATAGGGATATAAAAAAGGTTGACATGATTTTTTTCGTTGAGTAGGGGAGAGTAGATAATATCTTTGAAATAAAGAAACTTATTAAACAATTGTGTATGTAGATATGTAGTTGAGATGTATCTATAATTAATTTAGGAACATTTTTTGTACATTTCAAAAAAATGTAAGTAATAAGAGGAAAAAATATTTTTAACACTTTAAAAGATGGAATACTGGTTTTCAAACTGGAAATTTTCTACAATGTCTTTTGGAAACGGAAGTATTGATTTTATGTAAAAGAATATTCTCTGATGTTTGAAAATCTTAGGAATATTTATTTGATATTTACTTTATGTAATTAAAAAACGTACATATATTAAAAACAAGTCTGTCGCCTAAAATGGGCCCCATTACAAAATTTTCGATTAAAGCGAAATCTACGGTGACAACAGTGATCGTAACCTATAATGCAAAGGCAATTTTACAAATTCGAATTTGTTGCTTCTTTTTCTAACCACAAAAATCATCTTTTATTACTAAACAGAATATTAAACAAAATGTTAAAAATAAATACAGGTTCATTATCGTTTCCTTTTTAATTAACTGACTAAACAATTTTTTGCAAAATGTAGATAGGGAGGTCTTTGGCGACTTTCCCTTATGTGACAATTTTGACAATATTCTCTGGATAATTTTCATTTTTTGATACTTTTTGAAACTAAATTTCATGATAAAATTTTCAAATTGAACACGGGGAATCTAATATATTGAGAAAAAAACAAAATTTGAAATTTGCTGTAGGACTAAGTAATATTTGTTTTTTTATCAATCATTATCAATCATTTTATTAATTTTCAGGATACTTTCTTAAAGTTCTAGATATATTGTCACTATCTAATTAATTTAGATACTTTTTCCATTATTTCTTTAGACATTTTTTTTTCTAGTTTGATTATAAATTTGTATTTATTTTTAAGAATTAATAATTAATTTCTTAATTTTCTAATTATTTCGACATTTAATTTTCGTTTTACCTTCTTTTACTTACTTTCATTATTTTCTAGTTTTTTTGTAACCTCCTAATTTTTTCTTACTTTTTAGTTACTTTTTTTATCATGAAAAATTTGTCTTCTTTACAGTTATTTTCTACTTTTTTCAAGTTTTTTCTTTAGTTTCCAGTCATTTATTACCTAATTTTTTTCTTAACTTGCAAGTTCCTTTTTTCAATTTGTTGTTATTTTTAAAATTTTAAAGTTATTTTTTTCAAATGCTGGTAAGTTTTCTTTATTTTTTAGATAATTCTTTCATTTCCTAATTATTCTTCCACTTTATTGTCTTTTTTCAATTTCTAGTAATTCTCTTCTTTTCTCTTTTTCTTTTGTTTTTAAATTTTCAGATTTTTTTTCTGTACCTTCTAGTTAAATTTTACTTATCAGCTTTTCTTAATTTTGAAATTATTTTCCAGTTATTTTGTAAAATCCTAGTAATTTTTCCTAAATTTTTAGTTACTTTTTTCAGTATGACGAATTTGTCTTCCTTACGGGTATTTTCATCTTTGTTTTCCAGTTATTTTTCTTTAATTACTGTCATTTATTAATTTTTTTAATTTTGTCTTTAGTTGTAAGTTACTTTTTTCAATTTTGCTTCCTCATAGAGGAAGCTTTGTGATCGTTAAAATTTTAGATTTTCCAAAAATAGTCTAAATCGACTCATTTTCATCTAAAAAGCGAAAATTTTCATTCCTAAGCAAATGTCCAGATGTATGTGTGTGTGTGTGTGTGTATGTATGTATGTATGTGTGTGTGTGTGTGTGTGTATAGCGTTTTTTGTGTACAAGATATCTTGAGAACGCTTAAACGGATTCCAATAAAATTTGGATGACTTATTAAGCTCATGAATATCTAAATTTGGACACAAGGATTTTTGAAAATACCCATCCAAATTTTTTTGAGCACCTTTTTTCATCGAAAAAAATCGTTTTTTGCCAAAAAATTTTTTTATGCTAAAAATACAACTTAATGAATACAAAAATCATATTCCTTATCTCAAAACGAATCGATTGACCTATATAACTTTTATAATTGATCTAGAATTCGTAAAATAATTCATATTTTTACATTTTTTTGCATTTAAAATTCTTCACTTTTAAATAACTTCCCCAATTAACTTATATATTATTAATTTCTTGCTTCCTCTATGAGGAAGCAAATTATTTTCCTTACTTGGAAGCAAACTGTCCATGAAATGGACATAATTCTCACCTATTTAATTATTTCTTACATTTTATAGTTATTTTTTTAAAGGCTGGTAACTTCTCTTTTTTTTTTAGATATTTCTTTTTTTTTCCTAATTCTGTTTCTACTTTATGGTCCTTTGTTGAGCTTTTTGTAGTTTTATTTTTTCTCCTTTTGTTTTTTTTTAAATTTCAGATTGTTTTTAATTATTTATTTACTTATTAGCTTTTCTTCATTTTGTAAATATTTTCTTGTTATTTTATTTGCATTTTAGATTTTTCTTATTATTTACAAGTTAATTTTCAGAATTTCTATTTAATTTTCAGAAATTTCTAATATTATATTCTTTACTTTACTCTCTAAATCTGAATTAGTTAAAAACTACTATTTTAAGCGTAAAAACTTGTTTACCAAGTCAAATAGTAATTTTTTACTAATAATTTATTAAAGGCTACTAATTTAATTAGTCAATGTGGTTTTTAGGTTATCTTAAACTACTAAAAGAATGAGTAGATTTCAATTTACTATTTACATTAGTTATTTTTTTACTTAATTAGTTAAATTTAACCACTGATTTAGTAGTTTTTTACAAATAATTAGTTATTTTTTACTAACTAAAAAAGAGAAAACTCGTTCACGATTTTAACCTCTTAATAGTAGTTTTTTTCTAATTCAAATCTAGAAAATATATTTTGGATTAAAATACTTTTAATATCTAGTACATACTTTGACTTGTTCTTAGTTATTTTCTTTTTAGTTTTTATAGATATTTTTTACAGATTCATTAACTCGTTAATAATGCAAAAATTAAGATTTTTTGGAAGAACTAGTGACGTTTTTTATTTTCCTAGATATTTCTTTATTATGTTGATTTTTTTCATTTTCTTGTTATTTTCTAGTTTTTTTCATATAGATATTTTTTATCTTTTTACTTCTTTTCACTCCCATTTATTCTGTCAATTTTCAGTGATTTTTCTTCATTTTTGAGTAATTTTTTTCACGTTCTAGTTTGTTTATCATCAATTACAGCTATTTTCTTCACTTTCTGGTAATTTTGTACTTTTCTAGTACTTTTGTAGTAGTTTTATTTATTTCTTAGTTATTATTTCTCGATTTACTAGCAGTTTTGAAAATTTTTTCATTATATTTCTTTTATTTCTAACTTCTTTCATGTACTAGTAATTCTTCCCATTTTTCTACTTCTTTTTTTTAATTTCTAATTCCATAACCTCTTTACAGTAATTTTTCTTTCTTCTCTAGTCACTTTGACCAATTTCTAGTTATTTATGTGAATTAATAACACCGAGTGATAGTTAACAAATATTATTAAAATTTTCTAGTTATGTTTTTACTCCTTTACAATTTGTCTTTATCGCCTATGTTTTTTTAATCTCCAATTATTTTTTCCCAATTCAGTTTCTCCTTTCTTCTACTCCTTTTCCTCAAATTCACTATCCTTTTGCTCTATTGAATTTAACATTTTTGCCATCAAATTTCAAGTCTGAATTCTCAAAACCTTAAAAATCACAAATTTCACATAAATCCTCAAACCTCGTTATTTCAACTCCCCATCTTGGTTTGACATTTTAAATATCAAAATACCAATATCAGGCCTAGAAAGCTATACCTAAAAACTACATTATCTTATTTTTTTTAAATAAAATCCCGTATTTTTAGAATGTCTCAATAAGTAGCCGAAAGAGGAACATTCTCAAAGTGTTGGCTTTAATGGGGTTGTAAAAATGTTGATATACTGTCATGAAGTTCCTAAGCCGACGCGACGATGCTATATAACCAGCTCGTAAGAGTGATTCCATTCGATAAATTTCATTGTTGTCTGCGACCCAAGGTCGACCGGAACTCCCGGACCGTGTGAGGTGGATAGGAGCTTTGAGATGAGGAGATAGTGTAATAAGTGGTGAAAGGACCGAAAAGAGTGAGGAATTTTTGCATCGTTGCTCTCGAGTGGAAAGGTCGAGGTTTCGAGGGCTTTATGCCGAGGTATTTAAGGTTGAGTGATTCCACGCTGGGGATTTAAATCCTTTGGATTTTTGGTCCGAGATTCTTTAAAGGATTTAGCATTGAAATCATCGCTTGAAAGAATCTGATTCCAAGTCATTTTATTTTGTTAGATTTATCTCATTCTTTTGAAATGAATACCGCAAAAATGTGAATTTAGTATATTGAATCTAAAATATTTTAAATTACTATTAAACACACTCTTTCTTTTAGAATGAAACATTTCTCTCCTTTTACGGTAAAACAATCTTCCCTAAAGAGTTTTTTGTTTAGCGACGAAAATCTAATCTTATAGTGCATAAAGAGAAAAAATATATATATCTTGGATTAAATTTTTTGCCTCGGGATCATTTGACCTTTTCATAAGGGTTAAATATCCCGAGACAGATGCTCGTAAAAAGCCAGTGTCCGGACTTGGGAACAATACTGAAGCTATTTTCTTTTACGTGGCTGAAAATATTGGCAGAAGGGTACATTTTTCCCGGATGCCGGGTGAATTTCTTGAGGAAAGTCCGATAGATTATCTTCGAAGGTTGGCACACTCTTAGCTATTGTGGCATTTAGGATAGTGTGGCTCGTATTGAGCTTGCACGTATCTACCGTCGTAAAGGCAATTTCAAGAAGCGTTATTCGTAAAACGATAACAACTGCATACCTCGACTACGAAACGTCGGGATAAGTCTCCAAGAGATAAGAGAACGATGCGTTCGATGATGTGTAATCGAAACCGAGTCGATAGTAGTTTCGTTTCGTTGATCCTTCCACCGTGTCAACATTTACCAAAGCAATGTGAAAGTCTGTCTCGAAGTTCGTTAAACTCTTTGTTGACATTTTTCATTCGAAGATCATCATTGCTTTTTAATGAAATTAACAAGTCTTTACAAAATATATACCGAAAGTAAATACATTTGTGGAATTAAACATGAATCATATATTATTGTTCATACACAAAAAAAATCGCTAATTTTTTCCGATGCTAAATCAAATACAACCTTGCACTCTTTTGACAAAGTGAATGCGGAAAAAAGATGAAAGAATAACCCCTTCACAGAGCAAAGTTCAGGATGTAAAAAGTGCCTCCGGTTGGTAATTTGTAGCCATTATTCACTGCACAGAACCTGTATTTATTTTGTGGCATTAAGCCAATGAATTTTAATTGATGTGAGACCACTTATAAATTACCTTTGCTCGATTGAATCTTGATTGTCAGAAAGAAACAAACTAAAGTTAAATTCAATTAAGAGGTCGACTATAAGGATATTAAAAATTATTATTCAATTATTTTATAAAAAATATGTCAATTAGGTACTTCCTTTTTTTAGAGTTTGCCAAATTATAATCTAAAAGACGATAAGTGTAATAATTCTTTTTATTTATTCACGGAAACAACGACCTCAGTCTTTCTGTAATTAGCATTTTTTCTCTTATGAAAAAGACAGTTGTTTAAAATTTAATGACCGTATTCAGAATCCCGCTGTGTCCAAAGAATCTTAATAAATTTCCAATCGTGGATCTTGTTTCAGTGTGGGCTGAGGATCAAAATCTAAGATTTTAAGGGAATCAAATAACTTTCAAAGTTTTCGTGAGAATTGTGAAATTCGTGTCCAGACTATGAAATAATTAGCATCTATACATAACTTTTATTGGAATAAAAATATATATATAACTGAAATCAATTCAAGTACAAAGAACTTTTTTATTCGTGATTTCTTGTGAATGATACGTATTTGTGAAGGAAAAGCAGTATTGAAACTTACAGAGCAGGATAAAAGCATTGAGACCTAGAGAGTCTGGGAAATTTCAGTTCGCTTTTAGTTTGGACCAGCCTTCTTCGATCGTATTATTGCACGTGACTGCAACTCGTGACATACTTCTCCATATAATACTCGATAATGCCAGGCTTTGGTGTCTTATTGAGATTCGAATTTTGTGTGAATGGTTTCATCAGGAGCTCAGAGATTATTCTCCACTGAATAATTCAGTATAAATTATTCATAATTCGAACTAGTAAGCACTATGGAATATTAAAGATGCCAATTATTAAGCATATAACGAAATTTAAAGTACGATAAAAAATTCGATATCTCTATTCAGATGCACGACGTCGTAAAACACTTTAAAAGATTTTTTCTCCTCAAGTGAAAATTAGAACATGCTCTCTCGGTTTTCAAAATGAAAGAAACATGACTCAAAGGGATTTATAGCCATGTTTACCGACGATATAAAATGGAATTAATTGCTTTTGAGAGTAATTACGCATTTAATGCATACTTCTTAATTATATACTGCAATAACACATTGCGTTCTCGGTAATTAAGTTTAAGACCACAAACCATAGAAGTTATGGTTAATTAGACGAGATAGGTGTTGGAGAAATCGTTAAATGAGATTGGAATAAATTCAATATCTTCGAGGCACAGATGAATGAATTTTGTAATTGGAGTTTACTAAACTTGGCTTACTTAATAATACGTGTGGAATCGTGTTTTCCATTTTGCTGAATATAAGATGAGAAAATTAATAGAACTCGGTTTAATTTGAATTTTTAGAATCTTTTTATCTGAATTCAATATACCGAATTTTATAGTCCGGATTACGCTTACCCTGTTTCGTATCTTGGATTCAACATTCTGGATTTCACGGACCGGATTACATATTCGGATTCTCATATCCTGAATTTAATATTTTTAATTCCATATCCCGGAATTCATACTTGAAATTACGTACTTGGAATTATTAGTCCTGGATTTTATATTCCGAATTTTTATTAGATACCGAATTCCATATGCCAAATTCCATATCCCAGATTAAAGATTCCCAATTTCGTATTCCGGATTTCATATTTGAAATTACGAACTCGGAATTTCATGTCCAGGATTAAACATTTCTAATTCCACCATCTGGATTTCATTTTTAGATTCTATATCCCGGATTCCGATCAACAGATTCTTCATTCCGGATTCCATATAGCGAATTATACAACCCAAATTCCATTTTCGGAATTCCATACACCAGATTACCATTCCCCAATTCCGCACCTGTTATTTCATATTTCAAATTCTATATACCAGATTCCAAACACCGAATAATTTGTGTCAGATTCCATTTCCCGAATTCAATGTACCCGAATTATACATTCAAAATTCCACATCCAGGATTGCATTAACTGGGTTCAATATCCCGAATTCCATATTTCAGATTTTATTTATCGGAATGTGCGATTTGGGAATCCGGGAAATAGAATTTAGAATGTAAAATCCAGGATCCGGGACATGGATTTTGGAATGTGGAATTCAGGAATTGTATTTCGGGAAATGGAATTCGGACATTGTATGCCTGGATATGAAATTCAGGATGATTAATTTGGGTTATAGAATTAGGAGATTGTAATTCGAGACATAAACTTAGGTTTTTAAATTGAAACATGTAATCCATGAAATGGAATTCGAAGTGTGGGAATCGGATCAAGAATTCTGGTTGTGGAATTCGAAAAATGAAATTCAGGATGTTTAAATTGGGACATAGAATTCGGGATGTATAACCCGATTTGTGCAATTCGGGATGTTTAATTGAAAATATAGAATCGGAATATGGAATTCGGGTTTCGGAGCCCAATTTGTGGAATTAAGGAAAAGGAATTCAGGATGATTAATTTGGGAAATAGAATTCGGGTTACAGAATCCGATTTGTGGAATTATCGAAAAGAAGTTTGGAATGTAAAACACGATTTGTGAAATTAGGGATGTTTAATTCGAAATGTAGAATCGGAGTATGAAATTAGGGTTACAGAATCGGATTTGTGGAATTATAGAGAAAAGGAATTAGGGATGATTAATTTCGGACATAGAACTCAGGATGTGGATTTCGGGTTAAATAATCCAATTTGGGGAATTAGGCAAAAAAAATTCGGGATGATTAATTTAGGACTTAAGATTCTGTATGTAGAATCCGATTTGTGAAATTAGGGAAAAGAAGTTTGGGATGCAAAACACGATTTGTGAAATTCGGGATGTTTAATTCGAAATGTAGAATCGGAGTATGGAATTAAGGATACAGAATCGGATTTGTGAAATTATAGAGAAAATGAATTAAGTATGAATAATTTCGGATATAGAACTCAGGATGTGGAATTCGGGTTAAATAATCCAATTTGTGGAATTAGGGAAAAGGAATTCGGGATGATTAATTTGTAATATAGAAATCTGGATGTAGAATCCGATTTATGGAAGTCGGGAAAAGGATTTCGGGATGATTAATTTGTGATATAGAATTCTGTAACTAGAATTCGATTTGTAGAATTGGAGAAAAGGAATTCTGTATTTTAACCCCGATTTTTGGGAATTCGGGATGTTTAATTCGAAATATGGAATTCAGAATACGGATTTTTTTACATAATCGGATTTGACGAAGTAGAGAAAAGGAATTCGGGATGATTAATTTCGGAAATAGAATTCGGGTTACAGAATCGGATATGTAGAATTATAGAGAAAAAGAATTAGGGATGATTAATTTCGGACATAGAACTCAGGATGTGGAATTCGGGTTAGTAATCCAATTTGCGGAATTAGACAAAAGGAATTCAGGATGATTAATTTGTAACATAGAAATTTGGATGTAGAGTCCGATATATAAAATTCGAGAAAAGGTTATCCGGATGATTAATTTGTGATATAGAATTCTGTAAGTAGAATTCAATTTGTGGGATTGGAGAAAATGAATTCTGGATTTTAAACTCGATTTTTGGGAATTCGGGATGTTTAATTCGAAATATGGAATTCAGAATACGGAATTTTCATTACATAATCGGATTTGAGGAAGTAGAGAAGAGGAATTCGGGATGATTAATTTGGGAAATAGAATTCGGGTTACAGAATCCGATTTGTGGAATCAGCGAAAAGGAATTTGGGATTTATAATCCTATTTTTTGAATTCGGGTTATTTAATTCAATCTGTAGAATTCAAGATGTGGGATTCGGGTGAAAGCATCCGATTTGTGGATTAGGGAAAATTAATTCGGGATAATTAGTTTGTGATGTGAGATTCGGGATATCGAATCCGATTTGTGGAATTCGGGTTAGAAAATCCAATTTGTGGAAATAGGGAAAAGGAATTCGAGATGTTTAATTCGAAATATAGAATTTGGAATATGGAATTCGTGTTACTGATTCAGATTCGTGGAATTAGAGAAAATAAATTCGGGATGATTAATTTGAGACATAGAATTCGGGATGTGGAATTCCTATAATAGAATCCGATTTGTGGAAGTAGGTAAAAGGAATTCTTGATTTAAAACCCGATTTGTGGAATTCGGAATGATTTGTAAAATTAGGGATAAAGAATTTGGGATATTTAATTCGTTATGTACATATAATCAAGGATATGTAATCCAAAATGTGTAATGAAGAATTTAAAATTCGAAATATGTAATTCAGAATATGGAATTTGAGATCTGAATTTCGAGAATTATAATTCTAAAATTGTAATTCGGGAAATGGAATTCGTGTTGCTTAATCCTCTCTATATACGCGATTCCGAATACGGAATCCTTCTATCTCTTTAAAATGCATCCATTCGACTCTCACTAAATTACTAAAGCTAACTCAAGTTTTCATGGTGATCGTAATCTTCTCTTGAGCGTAACCAAGATCAGCATTCCGGAAAGAGTGATTTTTCAGTTAGCGGCAAACGAAGCTGGGAGTCAAACTGGCGAACTTATTACACACATAAAACCAAGAAAGCATGCCTGTCTCGTGGTGAAAGATTGAAGATTCGGGCAAAAATGGCGTATTTGGACAAACACAAGGAAGCATACGTGAATTCATGTATAATTCCGTGCACAGCACAGGCGTGTCCTCCCAAACTCTTTCTCTCTCTTGATTCAACTGCTGTGCACTTTGCGTTTTGCAGTTGGAATCTACGGGCTATTAAATCTTTTGGCCGGTAAAAACTTCTTCCGAATTCTATTTGTCTTTCCACCCTCTTCCTATCTTCTTCGTGCAGAAGCAAGTTTGGCCACTTCCGGTTATTCAGGCCTTCGCGAGGGACGATGTCGTCTGCTCGCTCCAAGTTCCGGCGACCAAACACTAATCGGTCTAGACTCTCACTCTTCTTTTGTTTTCCCTTCTTCTTCCATCTCATTCGCCCCCATACAAGATTTAATGAAAAAAGTAAAAATAAAGAGCGCTTTGCTCAGCTCTCGTATGCAACTTTGAGCCTGTTTTTGTTAGGCGTCTGTTAAATACTCAGATAATTAGTTCCAGGAATTTAGACTCTGGAAAAACTTGTTTTCAAATTTAAGTCTCTGATGAAAAAAAAAAGAAGGAAGTAAATCCGAGTGGCTCTTAAGATTTTACTCCATTTGTAATTAGCTTTCCACTTTGTGTCTTTTCATGATCTGATAATTGAGCCTTTTTGACAATGTTTCAAGTAAACTCGTAAAAATTAGCTGGCAGACAGGGTAACTTTAAAAACAGATAAATTCAGTTTTAATATTATTTTCTGAAACTGGCAGTGGGAAGAGTTGTACGCGAAAGAAATTGAAGCGAATAAGAAGAAAAAAAACGAGCTGCAGATCCTAGAGCAAAGAAAAACAGAAAAGGGAAAAAGGAAGTGAAAGCGTCTCCTCCGACATTTAATAAAGTCATCCACCTGCGACGGGCTAATGGTAAATCTATAATGGCTATGCACCTTCTCGAATACCTTTCTCGAGTCGTTCTCGTCATCGTCTTCTTCTGGTCCCCCTTCATCTTTGTCATTCCCTTCCGCCCCTTTCCAACTCGGAGAAAAGCCATCGCTATTCTCCTTTTTTTTTTCTTTCTCTTTTACCTCTCTCTTCTCAATGTTCCCAGTTTCATCGCCTTCGCTTTTCTCCTTTCTGATGTTCCTTAGTTTTTGTATTCAGAGGAGCTTCTTTGCTTTACCGTGGAATGAACTTTTTACCGGAAACAATCCTGCGGAAGATCCAAACGAACGAGTCTGTCTTGAACCGGAAGTGGACGGTCAATCGGAGGCACTGTGATATCCGGGAAGGATGCAAGAAAATAGAGGCGCCTATCTAATCTCTTTAAGGCAGACATATATACGAGCACGGATATAGAAAACGCGTTTCAATGGATCGTCTGGTTTTCTTCTACCAAATCTCATCTCACGATGACTTCAACCTCCCACTCTTTCTGACAGTACTCTTTCTCTTTTTATTGGATTAAAAAGAAATCGGAACGCCATGTATCTGCGCCAAAGAGCTTCAAGAGCCTTTCGGTAAATATAGGGACTAGGCAACTTGAAATCGTTCTATCGACCTATTTTCGTTTCACTATGAGAATCAAGCTTTATTCAATTTCTCAGCTAAGGCTGATTCGGTAAAAACGTAGCAAATGTGCTTTTAAATTTGGAATATGTTTTTTTTTAAATTCTGTAATCACAAACTGAAACACACAAAAAAGAAAAAATGCCACGATTCAAATATCTGAAAGAGAAATACTTTTTAAAATTTAGGGTGAAGTCACTTCCGGAATTTAGGGGGATTTTTGATTGGTGTATTCTATTTCCCTGATCTTTTAATCCTCCGCATGTGACTTCATCCTTCGACAATGTCGATTTCAGCCATAGATTTGTTTTTTTCTTTTTCTTCTTATTAGTGGCCGGGGTGTGGTTAATTCCCGTTCCGCGAATCATTCCATAAAACGAACTTCATCAGAAATTCTACGATGAATAGGTTAGTGCATCGTGCAAATGTCCTCCGTGATGACACTGACTTTTTTAATAATAATTTGACCATATTTATAACTTCGTTGCGAATAATTGTTTTTCACACCAGCGGTGCAACTTGAATTGATTATTATATTGTAAAGATTATAGTTGGTCTACTTTCTATCTACTTATGTAATGGATGTATCATCCGTATATTGTTTAAATAAATAAATAAATAAATTCGAAAATTTGGAACTGAAGATCTGTCACAAAGTTTAGATCAAATAATTCAAGATTCAGAAAAATTAGATCAAATTAATTGCGTCTATAAAACAGAAAATTGTAGGTAACCTCTCCTGAGTACAACGGGTACAACAAACCATAGATTTGTAATTGTACATAACTAAAGATGCCGTTCTTTGTTGGCGTAAAATGTCGGCGGAAAGAGAAGTCTACAGGATTATATTTCAATAGATTTCTTGAATTCTACGTCCTTCATATCAGATTCCAATTCTTTTCTTCAATTTACAATTATGTTTATCATTTCTTAATTTTTTCTACAATTCATAATTATTTGTATAATTTATTGACTAATTTCATAAACTGTCAATTATTTACATCAAATTTCAATTTAACTTATTTTTTCCTAATTATTATATATTTTCATTATTTTTTAATTAACTTCCAAAACTTGCAATTATATTTTTATACTCTACTTTTTTTCATTATTTTCTTTATTTTCAATTACTTCTATAACTTTGAAAAAAATTGCTCCAACTTTTAGTTCTAATAAGTCTTTTTTTCATACACTTTCTACATTTTTAATTTATTTATCTCAAATTTCAGTTATTGGTAAATATTTGCAATTATAATATATTGCATTTATAATTTTTAAAATTATTTTTTTTAACTGATTTACTAAACAGTTAATAATTTATTTTAAATTTCAATTAATTTAAAAATTTTTTTAATAAATTTTAGAATTTTTTTAGTTATTTTTTTTCAAATTTACAATTACTGTCGGTATTTTGTAATTAATTAAGTAAATTTTCAATTATTTATCTAAAATTTCAATTATTTTAACAAATTTATCATTATTTTTGCCATTTTTCAATTATTTCCTTTAATTTGATGTAGGTACATTCTGTAATTTTTTTTAATTATTATTCTCAATTCTCGATTGCTTTTTTCAATTCTCAAATATTTTCTTAATTTTAAATTATACTGTCTTCAATTTTGAATTATTTCTATAATTTTACAATTTTGTTTCTTCTACTTTTAATTTTTAAAATAATTTTCAATTTGCTTGACTTAATCTTTAATTATTAATCTTCAATTATTAATCTTAAATTTCAATTCTTTTTTTTTCAATGTTCAATTCGTTTTATAACCTTTTCATTGATTTCTGCGATTTTAAATTAACTTCATCATTTTTCAATTAGATTCCTAAATTTTCAATTATTTTTCTCAATTCTTGACTATTTTCATCAGTTTCGAATTTTTTCTCAATTATTCTCATCATTTTTAAATCAATTTTTTCAATTTTTAATTATTGTTTTCAATTTTTAGTTATTTCTATAATTTTGCAATTATAGAAACAATTTTTAATTTTTTTAATTATTTGTAAATTGATTTATTAAATCTTGAATAATTTATCTCAAATTTGAATTCTTCTTTTAGTTTTTATTAGTTTTATAATCTTTTTTAATTATTTTTCCAAATTATAAATTTATAAATTGTTTTTAATTGATGTACTAAACCTTCAATCATTTATTTCAAATTTCAATTAATTAACAAATTTTTTAATGAATTCTAGAATTTTAATTATATTAAAATAAATAAATAAATAAATTTTTCAATTATTTTTTTACAATTCACAATTACTTTCGGTATTTTATTATTGATTTCCTAAATTTTCAATTATGTATCTTAAATTTCAATTATTTTTAAAAATTTATCATTATTTTTGCCATTTTTCAATTATTTCCTTCAATTTTATATATATTCTGTATTTTTTTCAATTACTCTGCTCAATTCTCGATTGCTTTTTCAATTCTTAAATATTTTTTTAATTTTAAATTACTGTCTTAAATTTTCAATTATTTCTATAATTTTGCAATTTTTTTGCTCCAATTTTTAATTTTTAAAATTATTTTTAATTTGATTTACTTAATCTTCAATTATCAATCTCAAATTTCAATTCTTTTTTTTTAATTTTTATTTGTATTATAATCTTTTTTAATTGTTTTTTTCCAATTAATCATGTTCATATTAATATTATTAATAATAATATTTGAATTGTTTAATCTTTCTATCTTCTTATTATGTAATCGATGTTTCATCCGTATATTGATTAATAAATAAATAAATAAATGTTCACCATTTTTTAATTAATTCCCTAAATTTACAATTTTTTTTTTAATTTATCATTACTCTTATCTTTTTTCAATTATTTTCTCTTATTTCATATATATTCTGTACTCTTTCAAATTATTTTTCTCATTTTTCAATTTTCCTCAATTTTTAATTATTCTCATCATTTATATTTTAATTACTATCTTAAATTTTCAATTATTTTTAAAGTTCTGCATTCATTTTCTACAATTTTGTATTATTATTTATCAGTTTTAAATTATTTTCCACAATTTGTAGTTATTTATCTTTTTTTTTTTTATTAATTTGAAAATTTTGTTATTATATTTTTTAATTTTATTTTCTTTATCCTACAACTTTGTAATTTTATCTTACCCAAATAAAATAATCGAGGTTCTACTCTATATAATTCATTTATCTTTATTTATGAAGTTTTTAAAGTACCCTGAAGGTTCCCTATTTTTATTAAGGTAATAATAATAAAAATTATTTCACCTCTTTTTTGGCCTATACGACTTTTTTTATTATTAAATATGCGTTTTACGCATTTTCACGCAAAATATTACGTCCTCTTCAGAAACTATAAACAAATATAATATTTTAGATTGTGGAAATCACAAATTAAAGTATAAATCTATTACAAAAAATTATAAATACAAAAAAATTTTTGAAGACTAAAAATTCTTGGAACAAAAACAATTTAAATACAATTTAAACAATTTAAAATAATATTAACATACCATTAATTGAATATGAAAATTCTTACATCAGAAAATATAAAAACATTACCATTCGGAGATATATCTGGAAATGAAAATTCCATAGATTATTAAGTTTAAAAAATTTTCTTTAATTAATAAAACTGTTTTTAAGAATATACTCTAAAATAAATACCTGAATAATTAAAATCCATAAAAGAATAAATCTCTGTCAATAAAAGTCACAAAGTTTTAACGTCACTATATATACATATTTGTCGTGATTTAACGTAACTTTAATTTTATTTTAGGACGGAGAACACAACTAGTTTTATAAAAAACATTTTAAAATCTTGACAATAATTCTGCCGTCCTTTTTAAAAAAGGCACTATCTACATTAGTGAGATAGTGCCTTTTTTAAAAAGGACGGCAGAATTATACTAACAACTTTTTTATTTATTTATTTTTTTTATTTAAATTAAAAATTAGTTTAAGTACTGAGAGCACTTTGTCTACTAAATGGAATTATAACCAAGAACAGACGAGAATCACATTAAATATCTTGTTTATGAAAACTGTGTATTAATTAAATTTATTTTTCTATTTTTGATTATTCAGTTCCCTATTTTCCCTAAAGTATTCTTTATTGTCACTGTGAAGCCTGTGTAATAGAAAAGGACAAAGTATATATGTGTCCTATTCTTTCCCATTACAACGCAACGCACAACGGAATCTAAGGGTGCCGTCCGACTTTGGCGTAAAAGCGTCGGCGGAATCAAAAACCATGTGAGTAAAGAAGAACGTGATATCCGCTCTTCTCTTTCTGTCGCATGGTTTAGCTCTTCGCCGGCGCTTTTACACGGGTCTATACCTTTGAGAGAAATAAACACCAGCATATTATAAACAAACAAAAAAAGTAAATATTGAGTTAGAAATTGGTAAATTTAAATTTGAAAAACAAAATGCCTAGCAGACGTTTTGCTCTTGAGATAAGAGTAGGAAACTCGATAATATTGTTATTGACTTTTTTTTTTTTTTGATCCGCGTCATAAAACTTGAAAGAAACGAGCACCACGGATCTTTTTACTATGCACTTTGAGGCAAATTGTCTGGCTGTACCAGAATCCGGCAAGAGCGTAAAAGTACATATCGGTTCTCCAACACTTGAACCGCCGTATGTGCGACGTTATTGCCTTTCGTGATGCTTTCAGAGCGAATGCACCGTCTGCAGTCTGCACTACCGATTAGTGGGATGCAGTCCGATAGCAGGTCGAGTGGTTTTAAAAAGAAGAAAGCGATTTTCCCGATTAGTACATGGTCCCTTTCTGCGCGGGCACACGTACACACACTCACACTTCTCCACGCAAAAAGAGTAATACACTCGAAAGATAAGTTGGTCGCCTCTTGAGCGCGTCGAAAGGAAAGGTGCGATTCTGTGGCATGAGAGAGGTGTGGGTTGAGGGTGGCGTGCAAGAGTATCCAGTGTGATTTCCCTTGGGCAAAGTCGGCCGATCGGTCGATTGAGTGGGTGGTTGAAAACCGCACTGGGAAACCTAATATCCGAAGGCCCTCCCTTTTCTGTCCATCTGACGAAAGCACAGACTAAGGAGGGACTCCTCTGTAACTTGAGATGTACGGAAACGAGTTTATCTGACTTTTCAAAGATAGGAAACTGCATGTCTGTACGGAAAATGCACTGATATCATTCCCCCCCGGCTCAGTCTTGATTTTCTCTCCCTTCCTCGTCAAAGCTAATGGCGATAATTTCTGTTGATTCGGTCGTTAGTTTCTCAGGATTGGGCGTCAGGCTCAATTAATCGGTTAACCGCTCCAAGAGGACAACTTCGGATTGTAGATTGTTTCCGTAAACTCTCGATGCCAACCTCTGATTTGTTTTACTACTCTGAATTCAATTTGTCTTACTTAGTTCAATAGCCTTTTCCAATTGGAGTACTTTGAGATCCAGTGGCTGAAAGGATTTTCCGAGTTAATCCTTTAATTGTCACCTCGAGTTCATCAAACTTGTTTTTTTGCAATGACTGAGTGTCAATTTTATCAAGATTTAAATTTTATGAAGTAACTAGAGTGCGAAACACTTTGCATTGTTGTTGGCCATTTGAAACTGTAAATTGTTGCAAATTCAAATCATGAAAATTGCGAAATTGAAGAGTATATCAGAAAAATGCCGATAATAATTGACAGTTGAAAACTAAAATTCGAAAAATGGCTATATAATTATACAATTGAAAAGAATAGTTTAAAAATTAAACAATAAATATATTAAATTTAAACAAAGTAGGGGAAAGTCGGGCAGCCCCGGCCCCTTAAGGAATTTCAGTTATTATTTCTAAAATAAACACAAAAATGTATGTTTTGAATTGTAAATATAATTTTCAATCCTTAATCTACACTTAGAATTTAATTATTTATGAAAAAAACTTCTTAATATTTGAAATATAAGAAAATTAAAATATAGTGTAATATTGGTTATTCAAAAAAGTGTCGGGTACCTCCGGCCACAATTAAAAACCAATTAAAACCTAATTATTTAGTACACAAAATTGTATTAGGTACTCTATAATAATAATATAAATATTTTCATATTTGCAATAAAAGAAAAGAAACTTACCCATATCGTGAAAATCCGAAAATTAAATAACGTCAAATTTGGTTAGATTAACTGTTTATATGTCAAAATAAATGAAAAACAAATGAAGGTTACATAGAAATATTAAACTGGCCGGCGCTGGACGATAAGTTATTTGTTAGAAAAAGTTCATTTATACACAAATTATTAGAAAATTAAATAAGTAAATTGTAATTATGTATAAAATGATAGTTCAGCTTTATGAAACAGTAAAATATTTAATTTAAAAGCTTGGAAAACATAAAAATATTGGATAATTAAGTTCGTCTATTTTCTAGAAAATGACACTCATCTTACTGACGAAATTTTTATTCAAGCATATTTCTCATGTAAATTGATCAGTTGAACATATATTTTGGAATTTATATCATGAATCCATACACAATTAAAACCTTTAATCCAAATTTTTATAAGTGACGTAGTTTTTTAAATATAACTGTTGGAAATAATTGAAAATTGAACAACAGGATTAAAAATCGAAAAAAATAATTGATATTGAAAAAAAGTGTTGCATGAGAAAATTAATTGAGAAGTTAAAAATTAAATTAAAATTTGAAAAAAATAATTGGTAATTGAAACAAAAATTACAAAATTACGGAAATACTCGACAATTGAAAACAAAATTCAAAAAATGACTAAATTAATACACAACCGAACAAAAACCAAAGAATAATAATAATATTTTAAGATAATAATTGAGCATTGAAAAAATTGTAGAAAATAATTGAAAATTGAGGAAAATAATTTATATAAAGGAAATAGATGGAAAATTAAAGAAAATATGTTAAAATAACAAAAATAATTGTCAATTGAAAACAAAATTCGAAAAATGACTAGATTAATTGACAACTAAAAAAAAATTGATTTAAAAAATTAAATCAACAAAATTTAAACATTTAAAGAAAATATTTTTAAATTAAAAAATTAAAAAAATTATAGGAATAATTGTTGGAAACCATTATGCACATTTAATAACTGGATTAAAAGTCGAAGAAAATAATAAAAAATGAACAAAAATAATTGATAATTGTAGAAAGCAATTAAAAATTAAAAAATGGAATTAAAATTTAAAGAATATACTTAAAAATTGAAAATAGTTGTTGAAAAAAGCCGAGAATTAGTGAATATAGAAGAAAAAATTAAAAATATGATAAACTGAATAAAAATAAAAATTGAAGAATGAAATTAAAAATTAAAGAAAATAATTGAACAATTGTATTTCAAATTAAAGAAACCTAATGACAATAAAAAAAAATAATAGAAAAAAGTCGATAATTTTTTAATTTCAAAGAAAATAGTTGAAAATTGAAGCGTGGAATTCAAATTCGAAGAAAATAACTGAAATTGAATAATTGAATTGAAATTTTAAAACAACTTTTATGAGTGAAAAAAATAATTGAAGAAATCCGATAATTATTTAATATTAAGGAATTAATTATAAATTGATGAAAATAATTAAAAAAAAGACGATAATTTTTTAATATTAAAAAAATTAATTGAAAATTCAAACGTGGAATTTAAATTCGAAGAAAATAACTGAGATTGAATAATTGAATTGAAATTTTAAAACAATTTTTATGGGTGAAAAAAATAATTTAAAAAAACCGATAATTATTGAATATTGAGGAATTAATTGAAAATTGATAAAAATAATTGAAAATTAAAGAAAATATTTGAGAATTGAAGAAAATAATTTGTTATTGAGAAATTACGATAATCATTGAATTTTGAATCAAATATTTGAAAAACGAAGAATGCAATTAAAAAATTGAAGAAAATAATTGAAAATTATAAAGAAAATATTTGAGAATTAAAGAAAATAATTAAAAATTGATGAAATTAATTAGAAATTAAAGAACTGCATGAAAATTTCAAGAAAATAATTGATAATTGCGGAAAATAATTTATATAAAGGAAATAGATGGAAAATTAAAGAAAATATGTTAAAATAACAAAAATAATTGTCAATTGAAAACAAAATTCGAAAAATGACTAGATTAATTGACAACTAAAAAAAAATTGATTTAAAAAATTAAATCAACAAAATTTAAACATTTAAAGAAAATATTTTTAAATTAAAAAAATAAAAAACTTATAGGAATAATTGTTGGAAACCATTATGCACATTTAATAACTGGATTAAAAATCGAAGAAAATAATAAAAAATGAACAAAAATAATTGATAATTGTAGAAAGCAATTAAAAATTAAAAAATGGAATTAAAATTTAAAGAATATACTTAAAAATTGAAAATAGTTATTGAAAAAAGCCGAGAATTAGTGAATATAGAAGAAAAAATTAAAAATATGATAAACTGAATAAAAATACAAATTGAAGAATGAAATTAAAAATTAAAGAAAATAATTGAACAATTGTATTTAAAATTAAAGAAACCTAATGACAATAAAAAAAAATAATAGAAAAAAGTCGATAATTTTTTAATTTCAAAGAAAATAGTTGAAAATTGAAGCGTGGAATTCAAATTCGAAGAAAATAACTGAAATTGAATAATTGAATTGAAATTTTAAAACAACTTTTATGAGTGAAAAAAATAATTGAAGAAATCCGATAATTATTTAATATTGAGGAATTAATTAAAAATTGATGAAAATAATTAAAAAAGACGATAATTTTTTAATATTAAAAAAATTAATTGAAAATTCAAACGTGGAATTTAAATTCGAAGAAAATAACTGAGATTGAATAATTGAATTGAAATTTTAAAACCATTTTTATGAGTGAAAAAAATAATTTAAAAAAACCGATAATTATTGAATATTGAGGAATTAATTGAAAATTGATAAAAATAATTGAAAATTAAAGAAAATATTTGAGAATTGAAGAAAATAATTTGTTATTGAGAAATTACGATAATCATTGAATTTTGAATCAAATATTTGAAAAACGAAGAATGCAATTAAAAAATTGAAGAAAATAATTGAAAATTATAAAGAAAATATTTGAGAATTAAAGAAAATAATTAAAAATTGATGAAATTAATTAGAAATTAAAGAACTGCATGGAAATTGCAAGAAAATAATTGATAATTAAAAGAAAAATTACAATATTACGAAAATAATTATCATTAAAAAAATTAATTATCAATTGAAAAAAATTCGAAAAATGGTGAAAATAATCGTCATTCCAACAAAATTTTTTTTTAATTAATGAATAATCTTCAAATTGAAGGAGTATTATAAATTGTCAATTGAAAACTGATGAAAATTATGGATAAAATTTTAGAAAATAAATGAAAATTTAAGTATTGTATTGATATTTCAAGAAAGTAATTGATAATTGAAAGAAAAATTACAAAATGACTAAAATTATTAAATTAAATACTAAAGAAAAAAATTGATAATAGAAAGAAAAATTCTAAAGCTGTCGAGAATAATCAACAACATAACAAAATAATTTAAAAAATTAAAAAATTAAAGAATAATTATAAAGTTTAAAGAGAATAATTGTATATTAAAAACTTTTGAAAATTAAAGCAACATAAATGCGCGCACAGGCACTCGAAAAACATTGCATTGTTTCTGGTCATTTACAACTATAAATTTTTGCAAATACAAATAAGATTAATAAATTCATAAAATTTGTTATTCAAATAAAATTAATATTTTATATAAATATAACTTCCACTCTATGCAAAAAAAAATCTCTGTCGACTTAAAGAAATAGAAAAATAAGTAAAGTTAAATAAAAAGTGTTTATAATTGAATTATCTTGTTAATTTGACATTTTGTTATTAAATAACAATGGTTTTTTGTTTGGGTTCTTTCTCTCTAAATTTAAATTAGTGGTTTTCTACTAATGAATTAGCGAAAAGTGAGCTACGTATGAAATAGTAAAAATTTTACTAATTTTTTAGTAGAAAACTAATAATTTTTTAGTAGAAAACTACTAATTAAATTAGTAAAAACATCTACTTATTTTAAAAGTAAAGTTACACTATTTCAATTAGTAGTCTTTTACTAAAAAATTAGTAAAATTCTTGGCTCGATTTTCGCTAATTCATAGTAGAAAACTACTAATTTAGAGAGTTTACTATGGTGTAAGTTATTATTTTAATTCTTGATTTTTGTCATTTGAAACCAATTCATAGTTTTTTGTGAATAACCTCAAAGTTGTATATTTTACAATAGTTTTTTTTATCTATATAGAAATTATGTTTTTGAAATTTTAGTTCTTCTTGTTCTGAAAAGACCTGCATATATTATTTTTATGGATTATATCATTCCCACACAGTTGGAAATTTTATGAATTTGTGTAAAAAAAATGTTTGTGTCAAAATTTAACATTTTTCGTGTGTTGATTCAACACAACCTTCAACTGTTATTTGATTCTTGAACATAATCTCCAATTTCTTAGTAATAACACTCTAATTACATTTTTTTAAACATATATTTCATATTAAAAACTCATTTTAATAATCAGAAGGTAAAGTTCAATAATAATAATAATTGAATAAAATTTACGTGTTAACTGATCATGATTATATTTTACTTCTGTCAAGCAATCGATAAACAACACAACACAAATCACTGTTAAAAATTAACACAAATTTTGAGTGGACCGTTTGAGACATGTGATTTGTATTAAATTTATCCCAAATTTTTGTAATTTTTCTTAAATTACAAGTGCCAGTTTGTTTCGTTTTAGCTTTAAAACACTAATAACTTAAATAATTTACTTCTAAACGGTGATAATTTGAAAGATACAATTAAAAAAACTTAAAAATATAGTTCGAATATTACTCTTCAGATAATTATATTCAACTGCCACTTTTTCAGGTGGTTTTTTCCTCTTTATCCTTGTCTTGTTTTCTTCATGTCCGTGGATTCTATTGTCAGATTTTTCCATAGACATTTTTTCAAAATATTCGTTATGCTTTTATTTACTGCAAACTATTTATAAACTTTTCACTTGCTGTTAAAATAAACGACAAAAACACCCAGACGTGTAATTTAGCAATACAATGTGTTGCATTTTAACTTTCTAACCCAACCTGTTAATAGTTGGCACATGCGCAGAATGATTGGATAGAAAATCCCGCGCGTATTTCTAAATTAGGAAAATCAATTTAATTATTCTGAATAATAAAAAAGTTATAATTCTACCGAGTAAAATAAAACTTCAAATATAAAATTACATAAAAATTATTTTATACTTACTGAATTGAAAGAATAGTACGCTTTCGTTATTAACGAAATTTCGAAACAATTCCTTAGGGTATTTTATCCTCTTGCTTTTACCACAACGTTACATGTTGAGTGTGATCTTCGAGAAAACGCATAATTATGCGATTCCATGAAATTGTACTGCGTTCTCTCCGGCATTCTTGTGGCGGGCGAATATTTTGGTATTCCAGTAATAGGTGCTATTCCACCCTGTACGTATGGCTTTGCCAAAACGGTTCAGAACTCTCAGACCACATTATACTTTCTTCTCCTCTCGAAACCCAAATCGTTTCGTAGCCATGTTATTTGCGCTTGCGGAACCAGTGAAATCGCTTATTTTACCATATCCTCGGTAATGAAAGTTTGCTACCTTTCAAAATCCAAGAGCAGCCAGATTAAAAACAAAGTTTTCTTATTCCTTTTTTTCTCGATCTTTGGATTATAATTCACGAATTTCTAATTCATTTTCAGTGTTTAATCACACTATAATAGAAAGACTGTAAAACTTTCTTGTACAATGCATTTGAACTTGACTCTCCAATCTCTTCTCTTGGTGCTAATCAGCACTATCGATCTCGAATCGATACTCGATGGGAAATAACGGTTTTCGTCGACCTTCGAACCGCTCTTTTCTTTCTTGAGGAGAAATTTCCATCGGTCTGATGTTGAAGAAAGTCCTTAAAAATCCATTTCGCACGGCCCATTAAGCGCACATGTTAACCAAACATCTCTGGTTCCAGAGCACATCTCACTCCCTTCGGTGGCTGGTATTAAGGTGCCTATTTCGCAGTAGAAGGAAGCTATCAGATTTTTCCTGCGGTGACTCGACGTCGGGCTCAAATCTTTCCGTTCTTCGGATCCTTTCTCAGAAAAGTCAGATGGCAAAAAGTAGATGACGTGTTAGAGGAAGAGAAAAAGGAAATGGGTGGAAGCGGATGCATGAAAAGCGGAGAAGGGTCAGGGAAAAGACTGATAGAAAAAGTGAAATGAGGATGGAAAAAAAGAAGGAGAGAAAAGACGGACATCGAGTGGGAGGAGTTGAACAAACAGAATAAAGAGAATTTCGTGCTTGTTTTAGATCGGATAGGTTGCGTGTGAGAGAAACATGAAATATTTACATGAAATAATGCCACTCAAAACATCAAAAACTTTTCCACGGTTTATTTCTGGTTATATAGCGAGTTTTAATTAGAAATAAGCAACAGGGTGACCTTTATCAAAGGTCAGCTGAGGCTTCTTTTTATTATTTACTTATTTAGGAAAATTGATGCTTCTTAATACTTGTTAATTTAATAAAACTTCATCTCTCAGATTTTCTACAATTTAAACAACTAAAATAATAGCCCGGTTTAAAATGAGTCTGCTAAGTGGATAATTTTGAATAAGGGAAATTATTTAAATCCAGTAATTGCATGGAGGGATCTTGAAACTTTAGCTTTTAATTAACGTGCGGTTGCATAAACATCATTTATAAAAGCGTGCTGTCGAGGATCCCTAGCTATTTTTCTGCTCGGGTTTCATAAGGCGTTTGGGGTCTCGTCTCGTTGAAGTAGTTGCAATTATACTCGTCACCAAAACCACAAACAAAGTGAGATTATCGATCTTCCCTTTAGGATTTAAAAAAAGAAAAAGAAAATTACCTCTCTCAAATGTTCGCTTTTACATATTTATACGTTTCCTGCTACAAAAGTTTCGTAATTCATGACAGTTGTACTTTCAAGATTAATTAATCAAAAAATATGCTCATCATTAGTTCATTTATCTTTTTCAAAAAAATGTGCACGTATTATAATTTTCACGTTTCGGATAACCAGTTTCGACTTTTTTCCTTTATCAATGATTAATTAATCAACAGAGAGAGAGTTATTAGTTAAACTAATATTCATTAGTGCAAATTATCATTTGTACGAGTCGCCCCATCATTGCTTCAAATTCAGATTCAATTAATCAGGATTCTGTTTCTAAATTCTGATTAACTGAATTTGAATATTGCGCTTCATTATAATCGTAAAGTTGCTTCGGGCAAATGTTGAAATGCAACTAAAATAGTTGAAACTATTAATTTTAACTAAAACCTTGAGTAGGTCAATTACGAATCGGTTGTATGAATTTTTGAAAGGAAAAATTACTTATGCAAATAAGTCAATTGGAAAATCTTTTTCTCTAAAGACTGTCCTGTTGAACTGCTATGAAGAAGAATTACGAATCAAAAACTTGTGCAGTATTGAAAGGACCAGGAGATGAAGTTAAAGGAAAAGTTCCGCTTATCAGATCCGAGCACATTCTTCTAAAAATGGAAAAAGTGGGCAGTGCTGATATGGGTGTAATTTATCGATAACGAGGACATTTAAAAGTCCTTTTAAAGCGAACGAGAAGCATTTTTATCTGAATGCTTTTTCCATATCGCCTATAGAGAATACTCGGATATTTGTAATGACTCACGACAGATATGAACATACCACAGCATAAGCAGTTGTTCGATCATCCTATACTAAATTTCCTATGCAGCTGCCTTGATCGGAAAAATCCCCCCCCTCATCAGAAATGGCTTACAAATGTGGGGCCATTGGTAATAATAAACCGCGAGACGTACAGTACGACCTCGATATTGACTCTATTCGATTTTCGAGTCTGATATACCCACATAAATACAACCTGCTTTCAACATTGTCAGGGATGCTAGCTGAATTTAGCCACGCAATACGGTACCTTCGTGAGTAGAGACACTTTATTAGGTTCTCGGGTTCGACGTGTACGTTACGCTCCGGATATTGGCAGTAAAACGGGAAAGCTGCCGAAGTAAATTCGCGTATATAAAGTTTTGGCTTTGCATAGCACGTAAAATCTTTAAACGACATATATTCGCTCGTTCAAACGCCCAACGCATCTGTGAGGATGCAGAAATGCCTCCTTTCAATCAATAATGTTGTAGGTTAATTGGGAGTTTCTACATATGTGAAACCTTTATCGATTTCGGGAAAAATTCACTGTGTATTCACAAAAGTTTAACTCGCAATGTTTATTGTAAATTAACAATGTAATGCTTCTGTGGAAAAAGCTGGACTTGAATTGAGTAGGGTCGATACTTGTATAAAAAGTGAAACTCCTCGTCTCAAATTTAGAAAAGAGACAAAAAGTATCACACTCTCTAAATTTAAATAAGTGAATTTTCGCACTTATTCAACTTTAGATAGCAGTGAGAAAATCAAGTTCTTGTTGAGTGAAACAAAGAACGGCAAATATTGTTAAATAAATAAGTTGTTATATTTAAAAATCTAATATAATTATCACAAGATAAAAACAATATAAAGTTCCTCTCGATTTTTGTATAAAATTTCTAGGTATATGGACCGTTGCGTATAGAATTTTTATACCAAGAGGAAAACTTTTATCTTTCGGTTGTTTTGTGTTTCTAATATAAGTAGTATATTAGACTGGATAGTTTGTTCAATTTTAAAAATAATTGCTTTTAGTCGCGTACTAAAGTGTCACTTATTTTTAGATTATGAACATGAAAACAAGTGTTTTAAGCAGAAAGGCTATCTTGCGGAATTTATTGAAACTAGTCGGCGCCACTGTCGTAATAGCACTAAATTTGAAAAATTAACATTAATTTTATTCTTACTATTCGAACTTGCATTGATTTAAAATTTAATTAATTCAAGCTACAAGTAGATTATTAAACAAGTAGATTATTTATTATAAATAAATAAATAATTATTTAGAATTGATTTACAAATTTCTTGATAATTTTTAATAATTCTCTAAGGTGTTTCTCCAGCACTTATACACTCTAAAAACAAGTGTCTCGAAAGTGTTATAAACTAAGACATTTTTATGTTTTTATTGTACCTAAGGCGCAATAAGACATTTTTTTTGTATTCGATACAAAAAAAGATACCAAAATGTATTTAATAAGTCATTTAGAAGACACTTTTTTTGCAGTGAGGTACACACTGAAAAAAATATGAATGTGAAAAACAACAATTTGGCTATAGTTGAGTCCATTTTAGTTAAAATGACAAGGATTCCTTGTTCAGTTAGCAACCGAAGAGAAGTTAATTCTAATAAATCAAACTTGTTCGACTTGTAATTCTTAAAAACAGAAAAAAATTTATAAATCATCTGAAATATTACAATTTTCCAGTGCAAATAAGTTACTTTGTGTCAATTAATCTTTAAAATAATACCAAAGTTTACTAAAGTTTTAATATTTTTTTCTGAAAATGTCAAATCGACATAACCTTAAAATATATGGCGACCAAAACTGGTATTATTTACCTTAACCACTAATGTTTGAAAGAGAGAAAGTATTTTCAAATGTATTTTAGATAATAAAGAACTTATTGCAATAATAAAAGCAGTCGATCGCACAATTTTTGGTGTTAATATAATATAATTCCTAATTACTTAGAGTACAAATTATCCTTGTCATTTTAACTAATCTCCCCTAGCTGGCGCCTTAACTAACAAGGAAAAATGGTTGATTCCTAGTAGACGGGTGCAAGGGAGTTTTTTCAGTGCAGTAGGTATGCAATGATTATAAATTAAAGATGTAAATAATAGTGCAGAAAAAATGCATTAAAGATGAAATGAAGATGTAGAAAAGATGCAATAGAAATGAAGTAATATTGAAAAAAATGCATGAATATTGCAGAAAAATGCACTAATATGACAAAAATTTTGCAGAAAAAATGTTATGCTCCAAAAAAATATAGAAACATTGAAGAAATGATGCAGTAAGTTTGCAGTGATGATATAGAAAATATAAAATAATAATGCAGAAAAATGCAGAAATGATATAATAACGTTATAAAAATGTTGCAGTATTGTTGCAGAAGAAATGTTGAAGATGAAATGAAGATGTAATAAAGATGCTTACAAAAATGTTACAGTAATGTTGCAGAAAAGATATAATAACGTTATAAAAATGTTGCATTATTGTTGCAGAAGAAATGTTAAAAATGAAAAGAAGATATGGTAAAGATACAATTAGAATGAAGTCGACATGTTGAAAAAATGCATGAATATTGCAGAAAAATTAACCTATATATATATGATAAAAATGCAGTAAGTTTGCAGTGATGATATAGAAAAGATGAAATAATATTGCAGAAAAATGCAGTAATGTTGCAGAAATGATGTAATAACGTTATCAAAATGTTGTAGTATTGTTGCAAATAAATGTTAAAAATGAAATAAAGATATAGTAAAGATGCAATAAGAATGAAGTAATGTTGAAAAAATTCATGAAAAATGCAGAAATATTATATAGAAATGGTGCAGTAAGTTGGCAGTGATGATATAGTAAAGATGAAATAATATTGCAGGAAAATGCAGTAATGTTGCAGAAGTGATGTAATAACGTTATCAAAATGTTGCAATATTGTTGCAATAATGTTGCAGATGAAATGTTAAAGATGAAATGAAGAAATAGTAAAGATGCTATAAGAATGAAGAAATGTTAAAAAAATGTATGAATACACTGTAAAAACAAGTGTCTTATTTTAAGACATTTTTGTCCTCACTTTTAAGACGTTTTAAAGTGTCTTAATTTTAAACCAATGGGAAAGCATCTTTAAAAACTATTAACCAATGAAATAGCTTAAAATAACCGTAACACTGCAAAAATAGGTGTCTTAAATTGTTCAAAAGTGTCTTAAAATAAGACATTTTTCGTGTCTTAGACACCAAAAGTATCTTAATTTAAGACATTTTTGGCCAATTTAAGACACCATGTTTTTGCAGTGAAGACGCTTTCTTAATGTATTGTGTCTTAAAATAAGACACTTAAAATAAGACAAATTCACTATTATGACAAAAATGTTGCAGAAAAAATGTAATCCTAAAAGAAATAACAGAAACAATACAGAAATGGTAATGTCACACAAAACCTAAAAGGCTCAAAACGTTGCATAATGATACCGTTTTTCGAATTATTTTACAAATTGCTCTAAAAAATGGCATTATTTTGCAACGTTTTGAGCACATCAGGTTTTGTGTGATAAGTTTGTAGTTATGATATAGTAATGATAAAAAATAAAAATGCAAGAAAATGCAGTGATTTTGCAGAAAAAAACATTTTATTGCAGAAAAACTCACTAATATGACAAAAATGTTTTAAAAAAATAGACACAATGCAGAAATGGTGATATAAGTTTGCAGTCATGATATAGTAAAGATGAAATAATAATGCAAAAAAATGCAGTAATTTTGCAAAAAAAAAAAAAATTTATTACAAAAATGTTTCAGTAATGTAGCAGAAAAATTATAATAACGTTATAAAAATGTTGCAGTATTGTTGCAGAAGAAATGCAGTAATATTATAAAAAGAAGGTCAGTAATGACGTAGTAACATAAATTTACACATTTATTAAACATTAAACATTTATTACAGTAATGTTTCAGAAAATGGTCAGTATAATGATGCAATAATGATGCAGTAATGATAAAATTAATGTTAGGAACAAACGCATAATTTTGCAGAAATGTTATAGCAATGATAAAGTAATATTGAAAAAAGACTTTGCTGTAATGTTGCAATAAGGTTGTATTAAATATACACACTGTAAAAATTGCTGGGACAATACGTCTCAAAATGAGACACAATACGTGTCTTGTGTCCGCCTGAAATACATATCGTATCTCATTTTGAAACATTTCGAAAAATTTCTTGTTACAGTGCAGTAATGTTGCATTAATGTAAAAGTTTTCTTATAGAAAAAAAGCAGTAATAGTGGAAATAAGATGTAGACATGATACACTAATATTACAAACATGAAATAATGCTGTAGAAAAAATACATTAATGTTCCAAATAGATAAAAGAAATGTTGCAGAAAAGATGTAGGAAGTCTATAATAATGATTCAGCAATGATGCAGTAATGATACAACAAAAATGCAGTAATAATAAAGCAAAGATGTTGTAATGTTACAAAAATGTTGCAGTAATATTGCAGGAAAGATGCAGTAATGTTACTGCAAAAACCCTCTTCTCTCAATAATTTACTAAATCTACAACATTTTACATTTCCAATTTTTGTAATTGAAACATCTGCATTTGAAATATCAAACAATTCCAAACATCACAAACAAAAAAACTGTACACTAACTTCTTTCTTTTTCAAAGTTAGACGTTTAAATTAAAATTGAGAGCAACTTTTTTCCCGTCTAAACTCCAATGAAACTAATTGCTTTTGACGTTTTTACTTAAAAATCAGGATCGATCAAATTAAGTGAGTCTTTTTTTTTTTTTTTTTTTTCAAAAAGCAGTGAAGCGCTTCTGGCGATCGGTATAACGGACAAGCGCCACGAAGTCAAAAGTATTTTATTTTTGGCTTTTTTTCCGCATCCGTTTCGCGTTACCGTCTGATCCGATGGATATTAAAAATCGTCGGGGAATCTAATATTCGCTCGCTGGCGGTGACGAGTCAAGGATCGATAACTCGATTAGCAGTCGCCATCGAGTTGGGTACTCGAAAGGCAGGCTGGGTAAATAGGTGGACGTGGAAGGGTGCCCCAAGGGGTGTAGGTGTAGGTGTGGGGAGGTATACACCACGCACGTAATATTCTCGAGCACTCTAGAACGGATAATATCGCAGTGCCTGCCTCTGATGTCGAAGTTAAGGTGGCGCGGTTCAAAGTAGTCTAGGGGGGGGTGACACCGAGGTAGGAAATAGGGTGAGGGGGGGGGAATTGGGAAAGACAAGGGGGTGAGATGGCTCGCGTCAGAATGCTACAGAGGCAACTTAGAGAGACAAGGGAGAAAGGTATTCCTCTCTTCTACCCTCTCGCTTCAGTCAACATTCTCTCTCCAAACCTGATCATACTCAACCCTGTCTTCATAGAGCTCTCTAAAATTGATTAACGACGTTAGCGTATTTTAATTGGACCAAAGTAGAGCTGCTAAAGTAGCCAATAAAAGTGTCCTTTGCACTTTTTTTTTCTGCGTTCCAAGATGTCGTACGGGAATGTTACAAGATTTCTGGATTGAGGAGGGAAACGGCAAGAGTTGATGGGGTAAAAGGGATTGCATGGGTAGGTTATGGAGAGGCGATAAGCGTGGATGTAGGCAGCGGACAGAAAAATCGATTTTCATTTATTTTTCCAATTTCCGTCGGATACATCGCGGAATACTGCGGAAAACCGAAACGTAATGGATCTCAGGTACCGTGCATTCGAACTCTCGCCTGCTTCCTTTCTCGAGTCGCCTTTCCACGAGAACAATCGGGGAAAAAGTTTTGAAAGCACTGCACGTATCATAGCTTCGCAAAACGATCGTTTTTCATTTCGTTAGATGAAAACCGAGAAACAAATGCATTTTTCATCGACTTGAGCTTTAAGTACCGTTCGCCAAGGTCCTGCTCAGATTTCTCACATAAAGCATTAACGCAAAAATTATATTCTGACACGCTCTTTTATCGACTGCGAAATTATTAAATTATTGTGATTGTCATCTGTATGTAATTTTTGAAATTTTAGTGGTATTTGTGGAAAAGGTTTTAAGTGAAATGACAGGTTATAAGTAGACATTTGTTTTTTTAATGTAAAAATCTTTTTACTAAAGAGACGAACTAATTATAGTTAAGAAATAAATCTCAGAAAGTTCCAGTTATCAAAGTGCATTTTAGAAACCAGAATTTGAAAGTTCCAGTTTTCCTTTTCTATGATTTAGTACTCTTCAAGGTGTCGCGACTTTTGAAAACAAAATTCAAGGCCTTCTCAAGGCTTTCAAAATCTAAAATAAATATTGTACCAAGGTCCACTTTTTAATAATTAAAACAATAGATTAATTAAAAAAAAATTTTCATGATTTCTTTTTTATCATATTGCATTTTACAAAAAGTGATATAAAGCTCTCTTCGGGATAAAAACATTTATTTGAACCATAATTTTACTGATTTATTTAATGATTCAATCAGTGCTGTTAAATTAGTGACCAATTATAATAATTCAACAATTATTACAGAATTTGTAAGTTTGAAGCAATTATCTCAACTCTGTTACATTTAACGAAAGTTCACCTCAAGATGTGGTTATTCCGAGTGTTTTAAATCTCGCCGTAGCGCAAGTTTTAAATCGAAGTGTAACTACTTTTTAAATTTAAAAACCAGCAATTAAAAGTTTTACAAATTGAAAATTGTAATTTGAATAATTGTAGATTGAGTCTTTCTAAATTGGATGTTGGAGTCCGAAGGCTCTGAAACATTATAAAGTTTTAAATAAATCATCAATTTGAATTCACCGTCAACTTTGTTTTTCCTTTTACTCTGCAATTAAATTTTGCACGAAACAAATAGCAAGCTTTTAAATTCTTCCACCAACTCAACTGCTATATCACATAATAACTGAATTTTCAACCAGAAGTTTTACATTAAAAGATAGAAACTTAAACATCTCGAAAATGCATTATCCATTAATTACAAAAACAATTCTATTTTTAAAAATCCCTATTTATCAAACTACATCTCACAATTTTGCAAAAAAAAAAAAAAATCCAGTGCTCGTTGATTACTCTCCGGAAGTAAAATGCCAGTTTGTTTATTTTTTTTCTCCTTGGAAAGTTGTGTACATGAAAAAATACAGAGATGAACGGAAAATATGAAGGCAAAAATGATACGGTTCGCTGGATACAGACTTGATTTCAATATCTACCTTCAGAAAATCGGATACACGATGTAAATCCGGTGTTGTCTACGACTCTCGAGTTTCCCCATATACCTGCACACAGATAATTCAGTCGTTTCACGAGCGAAAAAGAGCTTCAAGAATTGCCAGTATTGTATTCAAGGAGGGTAGATATCACGAGGAGATCCACGCCTATATATAAATGTCAAGAGCAAGATACGTGTGTACATTGATCGTGCATAGATTTGTTCGTAGCACGTCTCGCGAAAAGAAGCAAACCAGAAGAATTGAAGTGAGGGGATACCGAAGAAAATTCCAATATAGTTGAAACTCCTCTGGCCGTGCACGGAATGCATTCGGGCTTTGATTGTGCCTTGAAAGCATATTTTCCTCGTACTTCCGATATTGCTGCACACACCAACTTCTTCTTTTTCTTCATCTTCCTGCAACTGCGTATACGAATCTGCCACTACTTTTCTACTCCATTCCTCGTGACACGCCCGTTCCTTATACCTGAAAATGCATATTACAACACACGACAAATAAGTTATTGGGCTCAGAATTTACGAATTGAGAATTCATTAATTGATTAATGTTCAGCATTTTTCAGGTAGGATAAAATATTATGTACTAATAAAAATGTTTAGGATATCGTCTTGCTAATAATTTAGGTGTAACAGCTAAAAATATGGTTACCTGTGCTAAATAGTTAGCAAAGATCTATGAATTTTTAGCTGTTACACCTACATTTTTTAGTAAGATGATATCCAGGGATACTTTTAGATGGATCAGCACTGTAAAAATAAGTATCTTATTATGAGATAGATTGTCCTCACATTTAAAACTTTTAAAGTGTTTTGTGTCCTCATTTATAAAACAAAACAAGTGTTACCATGTGATCATGCACAGCTGAATCTGACTCACTTTAAGATAGTAAAAGATCATAAATGACTAAAATTAAGTTATGAATCTTAATTAAAGACGGATTTCGTGTTTTAATACATGTCTAAAACACGAAAATTGTTTTCTGGTTCAATTTAGATATTATGCCTGTTTCAAAGTGACACACGAGACAACTCAAAACAAATCACAATCAATGCCTCGAAGGTACGAAACATTTAATTGTTTAGCTTTAAAACATAAGTGAGACACCTATTTTTACAGTGAGCTAAACATTTTTTTTTAGTCTGCTGATCTGAAATCGCGTTATAACAGCATAATGGATTTTTCGAAAGAAGCAAAGTAGTATATGTGACGCTCAACGAAAAAAGGCACCTAAGAAGCAAACAATTTTAGGTTATAGATGGTAGATAAAATTATCAACCTTCCATCAATCAAAAACACATAATCCTTTTTAACATTCCGACAACTCAGATGTCCTCTTCAGAAACTATAATGTTTATTAAGATTTTTTTTTATTAATCACAATAACAAATATAAAAACATAGTGTAAACAGAAAAATTTTTATGATTTGAATAACATTTGTCAAAAAATTACAGTAGAAAAGGTTAGCATTTAATGTGATCAATACAATATTAAATTTTTACTGCACAATATTGAATGATTTGCCATTACTAGAACAGCTCAAAAGTAAAGTGCAAGATTTTGATTTTTTCATTAGTACTGAAATTTGAATAGTAAAATTGAGAAAGATACTATTAAAAACTCTTTTGTTCATTATCTTCATTATAATAATCAGAAAATTGAAGTTCTACTTTGGAAAAATCGCACAAACTAGTGATAGAAATTCCAAGCTGCAAATGATTAGCGTTATAGTTTCATTATTGATTTTGATATAGAATCACTTTAATCAACTGAAAAAAGAACATTTAAAATTTAGTTTATAAACAGGGGTTAAGGTACAACGAACTTATGACAAAATAGAAAAATAAAATTTTGAAGCTTTTTTTTAGATATTGATTTATTTATTTATTTATTTATTATTATTTACCATTTCCTCATTAATCGTTGATTTTATTTTTGTTTTCTGTTGTAAGTTCGTCGTACCTCAACCCCTCTTTGTAATTTTAGGTTATGTTCAGTGATACCTTGATTAAAAGTTCCTTTTTAATTTTATATACTCAAAATAAGTCTTTATTGAATACTTTAAAGGTAATGAGGTAAATGGACCAAAATTAATTTCTTTTAAATAACTTTTTAAGCAATATTTTTTTAATTCAAGTGTAATGGTAAATAATTTTCACTTATATCAAAAGCTGTTTTCAAAATAATGAAAATTGACAGAAGGATTTTATGAGTCTGAAAAATAATTTATTTTTTATTTTAATTTATTTCTCAATAAATAAAGAAAATTTTGTTATTACACTTAAGTTGACAAAAACTAGTATGTAAAAAGTTATCTTAAAAAAAACTGATTTTACCCCTTACATTTTTTAGCATCCAGATATGCGCCATTTTGAAAAAATAACATCCCAACTCTTTCAATTGAAAAAAAAACCCAAATCGGTTGAAAAATGAAACCTTGGAACTTTCTTATTAAATATCTCCTTTAACTTTAGCTTTTTTGAACTTATCACAATTTTCGAATTTATAAATCCTAATGGTTCAATTCATGGTAGGTTCTGAACAAGAAATCATGTATTAAATTTTCCAGGGCTCCGTAATTTTAGAAACCTGTATATAAATAAATAAATAAATACATAAATAAGTAAATATATAAATAAATACGTAAATAAATAAAATTGCTCTATCTTATGTTAACATTTTCCATTGGAAGCCGTTGAATTGCAAATCCGATAAAATGTTATTTACTATCTAGAAATGTGATAACATTTCCAATCTCTTAATATAAATTTGCTTCACTAACAACTAATGTTTAATGTAACTCAAAGTCTATATAAAGTGCATATAATCCGTTACGAACTTTTGGAATTAAAAATTCAGATCTCGCATCGAGTACAACTTTTGGTATCCGACAAATTGAAAGTAAAATACTAACTAATTCCATCTAGTTCAAATATGTCATAATGTCGTACGTATAATAAGTACACAATTAAGAATGACGGTTTTTGCGATACACTTTTAAAAGTTTGGATATTACTTTCTGATGTAAAAGTGTTTTACCAAAATTGGATTTCTTGCAAAGTTCTTGTACAAAATTAATTATTAAATTCGGCTGGAGACCCTAAGGTAAAATAAATGCGGACAGTGACAGATGAACTGGGAAAAAGACTGCCTAATCATTCCGATAGTAAAAAATGCATTAGATTTGTAAGTGCTTGATAAAAATTTATCTTACTAGTAATTTATTTTAGTTATTTTTTTCTTCTTTCTTTAGTTATAAGTATTTTTTTATATCTAGACATCTTTTAATTTTAAGTTTTTTTTTTCAATTTCAAATTGTTCTTCTTCAAAAATTCTGGTAATTTTTTTCCTTTCTAGTAATTTCTCTTCAAGTTTTCAATATTCAGATATTTAACACTTTTCAGTTATTTTTATCTATTATTCAGATGTATTTTTTCAATTTCCAGTTATTTATTCTTTATTCTAGTTAGTTCTTCAATCTCCAAATGTGTTTCTTTATTTTTTAATATTATTATTTATTTTCGAAACATTTCATACTTGTATCTTTAATTTTTACTTACTTTTGTTAACTTTCTGATTAGTTCAAGATTTTCTTGTTATTTTGATACGTTTTAATTATATTGTTTCCTCATAGAGGAAGTATTTCTTTAATATCTATAGGTATTTTTTCACTTAATTGGATTTCTTCAACACTAATTATTTCTTTTCTCCAATTAATTTTGAATTTTAAGTTACTTTTCTGATTTTTCTACTTATTTTTATTCAACTTCTAGTTATTGTTTTACTTTCCACTTATTTTTTTTTAATTTGTAAATATACCTATTTATTTATATTTCAGATTCATGTTTCTTTCCAATTTATCTTCTTACATTTCTAGCTATTTTTCATGAATTTCCGGTCAGCTTGGCACTTTCTAGTGACTTTTTCCCCATTTTTAAAGTAAATCTTTTATTTCGTGGTTACTTTTTAGTTTTCAGTTTTCTTAGTCATTTTTAGTTTTTTTTTCGCTTATTACTTATTATGTTATTATTCACTTATTTATTTTTTCACTTCGTAGTTATTGTCTGACTTTCTAGTAACTTTCGCGTAATTTCAAAAGACGGAATTTCAATTAGGCTCTACTCTTTTTTTGTTACAAAAAATATGCCAGAAACAAATATTTTTTGAAGTTCAAAACAATACTGATAATATATTTATTGCTTTCAATATGTCTAAATATTTTAATATAAATTGTAATATGAATTTTTTTCTTATATTCTATATTGTTTTCCTTAAATTTGTAGTTTTTTTATCCACTTATAGTTATTTTCTTCACTTCCTAGTTATTTTACTTTTTAGTAATTTTCACGTAATTTATACAGCGGAATTTCAAATGACGAAATTCGAATTATACTCTACTTTTTTTTTACAAAAAATATACCAGAAACACATGTTTTTTGAAGTTCAAAGAAGCACTGAAATATATGAATATAACTGTTAAAGATTCTATCGCAGATTCAGATTTTTTGAAAAATATTTTGTTTAATTGTTATTAACCTCAAAAGTTAATAAATAATATACAAATAATTAGACATCTTTAACAATAATATAGAGACTAAGAATTTCATTATTTCTTACAATCTGGATTTACAAGAAATAAATTCATAAATTTCATAAAAATTTGAACAAACACCAATAAATTAGGTTCACCAAAAATAGTCAAATAAGACCAAATTTAATTTATTTTTTAAATTTCGAGGTTAATAACAATTTAACAAATTTTTGTCTAAAAAATCAGTGACCACAAAGTTGTTGTAAATATGAATTTATTAAGTTTTAAATTTAAAAAAGAACAACTTTTAAATCGGTTAATTATTAGAGGCTGGGGACATTTTTAAACAGCAAATTACAGATTCTGATCTCTGTGCGCATGCGCGAGGTCGATCGCGTCATAAATCTTTGCAACCTTGTCAAAAATTATTATTCCGCATCGCAATTTAGAATATTCCGTTACAATTTTAACCCAAATGTCTCGTGAATTTCAAAACTATTAATTTAAAAAAAAATAACTTAAAGGGGAACCCTCATTTAGACGTTCGAAAAATATGTAATTTTTGGGATTTTTTTCGGGTAAAATAACTTTTAATGTTTTGTAATTTATAGGGTAATTTAATACATACACTGTTAAAAATTTCTACCAGAATTTACTAGTTTTAGAATGCTAGTTTTTTCTGGTCACATGTGACAGAAAATTCTGTTACCTTGTCAGAAATTTAACATAATCTTATTGATTCTGCGTATGCGCGAGGAGGATTGTGACAGAAATTTCTGTCCCGTGTATCAGAATTTATTTTCTGTACTGACATACAGAAAATTCTGTTACAAATGTAACATAAAAGTGTCGTGAATTTCAAAATATTTTTAACAGTGTATCTTGACAGTTTACAAAATCTAAATCTGAATTAGTGGTTTTCTACTAATAAATTATCGAAAAGTGAGCTACTATAAAAATAGTAAGAATTTTACTAATTTTTAGTAGAAAACAACTAAGAATTAGTAGAAGACTACTAATCTTGTAGTAGAAAACTACTAATTAAATTAGTAAAAAAATCTACTTTTTTGAAAAGTAAAGTTTCACTATTTCAATTAGTAGTTTTCTACTAAGAATTAGTAATTTTCTACTAAGAATTAGTAGTTTTCTACTATATGAATTAGAGAAAAATGAGCCATGAATTTGACTAATTCATAGTAGAAAACTACTAATTCTTAGTAGAAAACAACTAATTCAGATTTAGAGAGATGGTACCTCATTTTTGCTGTGTACATTCTAGCCCTCTTAATATTTTTCTAAAACAAAAAACCAAATGGTTTTTTAAACTTTATGGTAATAGCTTCTATGTGACATTTCTGGATTTTAAAGAAAATGTCGAAATTGAATTTTTCTACCCAGTTTTATAGTAAAAGTGATTTTCCATGAAAAACAATTGACTTTAAAATTCCAAAAAAATATAAATGAATATGTAACTTCGTAAATAATCCAGATATCGACTTGAAAATTTGAAGGTATATTCTTGAATAGTTGTAGAATCGTTTAAAATTATTTCCAAAAACTTTATTTTTTTGACCCGATAAATGAGGGTACCTCCTTAAGGGGTTACATGGGTTTTAAACTTCAAAAATTCAATCTTTAAAAAATTTGTTTATTTAATAGTACAACATGTCAAGAATATTTTCCCCAAGTTTTAAGATAATCTGATTAAAACTCTAGATGAAAGAGAGAGACAGAAAGAGAATTTGGAATTTTCTCTCATTATATTCGACTGGCACACAATGGTCTGAAATTAAAAAATATCGTGTCCATCACTCTAAATTTAGAAAATTTATAATTTCATATCTCCAATCAGCAAGTATCAATTGTTTATTTTTCATGGGTAACAAAAATTCCTGCAGAATCCTGAAAAATCCGACTTTTTGTACCTTCAACTTTAATTGCTTTTTTCTCAAAACTCGATTTTTGAAGACAGTAGACCCAATTTCTTGAAAACTAATGTTTTTTTTTAAAATTTGGTACACTTCTTGTCAATAGCATTGACTTGTGCAGAAACGAAGGATTTTTTCTTCTTAATCACAACCAATTTTATAAAGATATATATAGTCAAAAAGTGTGTTAAAAATTGTATTATTTGCATAAACCTCTGCCAAAAATTCAAAAATTTTTTTAAACCCTTCGTTCAGGCACCAGCCAGATTCACCTACTAACAGAAAATTTTTTAATTTTGGATGATGCTATATGGAATTATCATATCCACCGAAGAAACATTTTTTTCCAGTGGTGTTAAAACTTCAGTCCTCAATGGCTTAATTTTTATAATTTTTTACTGAAATTTATAAAATTTGTCTTTCAAATATTGTGTGTTTATGTGATAAAAGGGCTCAACAAATTAATTCTTTTATTACATAAAAAAAAATTATTTAAAAAATGCTTTTTTTTGGCCTTTGAAACCCATGTAACCCCTTAAATTCTCCAATTTACTGATAGAATATACCTTTTTTGGTTACAGGTTATGCACCCGAGAATCAAGAACCAGATAATCAATTCGCCCAAATAGCATCTCTCTCTCGACGCACTTTCAGCAATTACAAGCCCAAATTGAAAGGGAATTATCGCGTAAAAAGAATCTAAAAGTGAAATCCAATCCCGAGAAGATCGAAGAATCAATATTCCTGGAAGTGTCAAGGTGAAAATAGATGATCAAACTCAAATCTGTTCCCGGAGCCGAGAATCGGTGCAGTAGCCTCGTACCCTCAGGGGTACGATAGATTCTTGAGAGCCCCCAGCATCAAGATAAAGTCAGTGAAGTTGCTGCGACAAAATGAGCAGGAACGGGCCTTGCCGTTAGTGGTGGAAACCGCTGTCGCCGTACAAGGGCCTCCCTGGCTAAAAGGGGGCCCCAAACACGGCCCCCCAACAGGCCCAGCAGATGCTCCAATAAACGAGGCATCGTTGCGGGCCAGCAGTTCCGATCGTCGAGAGTCGCTCGACCCGGATAGTCGGGCCAACAAGGCCCGTCGATCCCTGAAAAATCTTCAAGATCGATCAGCGCGTCTTGAGCCGCAAGATATTTATCAGACGAGGGGGAATCTTTCGAAAATTGGTGTGGGAGCCTGCCCAAAGAGACGACGCGGCCACTCCTGCCGAAGACACAAGGACAAATGCTCCAATAAAAGCAGATCGCCGGCACCAGTGCACGCTGAAAATTTGCGAGGGAAAACGACCACGGAGAGTTCGCGAGAGCACTCAGAGCCGCCGGAAGTGAATAATCTTCGCGAGTGTTGCGTTTTAGTGAGTCGGGGAGAATCAAGTGAGCGTCTCGTTGCCGAGAGCAATAGTGCGGGCTGGACCAACAATCTTTCCTGGAGGAACAACATTCCGTGGACAAATAATAATATTGCGCGAGTTGAACCTGTTTTGGTGCATGAGGAGAATAGTGAGTGGATTGTGAGGTGTCCGTCTTATCGGGAAAGCAATATCATTAGGCCCAATAAGCGCCTCGGCAAATTTGCCAAGATCATTGACAACTCGAACGAGGCTATTAAGGACGTTAATAAGAAGGTACTGGCAATGGCGAAGGCAATGACTCCAACCTGGTCACTTAGACTGCTGGGTGTTAGTTGTGGCTCGGTGGTTTGTGCCTGGGGACTCCTGCTGATCCTGTCAGTTCTGGGTGGCGCCACTCACAACACGGGAATCGGAAGCTTTGGCCTCGGCACCTTGGCCGAAGATAATTCCAACAATCCAAAATGTCCTTGGGCCTGTAGCTGCGGGGGACAGAATATCGATTGCTCCTTTCGTGGACTCACTCAAGTTCCGGGGGATCTGGCTGCCTTGGAATCCGGCGAAAAACTGTAAGTCTCATTTATTATTCATGCATTGGTCGAGTTGAGCTTAAACTGTAATTAGCTCTGATTGTTATTTATTATCGCTCGGCAAAATAAGAGCGTGAAACTAAACAGGTGTTTATCTTTGTCGGGTTTTGTATTAGTGTGAAGACAGGTTATATGTTTATTGTTTGCGCTTTAGTCGGGACGGTGTGAAGTTATCGCTAGGTCAGAATTCGCCAAATCAGCGCACGCATAGAGAAAAACAGATTTTTCTTTTTTATTTATTTATTACAAAGAAAGTTCCTAGGGCTATACGTTGCCCTTCAAGAAACAAAATACAAAAGCATTTAATATAAAAGTAAATAATAACATTTAAATGTAGACTTGATGTAAATATTGAGTAGACAGTAGCTTACAATACGTTCGGATTGATTATGTTAAATTCTAAAAATGTTTCTACCAAACGAAATTTTTTTTACAAACGTTATTACAAAATAAAATTTTTAGAAACTTTTTAAATAAAAGCTTATATTTCTTAAATGAGTTTTCCGATTTAAGTGTATGTACTTTAAATAGAATCAAAAAAGATAAAACAGACTTCCACTTACAATCCGAAAATTTAAACAAACCTATTTTTTCATAATTTGTTTCTAAATTGTTTAAAAACAATAAATTCTTTCAATGTTCTAGATCTTTTAAAAAAATTCAGGGACTTCTATGAAATTTTAGCATATTTTTGGGTTCCTACTGTGCGGTCTAGAGAATACTTGGGAATTTTAGCAATATTTTTGTGTTCCTACGGGAGACCTAGGGTCTTCTGGGGAATTTCGGAATTATTGTTCGTTCCTATAGGGCAGTCTAGGTACTTGTAAAGGAATATTGGCATATTTTTGGGTTGCTAAAAGGCGATCTAGGGAACTCTAGAGAATTTAGCCATTATTTTTAGGTTTCGACTCAGCGGTCTAGATACTTTTTAGGAATTTCGTCATTATTTTGGGTTTCTACGGGGGACCTAGCGACTTAAGGGGAAATTTGCATTACTTGAATTTCCTACAAGTAGGCCTAGAGAATTTTAGGGAAATTTTTCATTATATTTAGGTTTATATTAGGGGATCTAGGGACTTCTAGGGATTTTTTGCATTATTTTTGGGGTTCCTACTGGAGGGGCCTAGGGAATTCTAGAAAATTTTTGCATTATTTTTTGGTGCCTCCGGGGGATCTAGGCCCCTAGAGACTAGGGGGTGTAGGGAATTCTAGAAAAATTTTGCATCATTTTTGGGTTCCTACTGGTCAGTTTAGGACTTCCTGCAAATTTTGGCATTGTTTTTGGGTTCCTTTGGGGGCCCTAGGGACTACTAGGGAATTTTGCATTTTTTTTATTTCACACAGTGCGGCCTAGGGACTTAAGGGGGATTTTGCATTTCTTCAGGTTCCTACAGGGAGGACTAGAGAATTGTAGGGAAATTTTTCATTTTTTTTGGGTTACTACTGGGGGATCTAGGGACTTCTAGGGAATTTTGCATTATTTTTTGGGTTTCTACTGGAAGGTCTAGGGAATTCTAAAAAACTTTTGCTTTATTTTTTGGTCCCTCCGGGGGATCTAGGCCCCTAGAGACTACTAGGAAATTTTGCATTATATTTAGGTTTCTATCGGGGGATCTAGGGACTTCTAGGGAATTTTGCATTATTTTTTGGGTTTCTACTGGAGGGTCTAGGGAATTCTAGAGTATTTTAGGGAAATTTTTCATTATTTTTGGGTTACTACTGGGGGATCTAGGGACTTCTAGGGAATTTTGCATTATTTTTTGGTTTTCTACTGAGGGGTCTAGGGAATTCTAGAAAATTTTTGCTTTATTTTTTGGTCCCTACGGGGGATCTAGGCCCCTAGAGACTACTAGGGAATTTTGCATTATATTTAGGTTTCTATCGGGGGATCTAGGGACTTCTAGGGAATTTTGCATTATTTTTTGGGTTTCTACTGGGGGGTCTAGGGAATTCTAGAAAATTTTTGCTTTATTTTTTGGTCCCTCCAGGGGATCTAGGCCCCTAGAGACTACTAGGGAATTTTGCATTATATTTAGGTTTCTATTAGGGGATCTAGGGACATCTGGGAAATTTTTGCTTTATTTATAGGGTTTCTACTGGGGGTCTAGGGAATTCTAGAACAATTTTGCATTATTTTTGGGTTCCTACTGGCCAGTTTAGGACTTCCTGGAAATTTTGTCATTGTTTTTGGGTATCTTTGAGGGCCCCAGGGACTACTAGGGAATTTTGCATTATTTTTTATTTCACACAGTGCGGTCTAGGGACTTAAGGGGGATTTTGCATTTCTTCAGGTTCCTACAGGGAGGACTAGAGAATTTTAGGGAAATTATTAATTATTTTTTGGTTATTACTGGGGGATCTAGGGACTTCTAGGGAATTTGGACGTAATTTCTTGTTTCTACAGGGTAACCTTAGGAGTTCTAGGGAATTTAGCATTTTTTATATTTCGTACAGTGCGGCCTAGGGACTTCTAGGGAATTTTGGCATAATTTTTGGGTTCCTACAAGGAGGTCTAGAGACTTATAGGAAATTTTTCCAATATTTAACCTCTAAATTAAATTAAATATATTAAAAATTCGTATTTCATGCTTTAAAACCAATCAATTGACCTATATAAAGTTTATATTTTGTCAAAAATTTATAGAATAAATCTCAATTTTAAAAAGAATTAAAGTAATTGATTTTTAAAAAATTAACTTTTTGCTTGCTTCATGAGAAAGGAAATATTTTTGCTGATTTTATTAAAAATTAAATATAATCAATTAGAAAATAACTAGGAACAGGGGAAAAACAATTTGGAAATTACAAAAAACAATGTAAAATGAAAGAATCTGGATATTGAAAAAGCATAACATTTACCCTTTTTTAATATCATTAAAAGTTACTAAAAAGTGAAAGAAACCTACTGAAACGTTAAATAATAAGTAAAAATTTAATAAGAATGATTTAAACATGAAAAAATTATTAATTAAAATTCCATTATTTTATTGAATAAAGTTAATAATCAAATTTTTTAAATACTTTTTTTAAATTTGCAAGAATAACCATGCTTAAAACTTATATATTAAACTGATTTGATTTTCATGACATAAAATATACTTTTTAAAAAGAGAGAGAAATAATTTATCTGTTGAAAAGATAGAACCACTATATATTTGGAAATAAAGCATTTAATTACATAGATAGGGAAGTTAAAAGCATTCCACAATTTCGTATAAAACATAAAACCTTTTTAACGCAAATATTTATTTAATTTTCATACGTCATAAAATAAATGTATACGGGATATTCGCGACTTTTCTAATCAAGATTATTATTTAGTGAAATTAATGCCTCTCTGTAATAAAACTGAAAATTTGTTAAAAATGAAAATTTATTCGTACATTTGTTGTTTTACTATATGTATATATAAAAATTTCTTTTTCTAAACAAGAAAAGAAAATACTTAATACGACTTCGACTGGACGTTCTTCCCTCTTTGTTGACTTATTTTATCGTCGAGGATTAGCACGAGTTTCTCACCAGATGGATCTGTATTACTTTTTTATGACTTAAATGCACGATTTATCAAGGTGCCGCTGGCTTTAATGCACAGTCTCAAAGAACTTAACTTTTGTCGGCATTAACTGCATTTTTAAAAACTTGCTCCCAGTCCTGCAAAACAAACTGGTTCTCCATAAATTGATTCCTTGAAAAATTAACGAAAAACCTAGAAGATTTAATCAGAATGAATAATTAAGTGCTCTTTTTGTTTGTATCTAAAAGACCATGAAATACGGGGGAAAATGACGTTTTTTTAGCATCACCAACATAAATATTTCACTCTCGAAATTAATTATAAATCAGATTTTTCAGTTTTATAAACAAAAAGTAAGCTTTTTAACTTAATTAAATTAAATTTTTATAAAAATAATAACTGAAAGCAATTGAAGATGCAACATTGTAAAATTTTTTTTACATTAGAATATTTTTATGACATTTATTGAAGATATAAAAGTATGTCATTTATAAAATTCATGTAAATGTAGTTTAGAAAACTTGTTCGAAAATTATTAACAAGTTTCATATTTTCATTTTATAGAATACAAATTTTGAAATAAACTTAAGGACATAAAATGATGTTTATTATTTCAGAAATGATTTCAATTTTTATGGAATTTTGATAATTCCAGTTTTTGGAATATATAAATATACCTACAAGTATCTAAATAAAGTATTGGCAAAACCGTTTCTTTCAAGGCTGGGTTTTCTTAGAATTACAATAATTTTTAGTAAATGCCTATGTTATAAAAAACTTTTAAGAAATTCATTCATTGTTTTTTCAAAAATTGCTACAAAAATTTCCCATAAATTTCTGTACGAAATTTCATAAAATTATCTTTTTTTTGCATATTTTTTATGAAGTTTTGGTATAAATTTGTTGGAAAATTTTGTAAGAATTTCTTATAGGCTTTTTTCATAGAATTGTTTCACGTGGATAAATAAAAAAAAGTATTAACTATTACCTGTACACTGCAAAAATAGGTGTCTTAAATTGTTCAAAAATGTCTTAAATTAAGATATTTTTCGTGTCTTAGACACCAAGAGTATCTCAATTTAAGGAATTTTTGTCCAATTTAAGACATTTTTTTCCAATTTAAAACACCATGTTATTGCAGTGTACTTTGTAAGTTTAAAGAAGTGAATTATTTATTTAAAAAATCAGTAGATTGTTACATAAAAGTTATTAAAAAAGGAAGTTAAAAATTAATTAACAACTTTGACTTTCACTATGATCGTGAAAAAAAAGGAATTTATTGAAAAAGGGAAAAAATAGGATTCGATAAAAAAGGAAAGGAACTGTGATCCCTGATATTAAAAAAATATCACAGAACCGATAAACTTTTTCCATAATTGATAAATTTGTCAGAAATGACATATTTTTATGATAATTTTTAGGGAAAGAGTTATGATTAACCACTTTCTCTATAGAAGAAATGGAATTGAATTAATTCGTGGGGTTGGGAGGCGAGTAGGCTTGAGCGGCATAGTGTATTATTTGTCTTGGTTATACGCTTCATTTCCTCTAAAAACAGCATGTCGACAGCCCACAGCGAAGGGTCGACGGAAGAACGCATGTTGTTTTCACGTGAAACGAACTGCATAATAAGGCGGTGCCCAGTGGTACTAAGCTTCTTTCACAGTCTTTACCATTCGTGATGATACGTGAAAAACGTGCGTCTAGAGTCAAAAGTACACACTCCTTTCATCACTTTTTACCTCTCTCTCAAAAAAATACTTTCTTCTCCACTGCACAAATTCACTGCACTTTAAAGACCATCAATCTTTTTATTCCCCAAGAATTTCAGATGCAATCTTCCTCAAATACCACTTATCTTGTTTTTTTTTATCTCTATATCAAACTTTTCATTTCCTTTTACGGGTGAAATCTGTAATTATGTTCACAGAACAGGACTCGGATGACGTTACTGACTTTTTCTGACTTTTTTATATAGAAAATGCCAAGTTTTTCGTCTTTTATAATAAAAGTTATTACACACTTTTCTTTTACGAATTTTTCAAGTATTTTTTTTTAAGTTTTAGATCTCGGATTGTACTACTTTATCTTTATTTTTCACTTCTTTCAGTAAATTTAGGTTTTTAAGTACATAGATTTCATTTTTTCAATTTTTATGAGTTCAGATCTTGAGAATTTTGTAACTTCATATTTTCTTAGTTGCACTTCTATTATTTGACTAGAATTGAAAATTGTGTACATATTTTTTTACCTTTTCTATTTTTTTAAAAACATTTTAGTAATTTTGCTTCCTCATCTTTGTTCGTTAAAATTTTTGATTTTCCAAAAATAATATCTTAATTTGGACACAGGGGTTTTTAAAAACACCCAAGAAAATTTCTTTAACGACCATTTTTAAAAAAAAATTGTCCTTTTTTGACAAAAAAAATTTTCACGCTACAAATACAACTTAATTCTTCAAAAAACCACTTTGTCTCAAAAGGAATCGATTAGCCCATATAAAAATATAATTTATCAAAAAATTGCATAATAAATTATGATTTTTAGTTTTTTGACATTTAAAATTCTTTTTTTTTTTTTTAACGAATGTTTCTTTAGAATTTCCTGGAAAAATATTCCAAATTAAAAATCGAACTAATTGGTCTATATTAAGTATATATTTTCTCGGAAATTGATAGAATTAATGGCTATTTTTATTTTCAAATTTTAACAAAATTGGAATTTGCTTTTTCTACATTTTTTTAATCTTATTCTCTTTCTATTAATTTCAAAGAATATTACTCACACATAAAATTCCAAACACGTACTTTGATCTAAACACTGAAAAATTTGGGGACAATGTAAAATGTTCTTTATGAAAAAAAAAACCTCGTATTTACCATATCCACCCCAAAAATGTGTCTATTGTGTACAATTTCCTTTATTAATGATAAATATGTCAAGATAGTTGCGATAACAGACAAAGGGACAAAGCAAAGTGGATGACAGAACAGTTATGTTACATTCTTTGTTACGATCTAGTTTCTTTGAGGTCTTTTTTCAGTGAAACGTGCCTTATCAGCAATAAATCCGGTAGCATTTAATATGCCATAATGTAGCAAGTTTTGAATATATATCAAGAAACATACCCAGAACGCTTATAGTGTTAGTGAAGGAATGTTATAGGGAAAACATATAGTATCGAGCTTGAGTTCGCTTCTTGTTTACTTTTCTCCAAGTGTTTATCTAGCTTAATCGAAAAATCATAAGTGCCCTTCTTCGAGACAATACACCCCGCAGAAATTGAGATTCGAGACTAAACTAAAACGGAAGCTATAATTGCTTAAGAACGCAAATACCAGAATCGCAACAATTACTTCAGGACCCACTCTGCACCCAAGTGGAAATTAAAAATTCAATAGACAGTTATATGTCGGGGAAAATGGCTGAAAAGATAAGATTTTAAAAATTGTTTCAAGCCACTTAGATGTATCATTCTTTGAAGATAGGAACTTAAAAAATTAATTTAAACGCCTAAGCAAAGAAACTTAAAATGATTATCGCTTCTTCGACGACCAAAGTTAACGACCATAAATATAATGGTTCCATTAGCGTTGCTCGACCAGAAAAAAACACGATGTCTGACATGTTTTAAAATTTTGTGGTTACCTTGCTACCGACTCAGCATTCCCAAACAAACAAACTATAGTGATCAATGATCTCTGCGGTTCTCATTTTCCAGTTCCCAAAAATTATTTTCACTATTCGAAACAATAGTTTCTTTCAGCTTTACTAAACATTGGATTACAAAAGAGAAAAATCCAACTATAAATTAAAACACAAAATAAAATTTAAATCTAGAACCTAAATCTATGAAAAGAGAAAGACCCCAAATCGTAAAAAGAAATAAAATTTGATTCCGTTTCGTAATAATGAATACTTAAAAGGAGAGGTTTAAGTATAACCAAAAAGGAAATATGAGAAGAAAAGTATTAACAAAATAAAAAATTGTGAGGCTTATCGAACAGAGAATCAATTGTGCGTGTCCGCAGGTCGTCAAAACAAGCATCACGTGCTTAATTCGTTGAAAATTTTGACGTCACTATATACTACTTGTAGGGACGGTTGGAGAAGCAAGAAGCTATTCGATTCGAATTTACTCATGTAAAATTTCTCCGAGTGTAAATTTAAACATGTATACTCATTTGTCTGCATGTTTCTTAGATTTAGATGGACCAGATAGAAGAGTGAAGTTGGACCTCTGTCCATCTAGTTGGTTAAACGCTGTCTCTCGTTATCTCTGCATCAGTTACACTATAAACGTCCAGGCAAACAGGTACATACAGTGACTCTCATGCCACATCCGTCATCGATAGTCACGAACCAGATACATTTACCGTGAGAAAAATTTTTCATCTTCCAAACCATTAATCCTAGATCTAAACTAGTTTTACCAACTGGGAAACTTTCCTTTCATCAAAAAGTTGCTCCGGAAACATTTTTTCATCAAAAGTTGATTTTTATAAAGATCTTTTACCAGTGATAAAAGGTCAACGAGTATTTGTCGATTAGTTTCCAATTGACTTTTCTTAAATTCGATATAATCTCAAAGAGAGGAAAAAGTTGATGAAAATGAAAAAAAAAGAAGTTTGAAATAGTTCCAAGTATCGACGAATATTCGAATAATTGGACATTTAAAGGCATTTGGCAAGCTTTTATTTTCAAAGGACTGAAAAAGTCGAAATTCGACATTTGGAAAACTTCCAATCTATTATCAAGGTTTAAAAAATGTGATTATAATCACTCTCTGTCTTATAACCTTTTCTGAATTTTCTAAAACGTTAAATTTCTGTCTAAATTTGGAAATGTTTAAATTATTGAAATACCCACCTGGAATTAGAATCGTATGATTCAGATTTAACATGTAAAATTGCAAATTTTGCAAATTAATTGGAAAAAAATTATGAAATCAATTAAAAATTAGAAAAAGTAATTTAAAATTATCATGGAAATGTTTTCAAGATAAAGAAAATAATTTAAATTTGAGAAAAATACTAGAAAATCTTGAAAATAAATTGAAAAAAAAAGGAATAATGAAAAATAAGAGAAGATAATTGAAAACAGGAAGAAAAATGATTAAAAATTGAGATAAATAATTTAAAATTGAAAAAAAATCATTAAAATTTGAGAAAATAATTGAATAAATTCCAGAATATATTTAGAATAAAGGAAAGTTAAAGAAAATTTCTAAAAATATAATACGTATAATTTTTAATTATTGTCAGATACCTAAATAGTTTAAAAGTTTGGAAATTATAAAACAATGAAAAAACTTTGAAAATTAAAGGAAATAATTAAAATTTAAGAAATTAATTCAGAAATTATGAAAATTGAATAAAGTAATGGAAAAATATTATAAATAATTAAACATTGAATGAATTAATTGAAATATCAGAAAAATGGTTTAAAATTTTTGAAATTATAAACAAGAATAATTATAATTGAAAATTGAAGGAAATAAGGAAAATTTGAGAAAAATACCTACAAATCTTAGAAAATAATTTTACAAAATGAGAATAATTAAAAATTGGGGGGGGGGGGGGGGGAATATTTAAAAAATAATTTTAAAATATGAAACTTGAAGAAAATAATTGAAATATGATAAAAATAATGATAAGTTAAAAAAAAATTAAGAGAAACAATTGAAAAAAGTACAGAATTGTTTTAAATAAAAAAAAAAATAATTGAAATTTGAGAAAAATACACTTGGAAATTTTAGAAATTAATTTTAAAAAATGAGAGACTAACTAAAAATTGGAGACAATATTTGAAAAATGCTAAAAAGAATTGAAATTCACTATAATTTATAACAAATTTTTGAAATTATGAAAATAATTTAAAATTAAAGAACATATTTGAAATTTTAGAAAAATTCTTAAAAATCTTAGAATATGATAAAAATAATTAACAATCAAATAAAGTAATTGGAAAATGATAACACTGATTTTAGATTGAAAAAAATAATTGAAATATGCCGAAAATAATTAAAGGAGAAAAAAAATTGAATTCTGATGAAAATAATCTGAATATAAAAAATTGAAAACCGTAAATAAAATTTGAGAGGAATAATTGAAAAAATCATAGAATATATGTTTAAAAAAATAAAATAATCACAAAATTACTTAAAAATTCTCACTTGAGTAGAAAAAAATTGATGAAAATAATAGAAATTTCAGATAAATAATTGCAATTTTTTAAAATTATGCTAAAATAATGAAAATAATTAGAAATTGATAAAAATAATAGAAAAATTGCTGAATTTATTTTCAAGCGAAAAAAAATAATTGAAAAAATTAAATAATATACGTTAAATAAAGAAAAAAGTTAAAGAAAATTTTAGAAAAATACTTAAAACTTTCAGAAGTTAATTGAAAAAAAAAGAAAATAATGAGAAATTAGAGGAAATAAATGAAAAAGATTAACATAATTGAGAATTGAAGAAAAAAATTTATAAAATATTATAAATAATTGAAATTTGAATGAAAAATTCGAAATATCGGAAAAATAGTTTAAAATTTTGGAGATTATAAAACAAATGAAAAAATTAAACATTGAAGGAAATAAATTTTGCTGGAAGGTAATTGAAAACTGATTTTAAAATTTGAAACTTGAAAAAAATAATTGAAATATAATACAAAACAATGATAAGTTGTAAAAAATAAATCACATTTGAGTAAAATAATTGAAATCGTTACAGAATTTTTTTAAATAAAAAAAAAATTGAAATTTGAGAAAAATACATAAAGATCTTATAAAGTAATTGAAAAACATGAGAATATCTAAAAATTGGAGAAAAGAATTGAAGAAAGATAAAAATAATTGAAATTAACGATAATAAAATTTTTGGTCATCATGAAAAGAAATGTAAACAATTAAAAATTCAAGAAAATAATTGAAATTTTAGAAAAATACTTTAAAAAAATTAGAAAATAATTTTAGAAAATGAGAATAACAATTTCAATCGAAGGAAACAATTGAAAAATGATCAAATTGATTCAAAATTAAAAAAAAATCGCAGAATAATTGAAAATTAATGTAAATAACTAAAATTTCAGATAAATAATTGAAATTTTTGAAAGTTATGTTTAAATAATGAAAATAATTAGAAATTGAAGCAAATAATAGAAAAATTGCAGAATTTATTTTTAAGCAAAAGAAGATAATTGCAAAATCGTTTAAAACTTGAAAAATTGATGACAATAATCAAAATTTGAGATAATAACTGAAAATTAAGGAAAAAAAATTAAAAATAATGAAAATATTAAAAAAAGGAGAAAATAATTTCAAAATAATAAAAAGAAATGAAAACTGAACAAAATAATTGAAAATTGAGATATATATTTGAATGTTCAGGAAATTAATTCTGAAATTATGAAAATGATTAAGAATTGAAAATAATAATTGCAACAAGTGACTCTTATTTGCAAAGAAATGTTACTTGTTTGTTCAAAATTAATCTGTTTGTAGTCTATGAAATTGTAATTTATTTGATATAATAATCATGAATGTTTGATTCGTGATGCATCACAACTGAGTTTTATATATTTATTAAAAAATAATTATTTTATAATTGTCGTTTTAATTTTTAACACAAATCATCAGTTTTCTTCAAATATATAAATAAATCATTGTCGCAGTACCATAAAATTGTATTATATTCCAAAAACAGCATTGCTTCACTTTCTTGAAAGTACCGTATAAAACGAAAAAATTGACGGTGTAAGTTTACTCAAATGTGAAAAAGTTTTTAAAGCGTAAAAAGTGTTAAAAGGCGGTGAAAACGCGAGTGGCCAGAAGCCAAGGATTTGGAGCGAAATAATTTTATTTTCCGTTCTACAATTCAATGGTTCAATTGTGAAGGATAATAAAGGATATAAAGGAAGAAAGGTGGAAATAATGAAGCGATGTTATGTGAATAATCGATGGTTGATTGCGCGTTAATAAATCCGTGGACTATATATACAGGTATATATGTGTTTATATATTAGGTGAGTTATTAATGGATGAAATTAACATACAATTAATATGCGAGCCGCAATCGATGAGGAAAAAAATAGAGAATAATTAAATGGTTGAAATACATATTATTAGTGTGGTTGGCATGTTACGGAACCAATTAGGATATTCAGTTTCAAGTTGAATTGCTCTGGTACCGTGAAAAAGCTGCTTGCGACATATATTGTGTGCGCGTGAGGCGCGCGGAACCTTCTGCTATTAATACCTAATGCCTTATTAAGCAGGATTATGAATATTTAAATTCATCCCAACCATCGCGCACAACCCCTCGTTCTCGGGTGAGCCAAGCATGAACACACCGTGTCGGTTTTGAATTTCATGGGATTTGCATCTCCCGATCAACCCTGGCTTCATTTTCGGCGACTCGTTTCCAATGTTTTTGATCTTTTGAAAATTCTTCCGCACTTTGAAACTCAAGTAGACTAACTCGGCACTAGAAGTCAAACGAGGGCTTATTGCATTAGAATTCATTGGAATATTTACTTAACGAGTACGCCCTCACGAATATTCAAATTTTATCAAACTATTAAAACATTTTCTTATTAAACTTTCGCACTATTCTGCGAATTTTAATTCATTAATTTCAAGGCAAATTTTTGTTTTTCTTGCTGTTAATTATACTAGACGTATCAATTTTCATAACTGAAATGGATAATTTGGTTAAAAAGTTATAATATCTCGAAGTTTATTAAGAACCAGGAAAGAAGAAATTTTTGAACAATATACAAATACGAGGGGCTTTAAAAATAACTGCGAAGTGTAACAAGTTACAATTTACTGATAAAAACTACCGACTAAATAATAATTTTATTTAACTAACAATAGTATTGACTAACAATATTATTTCTAACAATATTTAATCCAAATAATATTTACTTCTGATAAATCACACCGCATTAAACAAACTCATTGATAAAAAAATTTTATCACTATCTACACCGGACGCAGAATTGTTTTCCCTTCCTGTTTGTATTTAGGGTAGACTACCATTCTATATAGACCCATTGATTACATTTATTTACTCACTAAAAAAGAAAAATATTGATCCACTTTTATTTGGGCGAAATTTTTATCAGAAAAGTTGTTGTGGTCAGAGGCTATTAGCTAACCCTAAGTTTTTTCCTTTACCTTGAAGTACTCATTACCAGTCACTCTTTAAAATTACTTGCTCATTTATTATTCTATGAAACTGCAGCAAAATGCAAGCGAGCATGCGTATGTTGGGGTGGCTTCAATTCTCTTTTTCTTAGTTTCCTCGCCTTGCTTGAAAGGAAAGAAAGAGAGAAAGAAAGAATAAAAGAAAGGGGTAGACGCGTCGAATCGTGTTAAATATTGATGTCACATTCGAAGAAGCAGGTATATAGCGTCTCTCCTTTGCCAGAATCGCTATCGTACACAACCTTTCTATGCGGAAAAGTTGTAGATTAAGTTACGCGAGTTATGTTTGTCTGTCTGTCAGAAAAATGTTTCTTGAAGAGAATAAGAGATTTTTGTTATTTTTGTGTCAACATGCCTGATGTATCTCGCAAATCAGTTTAATACATTTTCTTTCCATTAATATTATTTTTTTATATCTTTCTCGTACCTTATTTTAGGTACACTGTTAAAAATTTCTGTATTGTGCTTCACATACATGTATATGAAATTCAATTTAACATACAATTATATTAAATTTAATATACATGTATATTAGAATTCATTCAACGTTATGAATTCTCAGATACATTAATAGCAAATTTAATATACAGTATATTAAATTTAGGATAATTTATATTAGATTTAATATAATTCTATTTTAAATTGAATTTTATATACAAGTATGTGAAGCACAATACATAAATTTTTAACAGTGTAGGATGTGCAGATTTAATACGTCCTTTAACTCTCATTCGATTCTTAAACATAACCTTCAATTAAATAATAATAATAATCTCCGTAAACTCCTAAAGTTAGTTAGTATGTATTTATATTTATTCATCTTTTTCTGTCCACGTTTTAAACTCTGAAGTAAAGTTGGTTAGTATTAATATTTATTCATCTTTTTCTGTCCACATTTTAAAATCCAGAGTGAAGTTAGTCCCTGTTATTTTATTTTGTTGTGCTGGGTTTTAATTGTCATTTGTGTTAAAAAAAAGGTTTCGAAAAATGCATTAAAAATATATTATGGTTTTTGAAGAAGTTTAAATTATATACACATGCAATTAATTTCCTAAATTTTCAGTTATTATCTCAAATTTAGATTATTTTCATCAATTTTCCATTATATAACGATTTTTTAATTATTTTGTTTTGCTTAAAAATAAATTCTGCAATTCTTCTTGATTTTCATCAATTTATAATTATATTCATTATTTTGTCATTACTTTTAAAAATTTCAATTATTTATCCGATATTGTAATTATTCTCATCAATTTTCGTTATTTCTGCAAATTTTTAATTATCCTCTTTAATTAAAATTTTTTAAGTAATTTTGTAATTATTATTTTTTTCAAAACATATACTCTATGATTTTTTCAGTTATTTCTCTCAAATTTTATTGAATGTTTTCAATTTTTTATATTTAAATTATATTCAGCATATTTCAATTCTTTTTTTCAATTTTGAATTAATTTTATCATTTTTTAATTATTTTTCTCGATTTTTAATTATTATTCTCTTTTTCTAAGATTTTTAAGTATTTTTCTGAAAATTCAAATATTTTCTTCAATTTCTAATTATTTTCATTTGTTATCAGAATCTCAAACTTTTTTTTTATTAATTATCGTAAATTTCAATTATTTTTAACATTCTTCCAGTCTTTTCTCCAATTTTTAGTTATTCTCATTTTCTAAAATTATTTTCTGAAATTTTTAAGAATTTTTTTAAAATTTCAAAATTTGTTTATTAATTATCGTAAATTTCAGCTTATTTTAGCTTATTTCTTCAATTTTTTTCTCCAATTTTTACACTGAGAAAAATGGGATTAATGGATATTCAAATTTAACATCAATATATTAAAACATAGTATTTAGATATTCAAACTTAATATCCAGATATTAAAATTAATATTTTTTAATATTTAGGATAGTAAGTTTGAATATCCATTTCTCTCAGTGTAGTTATTTTCTTTTTTTTTTTAATTAATTTCTATCTTTATGTCTTATCAAGAAGCGACTGTTTTTTGTCTAAAATTCCTCCTCTTCCTCTACCTGATCCTCCACCCCTTTCTAATCCTCTACCTCTTTGCGACATGATTTTAACAAACAAGACGTACCTAACCTTACTTTCCACGCCACTCTTAAACTTTCACTTTTCTTTCCTTTATTTTTCGTTTAACAAGATTGCAACCATTCACAGTTAAATATAAGCCTTATTGCCACTCAAACACCACACTTTTACAATAATATAACAATTTTGTATTATTTTAAACAACAAAATCACAACGACAATTCGCAACACGCGTCCGTCCATTACCGTGCCATCTAACCAAGTCCAATTTCTATCTTTATGTACTTTTTTCAAATTTCAATTATTTTTTCTTTATTTAAAAAAAATTCTGTAGTTTTTTCAATTATCACACTTAAATGGCATTAATTTTTTACAACTTATTATTATTTGTATCATATTTTGATTATTTTCTTCAAGTTTTAAAAATTAAAAACATTTTTCAATTATTTTCCAAAATTTATTTTCTTCAATTTTTAATTCTTTACACTGAGAAAATAAGTTGACTAAATACAACCAATTTTTGATTAAATTTAGCAGAGAGAGGTTGTTGATATAGCACCTGCAAAGCACTTAATTGATTTTAGCAGAGCATATGCTCCGGTATCCTAGAAGTTTGATTGTCATCGCCGGTGTTTTGTTTGTTTTGTGCCGAGGAACCCTAACCTAGAAATAAAGCTGCTTGGCTAGAGGCTTATTTTCTCAGTGTACATTTGTTTCATAATTTCAAAAATTGTTAACTATTTATCTGACTTTTCAATTCTTTCATTATTTATATTATTTTCTTCAATTTTCCATTACTTTCGTTCTTTTTCTCGTTCTTTTTTATAGTTGCCAAAAAGTTTGTACTTATTTCTCTTTAATTAAAACTTGATCTGTTCAATTTTTAATTATCTTTTCTTTTTTCATTTATTTTCTCTAATTTTTAAATATATTTATTTATTTATTTATTTATTTACATATATTTATTTATTTACATATATTTATTTACATATATATACGGGCATTATTTATGCCCATTTGTACAGAGTACTATTAATAATAACAATAGGGTAAGATACGTAATTGACCGCAATTGTCATTGATTACTGCTGACTAAAATTAAAGTACGCAGTTTTCTTATAAAGGCAATTAATGAGTTGTCCAAAAAATTAATATTGTTGTGGAACTGATTTGCCTCACGACATTTTTAATTATTTTTTTTTATTTCAATGAACTTCTGAAAGTTTTAAGTATTTTTCTCAAATTTTGTTTAACTTTCCTTTATTTAAAATATTTTTATGATTGTTTAAATTAGTTTCCCTAATTTTTAATTGATTTGGTATTTTTTTCAAATAATTTGCAAAATTTGCAATTATTTTGTTTAAATTCAATTATTTTTTGCAATTCTTTTTAATTCTAAAATATTATAAATTTTGTTCTAAATAAATATTTATTTTATTTTTATTAATTGATTTTTAAATATTATATTTAAAATATTTATTTCTTCTTATTAGATAAATAGTATTTACCGATTTTTTATATTTATTATTGTATTTTATAATTTTAAAAATGTATGAAAAACTAATCGCGCGCTTGCACGCGTTTTATTTTCTAGTTTCTTAGTAATAACACTAATTTACATTGTAAAACGTAAATTTCATATTGAAAATTCATTTTAATAATCAAAAGGTCAAGTTCAATACTAATTGAATAAAATTTAATCCTTATTAACTCAAATCGGAATTTTATTTTTCTCAAGGTAGAAGATAAACAAAAAACACAAAACACTGTGTTAAAAATTAAAATAATTTTGAGTTTTCCGTATGGGACATGTCATTTATGTTAAATTTAACAGAAAATTTTTAACTGTTACAGCATTGATAGCGTCCTTGCAACAGTAGATATTTGCTTTTAATTTGAGATATATAAACTGTAAAACAAGTATTTATCCGTAATCACATTTGTTCATATTCTTGCAAATATAATCGATTCATTAAGAAAACGCACTGTAATCTATAATATTTAAACAACATATTAATCGAATTAAGATTCATTTGACATTTTTTGTCAGAGTTGCCAGCGGGAGGAGGTTTATGCCTCCCACCACGGCGCCTAGCTCCGCCGAACACATGCAAAGCTTATTGCCGCGGTTGCCTGTCGGTGTGATGAATTTTCGTTTTCTGCTTGAAACGGAGGATTCTAACCTAAGCTGAGCGCTAACGGCGCAAAATTCAAACTCGAAATTTAAAACGTCGAATTAATTATTATTTATTTAATTAATATTTGAATAAATTTAGTTGTAATAATTAAATAAATGTGTAACCACATAATAAATGTAATTAAATAATATGTAAAATTGTGTAAAATAGCTTAAATAATATTAAAAGTTTTCGTCTTAAAAGTTATTCACAAATTAATTTTTTATAATTTCTCAAAAGTATTTTAAATACTTATTAAATTTCTAAAAATAAAATAAATCAGTTTCCAATTTGTTCGAACTTTTTAATTGATTCAAATTTAAATGCATAATAATTATGAATAATATTAATTATTTTCCATAAACACAATAATCCTTTTTTTAATTCTTACAGGATTTCTAAAAGATTTCACTGTTTTGAAAATGTTTAATTTTCATTTCTATAATTTCTTATTTTTACAAAATTAGAATTTTTCTTTTCTTTTACTTTTGATATTTTTTAATTATTTATTTTAGAATTTTCTTTAATTTTCTTCTGTCTATATGAAAATTATTTAATCAGGATTGCTACGTTTTCAAAAGTTGAAAATTCAACGACTTTTCCAGGTTTTCCAGACCATTTTTCTTAAAATTCCATAACCAAATATAAAATAATTAACAATATATATTAAACTTTGCATAATTTTTTGCAATTTTCAAAAATTTTATTCATTCTTTTTTTCTTTAATTCCTTCTAAAAGAATTCTTAAATTTAAAAACAATTTAAATTATCATCTTATTTACTTTCTTAATTTAAAATAAATATCCGTAAATAGTTTAATTTCTTGAAAAAATTTTCTACTTTTTGTTTACATTTTTTCATCTGTCAGTGTTTCATTCTTGTGTTGTTTCTTTAATTTTTTCTTCATTTCTTTAATAATGTCAATGACATTTTTTATTTAAAAAAATTTTCTTATTTTTTTACTATACTGTTTTCTTATACTTTTACGTTCTTGTATTTTTCCTGCTTTTACCTAACTTTCTTAATTTTGCGATCATGTAAATTTAAAGATATTTGTTTGAAATTTTCTCATTTATTTGACACATTTTATTTGATTTTGATTAAAAGTTTTATTCTTCATTATTTCATATTAAAAGTTCTCAGTTTATAAAATAAACTACTTGCAAATGAACATTTGAGATTTTTTATACTGATTAAATTTTAAAACAATCAATTTTTGGTTTAAATAAAAGAAATCCGATTTAAATTTAAAAAAAACGTATTTTTTTAAAAATTTTTTTAAAATTTTTTTTAAAAAAAATCATGATTTTTATCAGCTTTGATTAAAAATCTGTAACAACAAAAGTGGAGCGATTTTTACAACTTAATTTAAGTTAAGTTATAACTGGATTTTAAATTAATTAATTTTAATTTTTAAGCCGACTTTTAAAAATTTCAAAAAATCATACGTATAGAATATTATATAGAAATTAACTGTGCAAAATTACTAAATTATAAAATAAAATAAATAAGAAGAAACAATAATAATAATAATAATAACAGCATTAAAAATATTCTATATAATATTCTAAACGTATGATTTTTACAAATTTTTAAAAGTCGGCTTAAAAATTAATTAAGGTATTAATATATTAAATTAGCACACAGTTTAGTTTTTAATTTTTAAAAATAAGAACAAAAGGAAATCCCACACCTATCAAATATTGTTTTTAAATTTTGAAGGATAAATTTGTTATAGTTGGATAAAAAATTTTTCTTAAATAAATAAATATAATAATATAAAAAAAATCAATTAAAGAAGATACTTTTAAAAGAGAAAAAAAAATTAAATTTTTTTTCTTCTAATTAATAAAATATAAATTAATATTTTAATTAATATTAATTTAAAATCCAGTTATTACTTAATTTATATTAAGTTGTAAAAATGGCTCAATTTTTGTTGTTATAGATTTTTAATCAAGGCTGATAAAAATCATGATTTTTTTTTAAAAATTAAAAAAAAAATACGTTTTTTTTAAATTTCAATTGGATTTTTTTATTTAAATCAAAAATTGATTGTTTTAAAATATAATCAGTATGTAAAATCTCCAAATGTTTATTTGTAAGTAGTTGATTTTTTAAAGTGAGAACTTTTAATAAGAAATAATGAAGAATAAAACTTTTAATCAAAATCAAATAAAATATGTCGAATAAATTAGAAAATTTCAAAAAAATATCTTCAAATTCACATGATCGAAAAATTAAGAAAATTAGGTAAAAGCAGGAAAAAACAAGAGCGTAAAAATATAAGGAAACAGTCTATTAAAAAAATGAGAAAATTCTTTTAAATAAAAAATGTCATTGACATTATTAATGAAATGAAGAAAAAATTAAAGAAAAAACACAAGAATGAAACACTGACAGATGTAAAAATATATAAAAAAGTAGAAAATATTTTCAAAAAATTAAACTATTCACGGATATTTATTTTAAACTAAAAAAGTAAGTAAGAAAATAATGAAAAAATTTTTTTAATTTGAGAATTCTTTTAGAAAGAATTAAAGAAAAAAAGAATGAATAAAATTTTTGAAAATTGTAAAAATATATCAAAAGAAGAAAACTTTTATTAAATAGAAGAACGATTTTAAAATAGGAATATTTCGTACAAAATTAAATTGACGAAATATAAAATAAAAGAATAAAAGTCTTCAAAAAATTATAAAAATAAGAAATTTAAAAAATGTAGATAAAAGCATCAAATAAATGTTTTCAAAAATTCGTAATTACAAGATAAAAACGAAACAATTTAAAATAAGGAAAAACGTTTTTAAAAAGTAGAAAAATCAGAATCTACTAAAAAATTAGAATTAATAAGTCTTGGAATTTTATAAAATGTTGTTTAAAAAAATTAATTTAATGAACTTCTCTTCTTTTAACGCATTTTTTGTACTTTTTTTGTCAATTGTAAATTATTTAGCTCATTTCTAAATTATTTTCTTTACTATTTACTTATTTTCATATTTTTGTAATTTTTATTCTTTCAATTATCAACTATTTTCTTCAAATTTCAATTTCATTTGTCAATTTTCAATTATTTTCTTTAATATTAAAAAATTGTCGCCTTTTTAAAATTAATTTGTTCGACTATCAATAAGTTTCTTGAATTATGAATTCAATTGTTCACTCATTTTCGTTAAAAATTTGTTTTTTCAAATTTCAATTCCATTTTTTAGTTTTTAATTACTTTCTTCTGTATTCAATAATTCACGCTATTTTTCAATTACTCTTTTCAATTTTTAAATATATTCATTAAATTTCAATTCCATTCTTCAATTTTCAATTATTTTCTTTAATTTTAATTTTTTTTCAATTTTCAATCCAACTGTTCAATGTGCAATTATTTTCAACAATTTTTCCTTTAATTTTCTTAATGTTTCAATTTGCAATTATTTTCTTTAAATGTAATATTTTTTTTTAATCTTTTTAACTATTTTTTTTAGTTGTCTATTAAGTTAGTCATTTTTCGAATTTTGTTTTTAATTGCCAATTTTTTTCGTCATTTTTTGGATATTTTCTTAAATTTTTCAATTTTTCTCGTCATTTTTCAATCACTTCTTTCAATTAATTGTTTTCCACAATGTTCAATTATTTCCTACGATATTTTCAATTATTTTGTTTTATTGCTTATTAATCTAGTCATTTTTAAAATTTTTTTTTCAATTGTTCATTATTTTCGTCATTATTTTCTTCCATTTTTCATTTTTTCTCATGATTATATAATTATTTCTTCTAATTATTCATTTTTCCTCTCAATTATTTTCTACAATCTTTTCAATTTACAATTATTTTTCTTAAATATTTTTCAATTTTTTTCACTTATTTTGCTCTGTTGTCGGCTATTCTCGCTAATTTTCAAACTTTTCTTCAATTGTTAATTAATTAAAATTTTTTTTTTTTAATTCTTTAATATTTAATTCATTTCTTTACTTCTCAATTATGAGTTTCACTTTTAAATTCCATTCTTCAGTTATCTATTATTTGCTTGTATATCCAATAAATCTCGTTTTTTTCAATGCTCTTTTTAATATTTAATTCTATTTTTCAAATTTCAATTCCATTCTTCAATTTTAATTATTTTTTTCGATTTTCAATCCAGTCGTTCAATGTACATTTAATTCCAATAATTCGTATAATTTTCTTAATTCTTCAATTTACACTTGTTTTTCTTTATATTTAATATTTCTTGTTTAATTCTTTGAATTATTTTTTTCAGCTGTTTATCAATCTAGTCATTTTTCGAATTTTGTTTTTAATTATTGTCAAATATTTTCGTCATTTTTTAGGTATTTCCCTCAATTTTTCAATTATTCTCGTCATTTTTCAATTATTTCTTTAAATTATTAATTATTTGTGCAATTATTTTTTGCAATTTTTTCAATTTTCAGTTATTCTCTTAAAATTCTATAATCACTCTTTAATTTTTCCAAAATTTTTTCAATTGTTCATTATTTTCGTCATTTTTCAGATATTTTCTTTAATTTTGTAATTATTCTTGCAATCTTCATTATTTGCATTTGCAAAAATATATAGTTTTGAAAATGACAAAAAATTATGCAAAGTTTAATATATATTGTTAATTATTTTATATTTGGTTATGGAATTTTAAGAAAAATGGTCTGGAAAACCTGGAAAAGTCGTTGAATTTTCAACTTTTGAAAACGTAGCAATCCTGATTAAATAATTTTCATATAGACAGAAGAAAATTAAAGAAAATTCTAAAATAAATAATTAAAAAATATCAAAAGTAAAAGAAAAGAAAAATTCTAATTTTGTAAAAATAAGAAATTATAGAAATGAAAATTAAACATTTTCAAAACAGTGAAATCTTTTAGAAATCCTGTAAGAATTAAAAAAAGGATTATTGTGTTTATGGAAAATAATTAATATTATTCATAATTATTATGCATTTAAATTTGAATCAATTAAAAAGTTCGAACAAATTGGAAACTGATTTATTTTATTTTTAGAAATTTAATAAGTATTTAAAATACTTTTGAGAAATTATAAAAAATTAATTTGTGAATAACTTTTAAGACGAAAACTTTTAATATTATTTAAGCTATTTTACACAATTTTACATATTATTTAATTACATTTATTATGTGGTTACACATTTATTTAATTATTACAACTAAATTTATTCAAATATTAATTAAATAAATAATAATTAATTCGACGTTTTAAATTTCGAGTTTGAATTTTGCGCCGTTAGCGCTCAGCTTAGGTTAGAATCCTCCGTTTCAAGCAGAAAACGAAAATTCATCACACCGACAGGCAACCGCGGCAATAAGCTTTGCATGTGTTCGGCGGAGCTAGGCGCCGTGGTGGGAGGCATAAACCTCCTCCCGCTGGCAACTCTGTTTTTTGTCGACTGAGAACACAAATTGACATTTGTCCTTTCTGCTACATACCTAACCTAACCTAACGTCCGGGCTTAAAAAAGCGCGGAATTTGAAATCTACATGTAAATAAAATGATACCATAAATCATTTATTCTATTTTTAAATGTTAATTGCCAGTATTCTGTCAATAAAACAAGTTCAGGTTACTTTAGATTAAAAAATTAATAATAATAATAAGCACAAATAAAAATTTCAATTAACTTTTCAGAATATTAAAATTATCTACTGTTGGGTGGTCTATTTTAAATGTTTTACTTTATTTTTACTCACAAAATAATAAAGAATTCATTGACAACAAAAGATTGCATCAATTTTAAAATTAGTGAAAAATTCAAAAGGCTAAATTAAAGTTGAAAGTTAATTTTAGGGTTATATTGACGGGCTATACTATAATGAAAGCTATTTGCTAAAACCCAATAAGACTAAAAGATTCAGGATTTCTTTGAAAGGATCCTATTATGGTCATTTTCGTTTGTATGGGAATTTATGCACGGGCCAAGGGCCAAAGAAAGAGTGTATGATGTGGAAGAGAGGGTCGTCTGCATTTCCCTAACAATTCTCAGGAGGGTAGTTGGTTTTTTAAATTTTCACTAAACTGAAAGCATCTTGCCAGTTTGAAAGCAAAGGGCGTGGTTATCCCCGGGGGCTCATGTGAAACCGTAACATTATTTCTGGGGGGTATAGTAGCCTTTAAAATCAATTTTAGGCAGGTAGGGTTCCGGCTCCTAACTGACGGCACGAGTACGTGATCCTGCATCCAGTTGCCACATTCTCAAATTTGGAAAATTATTGTCGACCGGTGCATCATCATTTTCGTCCCCTCAACTTTGTTTATGCATCAGCACGCTTCGGTGAATCGAAACTATAAAATTTCCTATACTTTCCCGCAATGTTTTGTTCAACATCAGTTGTTGACTTTTCATTCATAACATTTTTATTACCGCTTTTTCATTATACTGCACACACATAGGCAGTTGTTTTCACCACGGGTGAAAATAAAAAAATCTTGTCATGAATAAATAAAACTTAGGTTTTAAAAATTAATGGTTTTAATTATTAACATCTTAAAGAGGATGATTTTTTCCACCAGACAACATGATTTAAGTTTATTTATTTTTTATTAAAGCATATTTACGATTTTTTGATTTTCACTCTTGTATATTTGTCATAAGCCGTGAATAATAATGTCAATACTCGTGAAATAATAATAAATAATAAAAACACATTTTATGTGAATAATGGTGCCAGTCCATTTTTCATCACCACTGACCATCTATTTTCATAATTACCAACCAAGAGATAATATTTTTCTTCATGGAGTAAATCACAGAACGGCGAGGCCCTTTATTATTTTTTCCGGTTAGGAACAGGGTGAATATTCAATTTAATCAGGCTTTTCGGGGATTTCCTGATTAAGGCGATCACGATTTAATTTCATTTTTTTAATTATTCCGAGCAAACGATTTTATTATCATAACTTGAGGATTAAATTTTTAAGACGGAGTGAAATTAATCTGCCTGGACCGCATTTTATGAAGAACACGACCACAAAGTTGGCGCATCTGATAAATCAGAATTAGGCTTATGTCCGTTTCGCCAAATGATCCGCGATTTTGGCCCCTCTCGTTGTTAGTCACTCTCGGCTCTGCCATTGTCATCGGATTAGAACCATCGACAAATCACGCGTGTTCCCTTTATACACGAAAATCGGGTCAGAACAGGTTTAACCTGTCAAGTTCAATATGCTCCATTCTTCTGTCCTATATACTAAAAAAAAAATTTACTAGCACCTTTTCCAGTTCTTTCATTGATCAATATATATCAATAATCATTATAGGTATGTTTTTGTTTCGATTTTCGGTTTTTGAGAATCATTATAATGCTTTAATGTATTCTTTTTTTATTATAGTAATTTTTAGTATTTATAGTGATTTTTTTAAAAAATAAAGTTCTAGTATAATTTCAATTATTATTGTTTTAAGAAGGGATTCAATGTTTAATTATTGTTATATAATTTTTACAAGGCCTTTTTGGAAAAATTATTTAACAATAATTATTATTATTCTAAGAATAATATTCTTCATCCAAGCATATAGTCCAAACACATTTGTATGTTCGGTAAAAGAAATTGTTCCTCTCAGCATAAATTTTAAATTTACCTTCTGCAATTTTCAATTAATTACTTTAAACTTTTCAATAACTATTTCAGTGTTAATTATTTTCTTCAACAAATAAATTTAATTACCTATTTAATAATTATTATATTTATTTTCATTTTCTTTCATTTTTTTCAATTATTTTTACAAATTGTAATTATTTTCTACAATTTTCAATTGTTTATATCATTGTGCGATTATTTTCTCTAATTTTTAATTATTTTCATTATTATTCTTAAATTTTCATTATCCTTCACTTTTTATTTACTTCAATTATCAATTATTTACATTATTTTTAACTTAAATTTCTATATTTTCAATTACTTGTCTCAATTTTCAATTATTTTTTCAATTTTCATTTATTTTTATCATGTAACAATTATTTTCCCCACTTTTTAATTATTTTTGGAGTTTTCCACTTAATTTCCTACATTTTCAATATGTAGTTCTTTTCGATTCAATTTTAAAGTTTAATGTTCGTTTAACAGCGTTTCAATTAATCAATTATTTCCTTAATTTTTTATTATTTCCATTATTTTTCGATTAATTTCCTAACTTTTCAATTATTTTTCTCAGATTACAATTATTTTCTTCAATTTAAAAATATCTATATGATTTTTCAAATATTTTCCCCAATTTTTAATTATTTTCATTATTTTTAGATTAATTTTCTAAATTTTCAATTAATTGCCTCAAATTTCAATTATTTTCTTCGATTTTTAATTATTTTAATTATTTTTTTAAATTTTTCATCATCCTTTAATTTTTAATTAATTCTCTCAAATTTTAATAATTTTTATCTTTTTTTAAAATTATTTTCTTCAATTAATATTAATAATCATTTACACTATTTTTCAAGTTAATTTCTAATTTTTCAGTTCCTTATCAAAAGTATCAATTTTTTTAAAAATTTTTTTCAATTTTTATTTATTTTTATCAGGTTTGCAATTATTTTCTTCGATTTTTAATTATTTTCATTTTTTTTTCACTTAAATTCTGTCATTTCCAATAGTTGTTTTCATTTTAACCCGAAAGTTTCATCATCGCTTAATCGTCTTTCACTTATTCAATTATTTTCTCATTTTTTTTATTATTGTCTGTATTTTTCGATTACTTTGCTAAATTCTTTATTATGGTTCTCCAAATTCAACTATTTCTTCAATTTAAAAATATCTCGATGATTTTTCAAAATATTTTCCCCAATTTCTATATATTTTAATTATTTTTCAATTAATTTTCTAAATTTTCAATTATTTGCCTCAAATTTCAATTATTTTCTTCGATTTTTAATTATTTTAATCATTTTTTTTAATTTTTCCTTATCCTTTAATTTTTAATTAATTCTCTCAAATTTTAATAATTTTTATCTTTTTTCAATTATTTTCTTCAATTAATAATCATTTACACTATCTTTCAAGTTAATTTCTAGTTTTTCAGTTCCTTATCAAAAGTATCAATTTTTTTAAAAGTTGTTTTCAATTTATATTTGTTTTTATCAGGTTTGCAATTATTTTCTCCGATTTTTAATTATTTTCATTGTTTTCCACTTAAATTTTGTCATTTCCAACAGTTGTTTTCATTTTAAATCGAAAGTTTCATCATCGCTTAATCGTCTTTCCCTTATTCAATTATTTTTTCTAATTTTTTATTATTTTCATTATTTTTCTCAAATTTCAATTAATTCCTTTAATTTAAAAGTATCTTAACATAGTTTTTTAAATATTTCTCCCAATTCCTATTTATTTTAACTATTTTTCACTTAATTCTCGAAATTTTAATTTAATTGCCTCAAATTTCAATATTTTCTGCAATTTTTAATTAATTTCATTATTTTTTAAAAAAATTTCTTGTCATTTAATTTTTTCATTAATTCTTTAAAATCTTATTTATTTTTATCATTTTGCATTTATTTTCTTCAATTATTTATTAATCATTTACATTATTTTTTAATTAAATTTCTAATTTTTCAATTACTTATCTTATTTTTTAATTATTTTCAGTTTTTTCAATTTTTATTTATTTTTATCAGGTTTGCAACTATTTTCTCCGATATTTAATTGTTTTTCACTTAAATTCTGTCAATTCCAATAGTTGTTTTCATTTTAAATCGAAAGTTTCATCATCGCTTAATCGTCTTTCCCTTACTCAATTATTTTTTCCAATTTTTTATTATTTTCATTATTTTTTTATTAATTTCCTAAATTCTTTATTATTTTTCTAAAATTTCAATTCATTTCTTCAATTTAAAAGTATTTTTAGATAGTTTTTTAAATATTTTCCCTAATTCTTATTTTTTAATACTATTTTACAATTAATTCTCTAAATTTGAAATTAATTACCTCAAATTTCATTTATTTTCTTCGATTTTTAGTTATTTCCATTATTTTTTAAAAGTTTTCCTTATCTTTTAATTTTTAATTATTTCTCTGAAATTTTAATTATTTTTATCATTTTACAATTAATTTCGTTAATTATTAATCATTTACATTATTTTTTAATTAAATTTCTAATTTTTCAATTACTTATCACAATTTTCAATAATTTTCATTTTTTTTTCAATTTTCATTTATGTTTATCAGGTTTGCAATTATTTTCTCCGATTTTTAATTATTTTTATTGTTCTTCACTTAATTTCCGTCCTTTCCAATATTTATTTTTAAATTAAGTCGAAAGCTTCATCAGCGTTTATTTGTCTTTCAATTATTCAATTATTTGCTTCATTTTATATTATAATTTTCATTATTTTTCGATTAATTCCCTGAATTTTTTTTCTCATATTTCAATTGTTTTTTTTTAATTTAAATATTTCTCTATGATTTTCCAAAGATTTTTTCTAATTTTTAATTATTTTCTAGATAAATTTTCACAATAAAGTGACTTTATTTTCTTTATAAAGGAAATAGAATGAATCTTTCAAAAACTTAGATCAGTTGGAACAAAAATTATTACCACCTATTTACTTTCATTATTTCCATTATTTTTTGAGTTATTTTCTAAATTTTCAATTATTTTCTTCAATTTTTTTTTAATTCTAAATTTTTACACATTTTTTCCCATATTCATCACACGCTAGTTCGCGCGCTTTAATCCGTACCATTTTCCGAAAAGATAAACATACATATATCATCTATCGGTTAGCCTTAAAAAAATCACAAATTCCACGAAAGAACGTGACATTAATATAAAATTTCGAAAAAGTGAGTTGGCAGGAAATTTTAATTATAATACACCAAAAGCGGTAAATTATTCGGAGGCTATAAATTGAGGAGAATAGTAAAGGCACCGTCTGTCGCGACAAAGGGAACTCTAATTGCAAACTTAACGGGTGATTATGTTTTCGGTCGTTGTTTGGCTGACCGCCAATGGTGACTGGGAGTCTCGTATTTCAACATCTAGGGGACTATCATAATTTACATAACGCTGGTTATAAATTTTCGTCTATTTTCAATCTGTAATTCACGCTGCCTTATCGTTTCAAGTCTATTTATCCGGGGGGAAAAATTTAGGGCAACTCTTTCCTCGACACAGCCATCAGGAATCCTATATATGTATATGCATAGGTGCGAGAAAACGTGTCGCGCCTTTGCTTCCAAAATTTATCGTCAGTTGGTTACTAGCTCGCGCATAAAAGGAAGAACGCCTTTTTGTTTGCGCCACATGTATTTTAGGAGTGTGCCCGTTTCCTTGGATAAAAAAATAAATGGCCACGGAATACCATTTCCATGTATTTCCCTTCTCCTTTCTCGCTATTTTCCTCGACTCGACTCCCTTCCGCAGAACTCATTCTTTTCTTAGGGAGAACTAAATTATTTTCTCATTTTTATGCCGTATCCTCTTCCTCATGTCGCGTTAAATTCCTTATTTATAATCTCGTGATAAAAAATTTGTTATTCTCGGCTTTTTTAAGGGGCATTTTAAAGTTATCTATCTTTAGATAAATCATTAGGAAAATTTTTAAATAAATATTTGAATAGATAGTGGATTAAAAATGATAAAGTTGGATAAATTAGAAAAATGTTAAAAGTCATAATGATATACATTAAGTTAAAAGGAAAAGATTGTGAGAAAAATGCGATTAAGCCGAGAAAGCAGGTATATTAATTTTAGTGCTGTTTTAAAATAGATAAATCTGCACAAAAGTGACTTAAAAGTGACTGCTCCTCCCCTTGAGACTGGACATTGCTTTGTGGTTTGAGAATTTGGTCATTAACATTCATATTACTGCTGTTTTTTCATCTTTCATCCATTGCCTTTTTCTCGAGTGAGATGCCTTTTTTAAATTTTCGGACAATATGAGACCCTGCTGAGAGCTGACCGCCGAGTCTAATCTGCCTTTTCAAGGTGGCGCTTGAATCCCATCCCCTCCCCCGGGACCCTCTTCCTTTTCATGTCTGATCCCAAAAACACACGAGTGAGATTGGGATGTTCAGTGGTTGTGACTGCTACTTTAAATCTGGAAACACTTGAGTGATCACTGTTTTTAAAATTAGATTAACTATTCCCCCCCCCCTCCCCAATTTCATTTTATTCATAATATTCATAAATTGAGATAAATAATTAAAAATTTAGGAAAGTAATTCAAGAATAATTAAAATGAATAAAAATTGAAGGAAGTAATGAAAAAGTAATATAAGTAATTTAAAATTGAAGAAAATAATTTAAATTTGAGAGAAATACTTGGAAATCTTAGAAATAAATGGAAAAAATAATGAAAAATTGGAGAAAATAATTGAAAATTGAAAAAAATGATTGAAATTCAGATGAAAAATTAACAATTTAGGAAAGTAATTCAGGAATAATTAAAATGAATAAAAATTGAAGAAAGTAATGAAAAAGTAATATAAATAATTTAAAATTGAAGAAAATAATTTAAATTTGAGAGAAATACTTGGAAATCTTAGAAATAAATGGAAAAAATAATGAAAAATTGGAGAAAATAATTGAAAATTGAAAAAAATGATTGAAATTCAGATGAAAAATTAACAATTTAGGAAAGTAATTCAGGAATAATTAAAATGAATAAAAATTGAAGAAAGTAATGAAAAAGTAATATAAATAATTTAAAATTAAAGAAAATAATTTAAATTTGAGAAAAATACTTGGAAATCTTAGAAATAAATGGAAAAAATAAGAATAATGAAAAATTGGAGAAAATAATTGAAAATTGAAAAAAATGATAGAAATTCAGATGAAAAATTACAAATTTAAGAAATTAATTCAGGTATTTTAATAAAAATGATTAAAAATTAAAGAAAGTAAAGAAAAAGTAATATAAGTAAAATTAATGAAAATAATTAAAATTTGAGAAAATAATTGAGAATATATTTTGAATAAAGGAAAATTAAAGAAAGTTTTAGAAAAATACTTGAAACTTTTGGAAGTTCATTGAAAAAAAATAATTAAAAATTAGAGAAAATAAATGAAAAAAGATAAACATAATTAATAATTGAAGAGAAGATAATTTAAGAAAAATAATTGCAAAAAATACAGAATATACATAAAATACATGAAAATCATAGATATACAATTGAAAATTAAATGAAATAATGAAAATTTCAGATAAATAATTAAAAACTTTTTGGAAATTATGAAAAAGAACGTAAGTAATTGAAAACTGAATTAAATAATTGAAATATCAGATAAATAGTTAAAAATTTGGAAATTGTAAAAAGAATTGAAAATGATTAAAAATTGATTAAAATAATAGGGAATTTGAGGAAAATATTTAAAAAATTTAGAAAATAATTTAAAAAATAAGAATAATTAAAAATTGGGGAAAATAATTTAAATATCATAAAAGTAATGATAATTTGACAAAAATTAATTAAATTTGAAATAAATAATTGAAAAAATTGCAGAATTTTTTTTTCAAATGAAAAAAAAATAATTGAATTTTTGAAAATTATAGCAAAAGAATGAAAATAATTCGAGATTGGAGAAAATAATAGAAAAAGTACAGAATTTATTGTTAAGCAAAAGAAAATAATTGAAAAATTGTTTAAAATATTCAAAATTTGTAGACAATAATCTAAATTTGAAATAATCACTAAAAAATTAGGGAATTAATTTAAAAATAATTAAAATATAGAGAAAATAATTGACAAATGATTAAAAAAATTAATATTAAACAAAATAATGGAAAATTGATATATATATTTATATTTATTACGAAATAATTAAAATAATTAAAAATTAAGAAAGAAAATAATTGAAAATTGATATTATATATATATATATATTTATTACGAAATAATAAAAATTATTAAAAATTGAGAAACAAAATAATTGAAAGTTAAGTGAAATACTTTAAAATTTTAAAAGATAGTTTTACAAAATTAGAATACTACACGGAAAGACTTTCGATTTTAATACTTAATATTATAGTATTTATTTTTACAAAATTTCGATAGGAAACCAGGATATATCGTTATATTTTCAGAATTTACTATTTCTATTTAATATTTACTATTTTCGATAGGAAATGTTAAAAGAAACTTGAATCGACATTTTGTTGGGAAAATTGCTATTGAGTTTTGGAATTAGTAAAATCGAGATTAATAAGTAATTCCTATAAAAAGACAAATAAACCGATCTTCATGATTATTATATTATTATAGGTTATCTGTGGTAATTGACATTCCATATATAATTATTTTTAACACTTTTATATACATATAAACACAATTACCGTCACAAACGAAATCCTAACATAACCTAAACACTAACGATAATACGCACGCACATATATATGCTTAACGAATCGCACAATACATATAATGTTTGAAGGGAAAAGTTTTCTTATATACTAATCGACATAATACATTACCACTTTTGAGGAAAATCCACAAAAATCACAAGTTTCCATCTGTGAACAATAGTTGAAGTTTGACATCCGCCAAATTCAAACTTCACTTAAAAGTTTTTACATGATATAACCGGTTTATATTGAATAAAACTATCACGTAGAAACTATTTATTGTGTTATTTTTCACCCACTTTACGACAACGTTAATGATTTAATCGTTTCTTTTAAGAGAGAAATTATATAATCCGAATAAGCAAATCAACAGTGACAAGACGCGCACAACGGTTAAACTGTCATGGCCGCCAATTTTCCAATAGTTAATGGAATTTCAACAAAGCATTATTTTGAAATATAATCTTTTTAATAGTAAGATGTTCAAGATGAACTTATTTTATTGTTGCTTCCTATTGAATATAGTAATATTTTTAACCTATTTTTGTAAATATTTTTATAAAAATTATTATTTAATAAAAATTAAATCATTTTAATTATTTTTTTTAGATTATACTTTTTCCTAGTTTCATTTTCCTTTTAAAAAAAGCAATCTTTCCAGTTTTAAATAGTAAATTTTAATTTCAAAATATATAAATATTAACTTTTAAAAAAGTATATTCTTCTAGTCCTGTAGTATAAAATACCATTTTACAGTTATATCCTGATTTACAATCGAAATTTTGTAAAAATACATATTATAATATTAACTATTAAAACCAAAAGTTCTTCCGTGTATTTAAGAATTTAGGAAAATAATTGAAAAATGATAAAAACAATTAAAATTATAAAAAATATTTGAAATGTGATGAAAATTATTAAAAATATTTTAAAATAATTTAAATGTGATTAAAATAATTACAATTTCAGATAAATAATTGAAATTTTTGAAAATTATGCAAAAAAAAATGAAAATAATTAGAAATTGGAGAAAACAATAGAAAAATTAAAGAATTTATTTTTAATCAAAAGAAAATAATTGAAAAATCGTTTAAAAATTTGAAAATAGAAGACAATAATCTAAATTTGAGATAATAACTGAAAATTTAGGAATTTAATTTAAAAATAATTAAATAAAATAAAAATAATTAAAGTAATTAAAAGATGCAGAAAATAATTGAAATTTGCGGAAGGTAGGTTTAAGTAGGTTTAGGGAAAAAAGTGAGAACCAATGAATATAATTAAAAATTGCAAAAAGTATAATTGAAAAATGATTAAAATAGTTGAAAATTGTAGTTTAAGTAATTGAAATCACAAGAGATATAAATTATTAAAAATTTTAGAAATTTTTAAATCATTTCAAATTTAGTATATTTGATCCGTGGATTAATTTAACTTTTAATCAATGTAAATTCAAATTAACAGAAATTTGAAGAAATTATAATTGCTATAAATTTAAAATTTGAGAACATTTTGAAAAGGTGAAATATGATTTAAAATTTTAAAACCAAAAAACATCTAGTGACATCAGGTGACTTCAGGTGTGGACAGAATTTTTAAATGTATGTTCTGAATGTTCAAATGAATGAAATTTTTATTTTATATTTAATTAAATTCAGACTTGGCGTCAAATATTGTTTTTTAAATACCAAATAATCTATTTAGATGTTTAAATGTCTTATAATTTATTTTTTGTTAAAAATGTCACAGAGGTCACGGATATAAGAATAAATGGGAATAAATGAATGGGAATCAAACATTTCGATCAATGGCTATTTAGAATTTTAGGAATATATTTAAAAGGTGAAAAATTATTGATTTATAAAATAATAAGTTACTAATATGCAAAAATTTTCATAAATATAATCAAAGTTTGACAGGATCAACAGTAAATTATCGGCAGACATTTACCGAATAAAAGATATTATTTATTTTTAAAATGTATCTAAATATAGGATGCACGTTTTTTGTGCTCATCGCGAATATTATTGTAATTATATCATGAATTTTAACAAAGCCTTTTTTAAAAATTAATCCCCTTTGGATTCATGTAATTACACGCTTTTAATCACAGTCATATTTTTTCACGCAAGAAAAAATTTCATTATCATTTAGAAAAGAAGCCGCTTGTTTTACAGAGACACTCTATTATTAAGTGTTTTAAAATCTTAAGGAAATTTGCCGGCTCGTTATGCTCTCGAAAAGTTAGTTTTTTGATTTATGACTCGTTCTTTATCTAATAGTCTTGATTTGTATAAACCGACACTTTATTCATAATCTATTTCGAAGCACTTATCTTGCCATTAACGGTTGTACAATTACCTTCTGTCTGTTTTTTTCCTATACTTCCTGAAGAAGTACCACGAGAGAGATAAATGAGGCTTAGATTGTGGAATAAGAATAACTTATGTCTAATACATGAAGATTAAACTTGTAACTAATTTAACTTGTGGCGTGTTTTCATTATTTAATAATCAAAACCATTCAGAAAGAGGATAATCTAATGGATAGATTTAGACACGTGTTAATATGAACGAAGAAAGGGATCTATTTAAAATGAATGCCAGGAATATATATGTATAAGGAGTAAATTAACACAGCGGAGCTTCATCTTCGCTTACAATTTCATTATCACACTTTCACAAATTACCCATTCCTTCTTTAATTAAAAAAATAGAAACACCGTCACTAAATCCCACTTAAGCTTTACCCGTTTACGCGAAACTTCTTTATGAAATGAAAAAATATTCGAAATTAATTTTCGTCTCGGGAAAATTTGATTTTTTTCTCTTCCGCGTCAAATTTGTGTTTAAATATATATTGAAAGTTGAAATGACATATTATAACCCTCGACAAAAATGTTAATTTATCAAATTATGGAAAAAAATAAATTTTGTTGACAAAAAGCCGATTATCATAAAACTGTTACTCAATTAAAAACATGAAACATAGCAAAGTTAATAGAGGCCTGTTTTCTTTAATCACTAAACTGTAATTAAAAAAACGGAAACATCTGTATTAAACTCCATTCAGACTCTATCTTATCCTTTTTATTTCTACTTCTGTTTTCATCTGAAAAAAAAAAGGAAGAAAGCTCTATTCTCCCGAGTTCATAATTACTATTTTCCGTGTTGCATTTTATCCGGCAAAGTTGTGCATTGTTTCATTTTCATTCTCTAACTAAGAAAGACTTTGATAAGCACGAAAGTTTCGAGTTGAATGGCAGAAAGACGACGACTCCTGAAGGAAAAACGCCACGTTAGACACACCGAGTGCAGGACGCTAGAAATATCCGCATATTATACGTATTAGGGAGGGGAGGTGGGGCAAGATGGTGAGCTAGAAAATGTCACAGGGTGAGAGGTAGGCGGATAAACGATAAAGGATGGGCAAAACAAGACGAATACGAAGAAATGGGTCGACTCTCTTGAGAAGATGAAGAAACAGTGTATGCGTCTCCCTGACGTCTGTCAAAACATGCTCCGCTGCACTGTAAAGAAACGTCCCAGAATTCCACACCACTGTGCTTTACTTTAGTTTCTATGCCTATGCTAACTTCGTGGAACCTATTTTCTTGTTGTGAGAACAAGACCCGGGCAGATTTCCATCGATTTGTCTCAACGCCTCGTTGTCTTACATATTCGCGCTGAAATTTATAAGTGAAACAAACGCGAATAGCGAGAAAATCCCGGCTATTTGATGCATCTCCAACATACATCTAACACAAGTGCGCTTGAAAATGTCGCACTATTTTCGGCAAATTTAGGGCTAATTTGAGAATTTGGAGGAAAATGTAGAATATGGTTGATTTTGGCAATATCACCGCTATTAATTACTTAGGATTATTTGCATTCTACCAAAGCTGATAAAAATCGTGAGTTTTTTTATTTAAATCAAAAATTGACTTTTTTTTTTAAATATAATCAGTATTTAAAACCACCAAATGTTTATTTGTAAGTGGATTCCTGAAGAAATTTAAAAAAAAATTTAAAAACACAAGAATGAAACAGTGACATAAGTACAGTACCGGCCTAATTTATCAGTCCACCCATTTTTTAGGAATCGAAAAAATTCTTTAAGCGTACCAAGTATAATTATTAAAATTTTTTATTTTTATTTCCTAAAAATAAATTAAATTCTGAAAAAAATAAGACCTGAGTGAAGTGATTTAGTTCATTTTTCCTTGAAATATATTTAAAAAAGTAGAATTTTTACTGTTTCACAAAAATTCAAATTTCTGACGAAATAACGATAGTATTTTAAAGTTCTTAGGCTTGTTTTCAAGGTAATTTTTTAAGAAATAGAACTGTTATGTAAGCATTAAAAAGCAATTTTTATTTTAGAATATGCAGGGCTCGGAATTTGGACAAAACAATAATTGACATAAAAATAATTTTAAAAATTTTAATAAATATATTATATTATTTTTCTCCGAAATTTGTTGACAATTACAACTTTGTAATATTTTATATAGTTGTACCTATTTGATATTAAGACGTTAATTATAATTTTTCTACCTTTTTTGGTTCAAATTTAAAGCCCTGGGTATTCTAAGATAAAAATTGTTTTTTAATGCAAATATAATAGCTTTATTCCTTAGAAAATTACCTTGAAAACAAGCATAGGAACTTCAAAAAACCATGGTTATTTCGTCAGAAATTTGAATTTTTGTGAAACAGTAAAAATTCCACTTTTTTAAATATATTTCAATAAAAAAATGGATTAAATCACTTCACTCAGGTCTTATTTTCTTCAGAATTTCATCTACTTTTAGGAAATAAAATGAAAAAAATTTTAATAATTATACTCTGTACGCTTAAAGAAGTTTTTCAATTCTTAAAAAATGAATGGACTGACAAATTTGGCCGGTAGTGTATATATAAAAAAGTAGAAACTCTTTTAAAAAAATTAATCTATTTACCCACATTTTATTAAATTAAAATAATAAATAAGAAGATAATGAAAAAGAACTTTAAAATATATTACTTAAGAGAACAAAATTTTAAAATTAGAAAAATTAGAGAATTATTTTACAAATTAAATAAAACAAGAATCAATAAAATTTTAAAAGAAAAGAAATTCTGTGAAATACCAGAACGATGTTCAAATAAGAATGCAAGATTAAATTTACGTAGTATAAAATAAAAAAATAAAAGCTTTCAAAAAATTCAAAAAAATAAAAATTTGGGAAATTTAAAAAGTGTAGATATAAAAGCACAAAATAACTGTTTTAAAAAATTCGTAATTATATGATAAAAACTAAACAAATAATTGAAAAGAAGAAAAAATGCTTCTTAGATTTTGAAAAATGATGCCAAAAATTAAAGAATAAATTAAAACGCAAGGAAGAAATAAAAAAATAGTAAAACATCAAGAAAATAAAATTAATAGGAAGAAAATAGGGAAATGTTTTTTCCTTAATCTAACATACTAAAAAAATGTAAAAAGTACAAAAAATAAAATTAAAAATGTATATATCAAGATATTCAAGATAAATAAAAAGAAAGTCCACAAAAAAAATATAAAAGTCCTTTAAAAATAAAAAAGTTTAAGCAAATTGAATGAAACAGATTTTTATAATATTACACTGAAAATAAGTCAAACAATATATTTAAAAAAATAAAGAAAATCTAAAAACTTTATGGAAGAATAAGTAAGTTTGCAAAAAATCTCGCAAAAAATAGACTAGATTAAATAATTTGCATAAAAAGGGGAAAATTAAAGAAAATCCAAAAATAAAAAGACAAATAAAAAAAAAATAAAAAATATCGAAAGTAAAAGCAGAAAAAACTTAAAATTTTGTAAAAATAAGAAATTATAAGATAAAAATTAAACAGTTTCGAAAAATTGAAATCTCTTAGAAATCTTGTAAGAATATTTAAAAAAAGGATTATGGTGAATATGAAAAATAATTAATATTATTTAATTATTTTGCATTTAGATTTGAATTGATTGAAATTTAAAAGTTGGAACAAATTGGAATATGACGTTTGGAATTTATATGATTATAGTGACTTGAAGATCTTAAAATGTAATACTATTTTCTGCTATTTTCATACCAAAAATTTGTCAATTGTAGGTATTTTAATCATCTGTATTAGCATAATTTTTAAAATTTTATAAATATTAAAATATTAAAATTGAAATTTTCAAGAAATATCCACAAATTTATGGGTTTTGTTTATGGTTTGCGATGTTTTACATAACCTAAAAGTTGTTTAACCCTTTTTGTCACAGTAGCCAAAATATTGACCACTTTCTGAATCACACTCTTGAAATTTATTATCATTTAAATTCATGAAGATATAAACCAAAAGTTATAAAAAAATTTCATTCTTTCATTGATTTTTCAACTTTGAAGCTAATTTAAATCTCTTGCGATATTGAAATTATATTAACTTTCAATGCACATCAAAAGTTTAATAAATGCAGTTTCAAATGAACCCAAAATGAATAAAATTCGATTAAAATTGTCAAAGTTATTCCACTTTTAATTTTGTAATAACATCATTAAATTTTGACTGTAAGAACAGTTTTTCATTATTTTCTTTCTCGTATTCATAATTTTGACTATTTTCAACTTTTTATGTATTTTTGTAATGATAAGAAACACTTTTTAAAGTTGAGGAATTACCTGAAATTAATTTTTTTAAATAACGTTACATGTATTTATTAGATGATTCTTAAACTCTAAAAATTGGATCGTAGCATTTGCAAAAGTGCATAAAAATTAAAAAAAAAACAGACATTCTAGGGAAATTTGCTTTTACTTTTGTATATTTGAACGAGGATCTAGGGATTTCTAAGGAATCTTGCTTTTACTTTTAGGTATCTAAACGGGTATCTGGGGATTTCTAGGGAATTTTAATTTTATTTTTCGGTATCTAAACTGGGGTTTAGGGATTTCTAGGGATTTTTAATTTTACTTTTGTGTATCTAAACGTGGATCTAGGGATTTAAGGGAATTTTGCATTTTCTTGAGGATATCTGAACGTGGATCTAGGAATTTCTAGGGAATTTTGCTTTTTCCTGTGGGTATTTAAACGGAGATCTAGGGATTTCTAGGGAATTTTGCTTTTTGTTTTGGTTATTAAAACGGGGGTTTAGGGATTACCAGGAAATTTTAAGATTACTTTTGGGTATCTCAATTTGGAACTAGGAATTTCTAGGGAATTTTGTTTTTTTTATTTTGGGTATCTAAACGGGGGGTCTAGGGATGTCTAGGGAATTTTTTATTTTATTTTTGGGTATCTAAAGGGGGGTTAAAGGATTACTAGGGAATTTTAATTTTACTTTTGTGTTTCCAAAATTGGGATCTAGGGGTTTCTAGGGATTTCTTTATTTTTGGTATCTAAACAGGGGTTTAGGGATTTCTAGGGAGTTTTTAATTTAATATTTGGTTATCTAAACGGGGGTCTAGGGATTTTTAGGGAAATATTGTTCTCTATATTTTTTCTGCAATCTTCACGTGAAAATACAAATGTATAAGAAATTTTAGCCTTCTAAGTCTGATAAAGTAAAAACATAACAAATGACACTTAGTCATGTGTAAATCCTGTAGTTTTCCATAATATTTATGTGTTTAATATTCATAAAAAAAATCGCATAATAATTTTCGTTGTAGAAAATAAACAACATAAATTCGTCAAAATATATCAGATAAAATCTAAAAACGTGACTTAACTTATAAACCATTGCCGGTGTTAAATTTCTGTTTCTAAAGAATAGTTTATTCAACTCTAAAATTTGTAGGTTAAAACTAAATATTTCTTTAAAAACTATTACACTAAGTATAGGCTAAATAGACAGAGAAGAAATAAAAAATAAGGAATGAATTTTAAAAAAAGCAAAATAATAATAAATGAAAAACTCGAAACAATAATAGAAGAGAATCCTTGAAAGTTATCGAAAGGAGAGTTAAAGTTGAACCTGGATCATTTTTCAAAATTTAAATTTTACAGATAACTTAAAGCTTGGAAATCGATAAAAAGCTGCAAAAGCCAGCTTTACATAAATTTCAGTAACAAGAATGAATGGTCTGTAAATTTTGTTAGACGCGCTTGTAAAGTTTTCAAAAATACCTAACGCAGACTTATATTTCTCGTGAAAGTTTAAGTTTCTTTTAACTTGACATAGATTCTCATAAATTTGACAGTTTTGATCTTTTAATGTACATATATATTTTTTTTAGATGACAATAGCGTGTGGAACCTGTTTTAGATTATTTTTACCAGGAAAAAAAACACAATATCATTTTTCTCTGTATATCATACATCTTAAGAATGAAAACTTGATTGAAAAACTGAGAAGCGCACTTTTTTTTTCTGAAAAATATATGTCTTCAGTACCTAAAAGATTGCAAAAGACATTTTGCAGCGACACATTTTGTCGATTAAATTCTGGTCGAGAAGATATCTTGTGGTGTAAAGTACACATACAGGGTTCTAGACAGCCAATGCACCGGAAACAGTTCATAGAGCTGAGTTCCTTCAGTATAGAACTGGTGCAGAGAAGTGAACAAAACGAGTTCCTTCTACCGACCAGCACTGTTATTGTTTCTCTCGGCGACGCGTGCTGGATGGGCAAAGGTGAAACAAACCAGAGAAAAAAGATTCAGCGAGAAGGCAAACGAAAGAGAGAGAGAGAGAGAGAGAGAGAGAGAGAGAGAGTAGATTTTTGTGCGGGAAAAGTGGGTGGTGAGAAGACGAGACAGAAAAGAAGAGACAGTGTATTCTAAAATAATGGAATAACGGGCAAAAGGGAAAGAGAGACGAAATAAAACGCATCCGTGGTGTATTAAGGCCTCTGGTGACCATTAAGGTTGTCTTCTCAACATCTTAGGTTTGTCGTTAGTATCATGTTATCATGTAGTCAGTAAAATTGTAACTAGTTGATATGGTATTAAGTATTTTCTTTTTTATTGAATCTTAGTTTTCAATTGAGACAAAAATGGGGTAGAGGTACCATCAGTTATTGGACATTTAATGCTAGGACGTCGAATATTAATTTTTTTTAAGATTTAAGCATAAAAGAAATGATTTTATTTAGAATACATACATTCAGTATTTCTGTACATGAAAAAAATTTTGTTGAAGTTAAATACTGTATTTGGAAAAAATATAAGGAAAATAAAAAGATAAGCCACATACCCTATTTATTAGAAAAACATTGGAAATCCAGTTATTGTGTCCCAGTTATTGGATTCTGAAAATGTATAATATATTTAAAAATTAAGTGAAATGGATTAATTATCAAGCATAATAAAATTTTAAAATCTTTCAAGAGATGGTGAAACAAAGAAAGATTGAAATAAAATAATTAAAGGTAGAAAAAACTCATGTTTATAATTCAAACAATTTTCAGGTTAAAATCAAGTATAGAACATATCTGTAGACTTAAATTTTGTTAACAATCTTTTTTTAAATAAGGAATAAATACAGTTAGTGTTAATACACGACTCATATTTATAAATAAAACATTATTTTAATTTATAATCACAATATAAAGAACTAATCTATTCATTAGTTTATTAGAATCTAATAACTGGAACTTAGTAAAAAATTGCTCCAGTTAACCGACATTCAATTAATTTGCGAAATAATGATTAAAACCTCAATGTTCTTGTTTGCATGGTTAATTTAAAGTATACTGAAACAGCATATATAAGATTCATGGTGAAAAACTATAAAATAATAATTTTATACACTTTTGAAAAATGTCGTTTTCCTAACTTTTTGTTAAGAAAAATGTCTATAAATCACAGATTTCGTACATTGTAATATTCAATGGTTTTTTTCAATCCTCTCTACGTATTACTATAATAATAATTTTACACCTGAAGTTTGTCACTAGATGTTTTTTGTTTTAAATTTTTACATCACATTTCAAAATCTTCTCAAACTTTAAATTTAAGACAATTTTAATTTCTTTAAATTTCTGTTAATTTGAACAGTTTAATTAATCCACGGTTCAAATACACTACCAAACAAAATTGTCGGCCCACTTACAAAAATAGGATAAAAATCATAACCGTCTTAAAATGTTGATAGCTCTGTTAGATATTAGTGAAATGGAATTTTTTTATAGACGATTGAAAAGCTTATAACATTTTCCGATAAATGGTTCTATTTTAAAGCTTTTTTGATTAATAGAAACGAAGATTCAATGTGATAAAGACAGGTGAATTTTTCGTTTTTTGTGAATTTCCATTGTTCAAGTTTGGTGTGCTGCATTTTCTAGAAAAGTAATTTGAAAATTTTTGAAATTAAGCTAAATTAAACCTTGATCTATTAGCTTTAAAGTAAGCTGCAGAAAATCAAAATATCTTGACTAGTTCAAAAGTTATAAGTAAATGTATGATACGAAAAAACGCATGGAGTGGAGGAAACAAAGGAATTGTTGCGTTTTGTTCTTTATACACATTTACTCATAACTTTTGAACCAGTCAAGATATTTTGATTTTTTTTGGCTTATTTTAAATCTAATAGTTCAAGGTTTAATTTAGATTAATTTCAAAATTTTTAAATTACCTTTGTAGAAAATGCAGCACACCAAACTTGAACAATGGAAATTCACAAAAAACGAAAAATTCAACTGTCTTTATCACATTGAATCTCCGTTTCTATTAAACGAAAAAGCTTTAAAATAGAACCATTTAACGGAAAATTTTATAAGCTTTCTAATGGTTTAAGACAAATTTCAATTAGCTAATATTTAACAAAGTTATCAACATTTTTAGACGATCATGTTTTTAATCCTATTTTTGCAAAAAGTACCACATTTTTGTCCGGTAGTGCATACTAAGAAGAGATTAATTTTTTTTTCAATTTTTAATAATTCTTTTCTTTTATAAGTGCAATTACTTAAACAAAAAGTTTCAACTATTTTTAGCATTTTTCAATTATTTTCTAAAATTTTTTAATTATTTTCATTATTTCTCACTTTTTTCCAAAATTCTTAAATCTACCTTCCGCAAACTTCAATTATTTTCTTTAGTTCTTCTAACCAATTTTTCAAATTTTTGTTATTTTCTTTTAGGCAATAAAACAATTTCATTATTATTTATAATTATTTATCGATAATTTAAATTAAATATTTTACTTTATTATTATTATTTTTATTTTGCAATTACTATCTTCAATTTTTAATCATTTTCATTAATTCTGAATTAATATCCTAAACTTTCAAATATATATCTCAATTTTCAATTATTTTCTTCAATATTCATTTCTTTTTATCATTTTGCAAATAAAATCTTAATATTTTAATTATTTTCAATTAACTTCCTAAATTTTTGTTACTACCTCAAATTTAGAGTAATGTCTTCAATATTCAATTTTTTAAACGATTTTCAATTAGTTTCTTTTGCGTAAAAATAAATTCTGTAATTTTTGTATTTTTTTCTACAATTTATAATTTTTTCTATTCCTCCGGCACAACTTTCAAAATTTTTCAATTATTTATCTGAAATTTTAATTATTTTCACCATATTTAATTTATTTTCTTTAATTTTAAATTATTTTTATCATTTTTCAATTATTTCCCTCAATTTTTAATTTTTTTTCTCATTTTGTAAAATTATTTTCTAAGATTTTTCTCAAATTTTAATTATTTTGCTCCAGTTATTAATTATTTTCATATTGTGTTTTCATAATTTCCAAAAAAAATTCTTAATTATCTTAAATTTCAATTATTTTGAGCTCTATTCAATTCTTTTCTTCAATTTTTTTATTATTCTCATATTTTTTCAATTAATTTCTGAAATTTTTAAGTATTTTTGTCAAATTTCATATATATTTTTTTTTAATCCTGCAATTTTTTCAATTACTTATTTCAAATTTCATTTTTTTTTCAACCTACCATTGTTTTCATTAAATATCAATTATTTTCTTCAAATTCCCAATTTTAAAATCATTTTTCAATTATTTGCCACAATTTTATAAATATTCTTATTTTGTAAAAAACTAAGATTTTTAAATATTTTTCTCAAATTTCCCATTATTTTGTTCATTTTTTAATTATTTTTAATTTTTCTCATAATTTTCAAAATTCATTTATGTAATATTTTAATTATTTAATATTCAATTTACAATTATTTATATAATTTTTTTTATTATTTTCTTCAATTTCTTTCTTTTTTTTCTCTTCAGCTTTAAATTGTCTTTTTTCATTTATTTTCCCTAATGTTAAATTATTATTTTCTTTTTTCTTCAATGAACTTCTAAAAGTTTCAAGTATTTTTCTGATTTATTTTTTATTTTCTTTAACTTTCCTTTATTTAAAATATATTATTTATATATTATTAAATTTAAAATAAATTTTCTGAATTATTTTCTCAAATTTTAATTATTTTCCGCAATTTTAAATTATTTATATTATTATTCATTACTTTCTTCAATTTTTAATCTTTTTTATTATTTTTGAATTAATTTCCTAAATTTTCAATTATTAATCTTAATTTCAATTTTTTTTTCAATTTTCAATTTTTTTCTCCAATTTTTAATTATTCTCATTTTTTCAATTAATTACTAAGATTTTCATGTCATAGGTCATAGGTTGTGAGGCTGGTTCAAAAGAATTAAAAGACGTTTTTTTCTTTAAACCTTATTATTTAGTACTCGGTGTAAATTGTCCAAAAAAGAAAAATACAAATAAAGAGCCTGTTTTCATTGACGGCTTAAAAACTCATGTTTATTTGAAGCCATCGGTGTAATTAAGCTCATAATCCTCCAAACTAAATTGTCCTAAAGTTTATGCTCATTTTGCTTTTCAAGTTCCGAATACGAAAGCAATATAAGCATCAACTTCAGACCAATTTGGCTTGTCAATATCACTTTCTGTAGTGAAAAATGTTCAAATCTGCATCTCCTAATATTCATCATTTCAAAACTCGAATCAATTTCGCTCTCTTTACCCTTTTTTCCTAAAAACCTCCATATTTTCATATTCCAAAATGTTTAAAAAGTTTCTTGTCCTAAAATGTCTTCCACGTGACTTGGCATATTTCATCCACATTTTTACTTAACCCCAGGGCATTGGTATTGGTCCAACATGAAAAGTTGAAAAGAAAAGTTGCTTGTTTTATGCTGTGAAAGTAAGCTAGACCGCTTTTGCATCAAAAGTTGATACACAAAAAACGATATAGGAAGTTGGAAAAGTTGGCAAGTTTGATCGTTTACTTGAAACGAATGCAGCGTTGTTCTAATTGATCAAAAAACTTGAACCTCTTTCGAAGTTGTTATCCACTATCGAAATCCTGATTAAACTCAGCTCCAGACTAAAATCTCTGATATGGGATGATGGTGCAAACATTTTATTTTCTCATATTCTTCCTAATGAGCTCTTTCATATATGCGAGTCGTTGGACAAACGAGTTTATCGCAATGGATTTATGCACGAAAGACGAGTCAGGTGGGATTATCAAAGTAACTAGTCATTCGATCGTGGATCATTCGTTAGGAATACAAACTTTATTATATTGTATACACAAAGATTTTCTATTTGCAATTCATACAGCCTTATTGAGTTGCTTAATTTAGTGCCTTATTTTTCGGCTGCTCTTTTTCTTCTCCTTTCTTATATACCTCATATTTCATCCTCAATATAACTTTGCATAGTTTCCTCATCTCAATAGAATATTTTCTTTCTTTTTCGGCGTTGATCTGTTTGAAAAGTGCGGAGCAATAAGTCGGTTTGCATTCTTTTGGGGTCGTAAATGCAAATGCAAAATTCATGAGGCTGGTTTGATCTGCTATCGGCGAATCCGGACTGCGAATTCACAATTATAATTGCTAAGTAAATCCCGGATTTGTTTACTTTGTTTATTGGTCGAACATAAATGTGTTTTAGTGCAGATTTCTGCCCTGATTTTAGACCTCGGTTATTTAAAAGCATGCTTGACTTTTTAGAACTTAGGTAATGGGAATTAATGTCTTTTTAGAATTTATTTATACCTCGTTTATGTGAGCATGCTTGTATTAATGTCTGTTTATCTTTTTATACCCTTTGCGTACATATAGTGGGTACTATTTTACTTTCATATGTATATTCTTTCAATTAATACATGCACGTACATTATTTCTATACATTAACTTAATTTATAAATGTAATAAATGATGGTTTTTTATTTGTATCCTTGTACAATAAACTGTGCTTATACAATCTATAGTTATAATATACTTAAATCTGTATGACATGCGGTGACATAAAAGAATCTGATACGCTTTATCGGAATTTATTTCTGAAAAGTTGGTAAGCTTTTAACCTTTAATCGACAGATGCACGCGTTACAAGATAGCATGTATACGTATCTTGAAAGTTCAAGCAAAAATACGTACAGGTGAAAGCGCCTCTCGTTGAGAAACTTAAACGTCGAGTTCTCGTTTAACGGTTAAATTCATTAAGAGAAGTCGTAATAAGGTTTGAACAAAGTTTGTACCTGTTCGCATGGTAACGACTCCCCTCTCTCTCTTAAATTTGCATCACAATTTTCTGTATATATAGTTGAATTTTACTTATCAAAATCATTATTTCGAGGAGATTTTCCCTCTTTTCTCCCCTATTTACTCTCTCTCTCTCTCTCTCAGTTTCTGCAAATTTACATCCCCGCGTTTTCTCAATTTGAAATCCGATTAGATTTTACGGAACTGTAAATACAATAGCGCGTGAAACTCCAGTCTCTATGTTTATATTAACTGTGATGATGAATTGCTTTTGCTCCATCAGGCCTGTGGTATCTCGATGCTTGAAAACGTGAAATAACACGTTCCTAAACAATGTTGGCTTGTGTGCAACTATGGGAAGAGGAAGTAAGGGCCTTTGAAAATATTTTTTATGCCTGTTGATGGCTTTATGACTATTGTTGCGTTTCAAACTTTGTGCTTCTGAATCTAAATTAGGATTCTTGTTGAATTTTCAAGGTTCTAAATTCTCTTTCAGTGACTATTAATAACTAGCTATAGAAGAATTAAAAAGTTTAATTTTTTATGCATTTTGCTAGGTGAATTTAATCATTCGGACAAAAAATAATAGAATAGATTAAAAATATTATTAAAAGTTTATTGGCATGTTTTAGTAATAATGTACATGTTTATTAAGGAGGTTTATCCAAAAAACCGTTTTTAAAGATTTTTATAAAATTTTAATGACATATTAAATGCATTACTTTACATGCACTGTTACAATTTTATTGAATTTTACCGTTTTGGTTTTAAGGATGATTGACCCATATCAAAAAAACAAAAGTTAGTGACATCGAGTGGTTTAGAATATTAATAAAGAGTAATCTTAAAAGGTTAGGTATTCGTTTTCCTTAAAGAAGGAACAATTTTTACTATTACCCAAAAAAATTTATAATTATAAAATATATATATTATATATTTTAAACAATTAGTAAAATAAATAAGCTTTTGGCTGTTACTATACACCAACTTAACAAAATAAAATAATGCTCTTTTAGCCGCAGTATTTCTTGCTCCAGAATAGATTTTTTTATGAACAGTAAATATAAAATCGCAAGAAATATTGTTCTACGAAAAAAAAAGAAACTTAAATATTTTTAAATAATTTCTTTTCTAATATGAATAATCAAAAAAAGGTACTACAACGCAGCATTTTTTGTTTCTTGAGTGGCAAACCTGACTGCTGACAACAGAAATTACAGGCATAAGTGCGATTGGTCGAAATACGCGCGTTGATTTGAAATGTTTTTAAATATTCATTTTAAACTTATCTAAAGATGTATTTATGCATTATTTGTATAAAATATATTTCATGAAGTTTATTTTTTTCTTAAAATATAATTATTTAAGCATAATATGTTGATAAAAAATAATTTATTTCTAAAAAAATTCAAATAACGCGCGTATTTTGAAAACATGCGTACTTGATAGCTTTAGTGACGTATGTAAACAAATATGATGGCTTGCACTTTTAGGTTATGCCTGAAACATCAGCTTTGTACGCTTTATAATATCGATAATATCATTATATTTGTCATTATTTATAGCATATTTAATCATTCTTTTTTTTTTATATATAATTTGTCATAAAATTAGAACTACGTCAAAGCAGGGATATCCGAAAGAAAAAAATTTGCCTACATCTTGCATCCAAGCAACGTTGTCAAATCTCTACATTAAGATTTGCAAATTCATCAAGTTAATTATTATTTTTCAACTTCAATGACATTTTTCTCAAAAACTAGGCTCAGAATTGCATTAAAATTTACCACAGTTGAACTTTCAATATTAAACAATGACATACTAAAATTGCACAAAAATCTGCTCATTTTTCTCGTTAAAATTAAGAAAATTGCACAACGGGATGTGACAAATCTTCCAACTACCATTGAACGCCTTGTAAATATTAATATTAATATCTTTTAAACCAGGCTCAGAATCTCTATGAAACTTTACAGGCATATTTCTGTAATTATTATTAGTTAATTCTCAAAGTTTGAACAAATTCTGCTCATTTTGAAAATGAGGTCAATCATCCTTAATATATAAATTTATAAAGTTGGGACTTTTACATGGAAACAGTATTAATACATGGAAAAAAAATTATTGGTTTATATAAAAATACTGTTATTTATAATATTGTTGTGATATCCTTAGAAAAAATAAAAGGCAATATTTACCTCGAATTGAGGGTAAGTATTCACTTGCGGGTGAATTTTTAGAAAATGGAGTTCCAACGTGTTCTTAAAAAGGGTTAGGTGGGGAATTTTAAAAAATTAAATCCAAAAACATATTCATATATTTCTTCAATTCGTCATTCTACTTTTACTGTTTTGTAATAATTCTTTATTTTCTGTATTTTTTAACCCATAAATGTCGTAATTTTTTTTTGTTTCAGGCCTAATAGTATATAAATAAGTCAACACACATTTTTTTAGTTGATAATTATTTACAACAAAGTCACTGAACTTTAACAGATCACCAAAAAATATGTATTTTTCCAATAAAAATGCAGTTTCTATTAACCTATAATGAAAATGAGACCATCAACTGTTTTTTACAATCAGAAATGTCTAAACTTGCTTTTAGAACCTTCTAAGTAAATTCTATTTATTCTATTGCATTTTATTTTTATATTTTTATTTTAACCCTTTGCTGTATGGTTTAGGACGTTGAGCATCCCACCTTAAATATTTTTTCTGTATAATTTAAGTATTATTTAATACTTTATAAATTATAAATAAAAATGATAAATTATAAATTTTTTAATGTATAATTTATGTCAACAATTTTAGTTTTTCTAAATTTGGTATTTTTTACTTCTTTGGGTCATAAAGTTAATGTTTATGGCAGGAAAATTTTTTTTTTCTTTTAACAAAATTCGTACCACAAAGGAATAATGTCTATAATCATTGTTTCCTTTCTATTTGTTTTCCTATTTTTTCAAATACTTTTTCCTTAATTCCTGTAGTTATTAATATTTACTATTCAATTTTGTTCTTTATTTCCAAGTTTTTTAAAAATTTCTATTTATTCTCTTTACTCTGCATTTATTTGTTTACTTTCAAGTAATTTTTTCTCTATTTTAGCTCTCACTTTTTTTCTTGGTAATTTAAAATTTTTTATTCATTTTCCAACTTTTGGGGCATTTTTTTTCTTTTTAATTACTGTTTTACTTTGTAGTACTTATTCTTCATTTTCCAGTTATTTTATTTATTTTTTATTTTCTACTTTTAAGAAGTTTCTGACATTTTCTAGACTTTAATCCCATAATTTAGTTAAGTTTTAACATTTCTTAGTATTACTTCTTCCTTTCTAGGTATTTATTTTTAATACCAAGAAATTTTAATCTATTCTACAAATCTGAATCAGTTAAAAATAACTAATTTGATAGCAAAAACTCAGTCACTAATTCGAATAGTTATATTTCTACAAATCATTTAGTGAAAAATCACTAATTATTAGTCAAATTCATTTTAGGTTATGTCAAAATAACTAATTTTTAGTAAAATTCTGTTTATTAATTCAATTAGTCAAATTTTAACTATTTTTAGTTTCTTTTTGATTAATAATTAGTCATTTTTTAACTAATAATTAGTTATTTTTCACTAATTGATAAAGAAAAAACTCAGTCACGATTTAACTAATAAAAATTAGTTATTTTTAACTGATTCAGATTTAGAGAGTACAAATACTATAATGTATAATAAATTTCTTTTTATTTTCGAGATGTTTTTTTATTAATTTAGTTATGAATCTATCTTCAATCGAAGATATCAATTCAATCGATATCTTCAATCAATGAGTTATTTTATTCATTTGACATTAATTTTTCTTTATTTTTTAGTAATTAATTTAAATTGCTAGTTTCTAAAAATACATTTATAATTTTTTTTCTCACTTTCAAGTTATTTTTTAGTTTTCTAGTAATTTTTAAAAATATTTTAGTTATATCTCATCCTTAATTTTAATGTTAATAAAAACGTGCTTAAAATTATTTATTTAAAGTCAAATTTACTCAATGAAATAATTAAATAGTGTAATATTTTGATTCTATAAAGGTAGCATAATAAATTGTCTTTTAATTGACGAATTGAATGAAAGATTAAATCAAATATTTGCTGTCTTATTTTAATAAAATTTAAACCTTATTCTTCACTTTCTAGTTATTTTTTCCTAAATTTTTAGTTTTTTCATTTATTGCTTGCAATTTATAAAAAAAATTCTCATTGTTTGGTTAATTGTGTTATTTTTAAATTATTTTTTACTTTAAAGTGATTTTCTCCCTATTTCTAGAAGTTTTTTTTACATCCTAGTAATTTTCTTCTTCTTTAATCAATATTTTCTTTAAATTTAAAAACATTGTTTAATTTTTATAGTGATTTTTTATTGAATTTTGCTTCTTTCTTTGTAGAAGTTCTTTTTTAACGTTTTCTAAAATTGAATTCCAAAATTTACTTATTTTTTACATTCAAGTGATATTTTCTTTCTTTTTAGTCATTCCCGATTATTTTTCAGCTATATATTTTTTTTCTTGTCATTCTTTTAACGTTCTAACACTTTTTGGTCTTTATAATAACGTCTTTTATTTTAAAATTACTTTTTGACTTCACAATAATTTTTTCAGTTTTTAGATGTTTTTTTTTAATGTTTGCAGATTGTTTTTTTTGTTTGTTTTTCTAGTAATTTTTCTTGAATTTGAAAACAAAGTTCGCTTTCTAGTAATTTTTCATTTTTTTTCTAGACAAATATTTTAATCTGAAGTATATTATCCAACTATACTTTTTTCATTAGTTTCCAGATGAATTTATCCAAATAGTTACCTTCAATCATAGGTATTTGTTCAATTTCTGGTTTTGATCTTTAATCTATAATACAATATTTCATATTTTTCTCCTTTTTGAAAAGTTCTTTTTATTTCTAGTTATTCATCTCAGGCCCTTATAGTTATCTAATTACCTGGCCGTGATTTTATTACCTAATCATCATTCTGTAGTTACTATTTTGCATTTTCATATTGCCTTTATTCATTTTCAATTATTTATTCTTTTTTCAGAATGTTCCTTTATTTCCAACTTGTTTTTAAAAATTTATATTTATTTTTCATAATATTCTATTTACCCTTTATTTATTTCGAAGTTATTTTTAAAAAATATATTTATTTTTCATAATATTCTATTTACTCTTTACTCTCTGTAAATTTGAATAAGTGAATTTACATTTATTCAAATTTAGAGAGTATAATTTCTAGTTATTTTATTTTTTTGATTTTTTTCTTACATTTTAGTCGTTTCTTTCATTTGCCTGTTAGCTTTCAAACATTTAGTGATTTTATTCATTTCCTAGATATTTTTCCCCAAATATTAAGCAATAATATAATACCTCACTTTACTAATGTTTCATTACTTCGAGGTAAAATTGCCTTTTATTTTTTCCTAAGGTATCACAACAATGATATAATAATATCATTATTAAAAATGATATTTATACAACAATATTTTTATCGATATTATTGTTTTTTATCCTGATGATAAAACGGAATAAAAGCCAATAAATGCCCATTCTTAATCATGTCAATATTGATCCACTTTACAATGCGAAACAATGAATAAATTCCCGTCAACTAACTAAAGAAATTAGTTTTAGAATAATTGACAGCCTCGTTGAAATTTAATTAGAAATTACAGTAATTACACTAATCGTTCTTGAAGCTAGATAAGCAATATTTCAAGCGTTTCATGCAACACAAAGTTGTTGTAGTTGAAGAGCAACATCGAGTTCCAAGTGTCGTTTGCAACCTCTGAGGAATTTGCCCGCAAGGTCTGCAAAATCTGCATGTCGAGGTACAGTAGGTACTATTATATATTTCTCCGTATATTTTCATTTCGGTGAATGTTAATGGTGCGCTACTCTACTGGCAGGCAAATAATCATTCGATACTTGTCCGATTCAACAGTGGCTTCATTCTTTTTTTTTTCTTTTTTTTTTTGTTCTCTATGGTTTTGCAGAAACACGCAACATCCTATCGTTCGTGTCTTATTCTAAACAAGGGCGCATATACATTTATCGACTCGCGAGTTGTACTTAAGAATGCGTCGGTAATGAGATAATGAGCACTTTTATATTTGTAACGACAGCGAGAGTCGTTTTCTCGATCACGAAGCAGCCAAGGGCGCACAACTAGCATGTGCCTGCGCTCGTTACACGCCTAATTAAAGCGACAAATTGCTCAGCGAGAAATAAATGTTTGCACTGTTAATCATTCGTCGCAGTCGGCTTCCTTTTTTACCAAATGGAGACGCGCGAAATACACTCCTCTTCTCTAATAATTTCCACCACTGTCCCGCATATGTTTAGATCAAACTTTTACTCTTAAATATTCACTGCTAACGGGCGTCAATTAAAAAATTCCAACATACGAGCTGCAACTCTAATGGGGAAAAATTTACATCTTCCAGTGAATCTCTCTTCCTTTCGCAATAAATTTTACAACCACTACAATTATGCAAACTGTCTTCTTAATTTTTCTCTACTTGTCCTACACCACTTGTCCTGTACGTGTTTTTCAAAACATTTTTATGTTACTATGGATGTAAATTCTTCTTTTATTGCAAAACGAGCAAATACAAAGATTATATTTGGATACAGTGTTGAAAATATTGTTATTATTTGTATTTATTTATGTTTTTAATATTATTTTCCAAGGCTGATTGAAAAAGGTTTTTTTTTAAAAAATTCGATTTTGTTTATTTAAATCAAAAATTGATTTTTTTTGTAAATGTATAAAATCATTATATAAAGTTTTCAAATGTTTAGGGTAAATGTACCAATTACTGCGGTGTGAAATCGAAGTCGGAAAAAAGATTAAAAAAGAAAATAAATATAAATGAAAGATAAATATTTGACTGATTTTAAAAGCACTCTTGTTATCTATTGGAAGAGAAACTACTAATTAAAATATTAAAATAAATTGTGTATTCTTAAAAATAACAAATTTATAAAAAATACTCTGTGCTGGTATTACTGCGGGTCTGTATCAATTACTGTGCCTCAATTACTGCGGTAAGAATAACGTGTATTTAAAGGCTAGGTTGTCAGCAGTAATAGAATCACGTGCATGTTTCAATTACTGCGGTAAGTTGTAATTTAAACATGGATAATTAAATTATTAATTATTGAGATGTACATATTTATTTGTAATTGTATCGAGTCAGGTTTCAAATAATTTGAATTCAGTTTATACTCTTAAAAAGTGCATAATAACTTTTTTCAAAAGACTGCAGTATTTGGTGCATTCGCAGTAATAGGTACATCTACCCTATTTGTAAGTACCTTATTTTTTAAACTGAGAACATTTAATAAAAAATAATGAAGAATAAAACATTTAATGAAAATCAATCAAATTATGACGAATAAATGAGAAAATTTCAAAAAAATATATATGATTGAAAAATTGAGAAAATTAGGTAAAATGCAACGAAAGAATAGTAAATATTAAAAAAAAATCAGAAAAATGTAAAAAAATAAGAAAACAGTAATAAGTAAATAAGAAAACAGTAAATAAGAGAAAATTCTTTTAAATAAAAAAAATCATAGACATTATTAACGAGATGAAGAAACATTTTAAAAAAACTATAAATATAAATTTATAAATATATAAATTGTGAAGCAGCAAGAAAATTGAATAAATAGGAAAAAATGAAGAAATGTTTTTTTTAATCTAACAAACTGTAAAAAAATGTAAAAACTACAAAAAATAAAAAAATTTGGTGAAAATCTACTAAAAAATTAGAATTAAAAAAAAAAATAAATAATGTACCATAAACATAAATAAAAAGTCCACAAAAGACATTTAAAAATCCTTGAAAAATAAAAAAGTTTAAAAAAATTAAACCAAAAATATTTTTAAGATTATTACACTTAAAATAAGTCCAACAATAAATTTAGAAAAATAAAGAAAATCTAAAAATTGTCAAGTAAGTTTGCAAAAAATAGAAAAGATGTTAAAACAAATTGAATAAATTTACAAAAAAATGAACGTATTTATTTTTTTAAATATGGAAAAATTAAGAAATTGAACGAAATAAAAAGTTTAGTAAATGTTATAATAAGAAATTTGTGTAAAATAATATTAAATAATTTACATAAAAAGAAGAAAATTCAAGAAAATCCTAAAATAAAAAGACAAATATGAAATAAATATTAAAATTAAAAGAAGAATAAATCTTGAAATTTTGTAAAAATAAGAATAAAAAATGGTAAGAATAAAACTATAAGATAAAAATTAAACTGTTTCGAAAAAGTGAAATCTCTTAGAAATCTTGTAAGAATTAAAAGAAGGATTATTGTGAATATATAAAATAATAAATTATATTACCTATTTAATTACTCTTTTGTGCTATTATTGTTTTTTTATTGTGAATATGCAAAATAATTAATATAACCTATTTAATTATTATGCATTAATTAATATATATTTAAATTTGAATTAATTGAAATATAAAAGTTTGAATACATTGGAATATGAGTTAATTGGAGTTTGAAATTTATTTAAATTATAACGACTTAAAAGTATAAAAATTTAATTTTTAATTTTACTATCTTTATACCAAAAATTTGTAATTCCCAAGTATTTTAGTGACCTATATTAGCACAATTTTTTTAAGTTTTTTTAAGAGTAAAATATTAAAATTGTAATTTTCAAGATTTATCTTCAAAATTCTGTCTTTTTTTTGTGTATTGCGATTTTTTAAATGTAGTTTTAGACATTCGATGAATTGTAAAATTTATTTAATTTAAATCATGAGTTTTTTTTAATGCAAATGCCCCAATTATTTAAATCAAAGTGATTTAAATCAATAGCCCTGTTATTTTCTATATTATATTTTTTATATACTTTTTTATATTTTGTATCATTCTTTATAAATCCCTTGACATACAATATAACTACATTTAATCTCTAATTCAAGAAATTTCCAGTTTTTTTTTTATTCAACAGTGACAGAAGAGTATTTCATAGAAAAAGTTTTATCCCTCTATACAGCACGTGAAACTCGCCCCTTTCACTAAATAAAACTTCCTGCAAGTCAACTAAGCTTGTTTGTTCAGTTAAATAAAGTTTTAGGTAGATTGATGATGTGAGGGCTACAAAATATTTTTTTGATTGAATAAAGCACTGATTACGCTAGAAAGTCTGATTAAATCAACTTGTACCTTGAAAAAACCAATAAAACACGATTATTTGAACATTTTAGAAAAAAAAAACAGGCTAGAAATTTTTAATAAATGTCCCACATTTTTTCTGAAAGCTTTCTAAAAAAGTAATTTGGTTTTAGAGGGAAGTTTTACTTTTGAAAACCAACTTTTCTCTTAACTTTTTTTTTCTATATTGCAATTATGCAGTCTCGGTATATTTACACCATTCGTGACTTTAATGTTTACAAATTCTACACGAAAATGCAACTCTTGTGAAAATAACATAAATATTTCTAATTTGCTAAAAAGGAGAAACATTTTTTTTTTAAGTTTAAATTTTACCAACTGAATATCAAATCAGAATAAAAGAATGTTAAAACATAATTTTTATTAAATTGTACCAGTAGTAAAAAGTAATTAAAATTTTTGTGAAATGAACATCCAACAATTTTTATAATTTTTTACTGCGGATGTAGTGCTCTTTGAAATTAAACTATAAAATTTTTATTTCCATGGTTGCAGAATTTGGTCACTTATTACAAAAGTAAATTCCATTTATTAAAACTAGGCACTAAAAACATTTTTAAACAAAGTAATTCTTTATTTGTTAAAACTACTGTTTCACATAAAAATGCAACCTGTACCAAAAGATGAATTTTATTTTTATTAGTAGTTTTTTCTCTATTTCTTTTTAATTAGCTTTAAACTTTACTATTATCCAATTTTCTTAGATTATTCATAAAAAATTTGAAATGCCGAAAAATCCGTTTACCATCAATTTCTAATTTCATTAGTAAATCACGAATACGTTTATAATCAACTTTTGATTCGATATCCCATAAAAGGTGAATTTTGACATAACTTTCCATAATCATGAATAATTACAAATTTCCAATTTTAAAAAACCGAATCTTTTAATTTTACCGATCTCTAAAATGTACATTTTCCCAATATCCATTGATTATTCTATCGAACATAGTTAATCAGAAAGTTATTCAATTAATAAAAACTATAATTAATGTACCAATCCAATTTTGTCATCTGTCAACTTTTCGCATTAAATATTTACTTAATTCGAATTCTTAATGTTTTGCAAAAAGTTCTTTTTCGAAAAGTTTCTCGGAACATTTTCCTTGCAAGTTGCTAGTTATCGAAGCGAAATAAAAATGCGGAATAAATTATGAAAATAAAAACATTTAATCAATTCTGCTGGAAGTTGAGGATGAGGGTATAGAAGAAGTTGGGATTCCTTTAGCATTATGATCGATTGATCGATCGATCTTTCAAAGAGACGAGAAGATTTTCAGATGGTGTTGTACTGTAGACTAACATTCCTTGCGTACATATGTCCAGTTTCGTGAATGGATGAGTGTTCCAAGAGACAGCGTTAATGCACTCATATATACGTAACCGTGCTTGATCACACGTCCGATTAAACTCTTGCCGGCTTGTGTTGGTGAAACAAGAATATATATGTACCCATCTGCGGTATGGGAAAGTGCGTGCATATAAATGGCACGCGTGGTGAACCTTAATTTCAACGAGGCGATAACGCAAAATGAACCCATAACACATCCTGGCCACCGTTCGTTGCAACTGACATTTACAAAATACCTACCAATTTACACTGCAAAATTAAACGCACATCATACATTCTCCAGTGTCAGCTATTTTAGTTTCATTACTAAATTATTAGTTGAAATTGGATTTTAGAGACCTTTTGATCCTTGCATTTTTATCTAGAATTTTAACCTATGACTGCCTTTACTAATTGAAATTTCTTTTTCTGTTTTAGGTAAGTTCTTGCACGTTATCTCTTTTATATCAACATGGTCCGAATTGTAAGTCTTTATTTACTTTGCATTATGTTTAATGAAATTCAAACTTTTTTGACGTACACGTGCTTTTCACGCCAAATTTAAATGTCTCTATTTGACTTACAATTAGATACAAAAATTTTAAATTTCAATATTACCGATTTATTAATCAATTATTACAATTAACAAAAAGTAAATTAATTTAATTTCTGAAGACCGAAGTTAACCAACAATCACACTTAAGTAAAAAACAGAAAATAAATATGATAAAAATGATCAATTTCAAGAAAAAAATTATATTCAAGTACTAAAATCGTTAAAGAAATTAACAACCTCTAAAAACTACCCTTAAGAAAAATAATCGAAAAAGGATTTGAAAAAATTATCAATTTTTACAAAAAAATTCTCAAGTTCTAAAATGGTGAAACTTATACTCAGGAATATGCCCTCTAATTTTTTCAAATGATGGCAAGAATGAACTACCCCTAAGTAAAAAAATTTTATATAATTTTAAAAACAAAAATATTAATTTCTACAAAACAATTATATAAACAAGTTCTAAAATGGTGAAACATACTAAAGAACATACACCTCCTACTTTTTCAAATTGATAATAAAAATTGACAACCCCTAAAAACGTCTCTAGTAAAATAATTGAAAATAATCTTGAAAGGAACTATCCACTTCAAAAAAATGATATCAAGTTCAAAAATGGTGAAACATACTCAAGAATATACCCCATAATTGTTCCAATTGATAACAAGAAAGTTTAACCCTTAAAAACCACCCTTAAGGAAAGTAACCGAAAAAAAGTTTAAAAATAATTATATTCAAGTCAGGGGTAGTGACTTGTAAATTTTTGACATCTGCACACTTAATATTGACCGAAGGGAGAGGGGAGGGGGGAAATAATACAATATTAAATTAAAGTGTTTCTTAATTAGCGTAATTATTGTAACGCGAAATTTGACAATTTATTTGATTTTGAATAAATTTTCAGAACTAATAAACAAATAATCAAAATACTATACAATTTGTGAAAATCATTACAAATTAAAAAAAAAGAAAATTAAAAATTGACGAACTTCATTGAAATTTGAGAAAAATAATTAAATAATAATTAAAACATTGAGAAGTGGATACAATAACTGAGATTTGAGATCATAAATAAAAATTTAGGATATGAATTGAAAAGTAATTAATATATCTAATTATAAAAGGTGGAGAAAATGAAACTTGAAAAAAAGAATTGAAAATTAAAACAGAAAAAAATAATTGAAAAATGGGATAAATAACTAAAAATTTAGGAATTTAATTAAGTAATAGTAAAAATAACTAAAAATTGAAGAAATTGAATGCAAAATGAATTGAAAAAATAACTGAATTTTGAGATAAATAATAAAAAAAATTGGAGAATTCATTAACAAATAATTGAAAATGACAAAAGTAATTGAAAAATGATAGAAATAATTGAAAATTGAAGAATTTAATAAAAATTTGTTAAAAGATAATTGTAGAAATTACAGATAAACAAGACTACTTGAAAAAGAATAAAAATAATTCGAAATTAAAGTTAATTATCGGAATTTAAGAAAAAAAATTAAGAAAATTACAGAATTTATTTGATATAAATAAAAAACGATTGAAAATTGAAAAACATCATTTAAATACTTGTAAAATACAACTAAAATAAATTAAATTAACAAACTTGATGAGTTACCTAAGTCCTTTCATTATATTTGACATTACAAATTGACATTACTAATTCAATATTAAAGAAATTAATTGTAATTTAAAAAAAAATTACAATTAAAAAAAAATCATATTTTGTAAAAATAATTGCAAAATGACGAAAGAAATTGAAAGTCAATTAATAAATAATAAGAATGGTTATTTAATGGAATAATTTCAACTGAAAAAGTTTTATTTGAAAAAAATTAAAGATAAAAATTGAAAATTGCAGCAATTTTAAATTTCAAATTTAGGAGAAAATTTAAAAAATAATTTTAAAAAATACAGAATAACTAAAATTTGAGAAAAATAATTGTAGAATGATTAAAACCTTGAAAAGTGGATACATTAACTTAGATTTGAGATAATAAATAAAAATTTAAGATAATCATTGAAAAATAAGTAATATATCTAATTAAAAGGTGGAGAAAATAGTTTCAAAATGATAAAAGTAAATGAAAAGTGAAAAAAATAATTGGAAAATGAGATAAATAATTGAAATTTTAGGAATTTTAATTTAGGAATGAAGTTTGAGATTAATTAAAAATTGAAGAAATTGATTGCAAAATAATAACAATAATAATTAAAAATTGCATAAAATTATTAAAATTTGAGGAAAATATTTTAAAATATAGGAAATTAATTGAAGAATAATGAAAGTAATAAAAAATACGAGAAAATATTTTCAAAGTAATAAAATCAATTAAAAATTGAAGAAAATAATTTTAGTTTGTTAAAAAATTGAAAAAATTACAATATATATTTGTAATAAAAGAAAATAATTGCAGAATGATGAAAATAATTGTAAATTGAAAAAATAACTGAAATTCGAGATAAATAAGAAAAAAATTATAAAATTAATCAAAAACTAATTGAAAAAGACAAAAGGTTATTGAAAAGAATTAAAAAATAAACTTAATAAAAAAATAATTGATAATAATAATATTATTTACGACTGTTTGACTTAAGTGTGGTTTTTATATATCTCCTGAAGTCCTGAGTGTGTTCCACTATATTGGAACATTCTTAGTGTTTTTTTTTTTTTTTTTTTGACGAAATTAATAATTTATTTCAAATTTTTTTTCTTTATTTTACTTAGGAGTGGTTATTAGGGGTTGTTAATTCCTGTTATTAATTTGAAAAATAAGGAGGCGTATTTCTGAGTGTTAACCATTTTGGAACATGATTAGTATTTATTTGCAGAAATTAATAATTTATTTCATTTTTTTTTTATAATTTCGCTTAGAAGTGGTTTTCAGGAGTTATTAATTCTTGCTATTAATTTGAAAAATAAAGTAGCGTATTTCTGAGTATATTTCACATTTTGAAACTTGTTTATAATTTTATTTTGTATAAATTGACAATTATTTTTAAAAATTTTTTTCGAATATTTCACTTAAGCTAGATTTTTAGTTGTTGATTATTCTTATTATCAATTGGAAAAATTAGGAGGTATATCGTTGAGTATGTTTCACCATTCCAGAAGTTGGTTAGAACTTTTTTGTAGAAATTGGTATAAGTTTTAAAAAAAAATTTCGATTATTTTTCTTAAGGGTATTTTTTAGGAGTTGTTAAATTTTGTTATCTATTTAAAAAATCAGACTTGACGTGTTCCATATTTTACTTTTTCGTAAGGGGTGTATACACCTCTCTAAAAAAAAACATTCAATAAATTTTCAACACGCCTGAATTTTTAATTACTCTTCATTTTTAGTTTCTGCCAATAATTAATCAATTTGAATAAACATCACGAGCTGCCAAGAGCTTGGAACAATATTTACAAAGTCAGCAAAATCGTTTTTTTTCATCCGACTTTTTACTTTGCCATTAATTCTAACAAAAAGGGCAAACAAGTCTATTGAAATTTCAGGTCTTGAACCAACAAACACGAAACATTGAAAGGAGGGATTTAGTTTTTTTTTTTTCTAATAAATATTGTTATCTTGATTTTTGAGAATAGAGAGCTCATTAAAGTTTCCTGTCGGTTTTCAATATGACTAAGGTTGGCTTGTTATCTTTGCTTTTGAAAAAAAATATTTACTGTTACACTGTTAGCTTTGAGTCGTTTTAAAAAGCATGTCTCTATTGGCCGGCTCACTGCATCCGTTATATGTATTCTTATTTTTTCTCTTCCGCGAAGAAACACCCACTCATATTATATTACGTGCGAGACGTAATTATACACCCATGGGTCGTTTCTTAAATTCAAGGAAGGTTAGAACGTGTCGTATCGAATCGCGAGAATTAAAAGAGAACCGCCCACGATAGACATTTATTTCATTAGGTTTCACTGCACCATACGTGTAGTATTTTTATAATTTTAGCAAAAAAAAAAAGAATCGATCGGAGAAAAGCACTTTCTTCACTTTTAAAAACTTTTCTACACAAGTAGAAAGAAAAATAAATTAAAAACTTGTTAAAGAATAGTTTTAAAATTCGATTAACTTATCTGAGTTTTAATTCAGAAAAAAACTAATTACAGTTTTTAATTGAATGTCGAAATTTGTATTAATGCAATTTCTCATCGACTCTTTTAATTAAGGTAAGCAAATTTTATCCGTCTTCCTTTAAGAAACAACTTAATTTAATTTTAATCTTAATCGAGATTATAAAGTTTTAAAATCATATGTGTAGTGTAATAAAACAATTATTATATTAACATATAGATGAAATTTACTCTTTCTGTACACTCGGAATATAACCTTTCAAATTAAAAGAAGCATTAATTTTCCAGTATTTTCTAACAGACGTAGTTGTGTTTATGTTAATTAGATACATACTGTTGTTAAAATTATTTCCTGCAATTTAATTAACTCCATAAATTTTCTTTGAGTCGATTCTAATTAAATGTTTCCTTTTTGGTTAATAACGGACATGACTTTTTCTGCGATAAAAATATGTTTCTGTTATAAAACAAATTTGCTCTATGATAAAACTCTCTTTTGTCAAATAAAAGAAATTAAATAAACTTGATTGAATAATAAATTAATTAAAACTTAATAAATAGATTAATTTAACTAAAAATTGTTTTATTGATATAAAATCTATTTTAACAACATTTTTATTTGTTAACATCTCTCTAATTTTTGTGGAAGGTGAAGAAACCATTTTACGTGAAAGTGACAAAATGAATAAAAAGGGGTTGGTAACCAGAAAGGAAAGGAGAACTATATAGGAGGAAAAGGAAATTACGATCTACGTGATGCGAAATCCTAATTGCAGTTGGCGCGTTAGGTATAATTATTTTTTTTTAATTACCGAGATTAAAAGAATGAAATTTCCAGTCGTTTGACGTTCGGCGAATTAATCCAGGGGAAGGAATGCTGAATTCTGTCCATGTGTGAAATCTCGGACTTTTGGCCCCCAGTTTATATATATATCTATAGATATAACCATTTTTTTAATTAGAGAGAACGTGTGTTCAACGACACACGCTCTCTTCGCATATTATCACGTGTTCAATCTCGATTTTGATAAGGACTTAATGAATTCAGTAATTAATTGCTTGAATGGCATCGCGCGGTTATCGAATTTTCTAAGAAATCTGAATCGGGTTGTAAGAAACTTTAGAAATGACACGAACAGTGTCCAAAGTGTGAGAAATCGCTAGATGATTAAAGCGAATTACAAAGTGATAACAATATTTCTGCCATGTTCTAATTTGCATAAATGTCATTACCTTTAATTCTCACTTGAAATTCGTGTCAGTAATATTCTTGGTCTTATGACTCTGATAAGAAAATTATCATAAATATGATGTTTATGGGAATATGATGTAGATCAATAATTGACGCCTCAGGTTAATAAAATACTTTCATTATGTATACTTGTCTGTCTGTCAGTCTGTACCAAAATTTTATTATTTCAAGCTGTACTAAATTCTCGTTAATTTTATATTAAAAACATTTTGGTTAAATACAATTAATCTAAAGATTATTTTTGAATAAATTCCATAGACTTTGCTATGCTTTCGTTGTACGTCAAATTAAAGGCATAATAAACCAAAAAAAGTATCATGGAACTTCACTCAGAAAAAAATTTGTTTGTGACAACCAAACTTCAGTTAAAGAAACAAATTTTGGTTGAAACAACCAAATTTTGGTTGAAACAATAGAATAATTTTGTTGATTTAAACAAAATTTGGTTGTTTCAAACAAAATTTGTTTCTTTAACTGAAGTTTGGTTGTCACAAACAAATTTTTTTCTGAGTATTGCGATGGTATATGTTTGCTTGTAAAATAAATTTTTTTCTCCATAGCGACTTACAAATTCTCCTGTGAAAAAAGAGTATTGAAATATTATTTATTTACTTACATTTAAAATTTCTAATAGAATAAAACGAAGATATTATATCCCTTTTATGGAAATTGGTAACACTATCGTAATTTGATTCACAGCAGTTAAGTACTGTAAAATCACAGAAATTTCTAAATATATATTAGTAACTCCAGCGATTTTAACCTTCATAAAATGTGATAATTTATAGGAATTGATAAGAGCGGAACTAATTCGAGCTTATCGTTTAATAGAGTAAAGAACACGAGAGCTTTTAGACATTGGTAGCAAGAAGTCTTCGTTTTTTAGGGTTTAGAGTCGCTTTGGGAGGACCAAAGTCTCGCTTTCATCCCTTTCTATCTTTCGGTTTCTGAGCCCGTTGGTGCACTTAGAGTAGCCAAGAGCGTTTAGAGAACCCACTGTATCCTCGATCCTCTCTATCCCTCTTGGTTAAAGCTCTCCTTCCACCAGAAGCCCTCTTTCCTGTCCAACACAGTCCATTCGATGGGACAATCTTCCCCCGTGCTCCAATTACGAGAAGGAATGCTCATTTGGGACACGGCAGGGGACTCATAACAGACAGACCACTCTAAACTATTATCGGCCCCTGCCTTCATCGCTCTCCACTGTCTACTACTTTTTTTATATCCTCGATTCGCGGAGACTAATTCTGAAAAGAGCTCTTTGTGGATTCTCTCAAATATCTCGAAATTCATTCCCCTCAAATAACACGGGAACGATAAGCTCTATTGGATTGTTATCTTCTTTAAAAACACCCTCTTTTCCGGGGCCTCCAAATTTTCCATAAATTCGATGCCTCCCGTTTATAAAATACTTATTCAATTATCAGAAATATATTATTCTAATTTGAAACGCAGTTCAATATGAAGCTAGTTCGTGGTTAGTGTAATATGATTCCTATTGAATGTTCAAAATAATATAATGCTAACTCAATGTTTAATTAATAATTAAAATTCAAGTTTACTTACAATAAATTTTAAAATGACGATTAAAATATAATATTTTTTTAGGCTTGAGATGGTGTACAACCACAATACGAAGTGACGTGAACTACGTTAGATTACTGAAACAAATGACAATTGACAATGAAAACGCATTTGCTTTTATAGCCACAAATCTATCCTAATGGAAGAAAATTAAATCATAGTTCACATATTTTTAAGCTTGACCTCTAGGTTATCATAGAAACCGAGAAGATTCCAGGAGTTTGGTTATCAAGATATTATGTGACTGCAACTTTTTTTATGAGCACACGAGGCTAGATATCTTTGCTAGAGTCTTTTAACATTCTTAATTCTACTTGTAGTTCAAAGACTATTTTATTTTTAATTTGTTAGCTCTCGCTAATATCGGGTTGCATAGATGAATTTGATGAGAACAAAGATCTTCAATTTCTCTTATGATTTTTATAAACTCTGTCAATCTGTACAGCCAATCTATTTCTTAAGAGAAGAAGTGCGTGAGAAATGACTAACTGGCTCCATAGTAAATAAATCACTAAATAACTTTATTTGTTTAATTATTGTATCTATAATTCTAATTTTGAATCACGCACAATTCCTCTAGTTTAAGAAAAGAATTGTTACTGATGTAACATTGCATTCCGGGAATTTGAAAAAGATCATTCTCCAGACACCCTACTCAAGTTTTATTGTCATCGGTCATTTTACGAGTATTTTATTGTTCGGGAATTGAGAGTATAAACTTGCTGCGAGCCCTGATAGGCGTGAAAATTGAAATAAGGCGTTTAATGAATTAATGGGCGAAGATGATGCAAGTCGATGAGTGTGAAAGACAGTAAAAGACCCTTCGGAGAGTCCTCTCGTTAAAAGTTGAGATGAGTTGGTTATGAGGCAGCCGGTTAAACAGAAGTCAGGACACGCGTCACACCATGGTGCGTAGCACGTGCAGAAGAAACTACAGATGCAACGAAGATGTGCTGGTAACGACGTCGTTAAGACGGCAAACCACTGAAACGTCTTATGGCGTTGTAGTAACACCCAGACGAGACTGAGGAAGCTTTCCATCCGACCGGAAAATGGAAAGTCATACGTGTTGCGGAAGCTAGACTTAAACGATGTTAACTCTCTAGAAGATACGGATTTTAGTGCTTCCGATTCTTGGATAATAATTAAACCCTCAATCTTCTTGTTCAAGAGTAGTTCTCAACATTTAGCTGAGATTCAAGACTCAAGACTGTGTTATATAGAGAGAGACTTTTCAGGCATTAAATTTTAATTGATCCATTAACATTGTCGTATATTGTTGACTTAATGTTATTATATTATCATCTATTGAAGATACAGAGTTTCAGAATTTCTCACTCGTGTCAAGTTTGATAACTAGGCCAAGAGATCGAAATAATTGACCCAATTGCTATATGTCCCTTGGGTGCTTGCTTGATTCAAAAGCCATTTGCTTCTAAAACCTTTTGCGTACGTTTTTGTTCATTATGAAAATTGTATCCACTTAATTCTAATATAGCATAATGTAATATCTGAAATTGTTTATCTTCCATCAAGTCTTTGGGACGGGGCGAGTTACATTTGACTTCAAAGTACCTTCACTATTAATTATTACTATCGTCTCTCACCTTTCGGCTATACGAGTCTGAACTCGTGACATGCATCAAGTAGCAGAGACAGCATCATCGTCAAAGCAGCCGACTCATTAGCTGACATCACTACTTGTAGAAGACCAATAAGTCCATATCTGAACTATATAATATTGAATGCTGTATGCATCATATATAGTATCAATACCTACAGTATATTTATTTAAACAAATTTAACAGTTTCAAGGACCAATTACATGATTATCATAACATTATAAAATAATATGGCTGTATACAATTAATTAATCCGTGTATAATTTTAAAAAGAAATAAGACCATATCTATAATCCTACGGATTTCCAAAGTATGTTTATTAAAGCGCTGACATAATTGTTCGTAGTTAGAACCCTGAGGTTCCAGAAGCTAGTTAGCTGTTACGCTGTTCGTCCGTTACGGTATGGAGAGACAAAGATTGTAGGTAGCTTAAGATTCAGAGATAAGAAAGGTAGGTATACTGTGATAGCAGGTAGCTTGAGATACAATGCAAGTTTTTTGTAAAATTGTTTAACAGTCTATTGCTAAATGAGTAAATTAAAAAAACTGATTATTGATTATAAATAAAACTTTCAGTAACATGTAGAAAGAAGAAAATTAATGGTTAAACATATTTATACGTGACAATGTTAATAGGCGTATGTGACAGATTGCATATGTACATATGATAAAATGTATCCACGTATGCATATATGATAGAATGCAGTTATAAGTTCCATCTTGGATTAATCTATATTACACGTGTTCCTAGCTCTTCCATATTCCATAAGTGCATAGGTAGATTCATGACACGTGTACTTCCGAGCTCTAGTTACATTGCAAATATCGATTTGTCGCTGAAACGCATTTCAGCATCAGTCAGCGATAATGTAATCCTACTGCCTCGAGCCACTTCACACGTCTTGACGCAGCCTCTGTCGCATTTGACAAATACCACCACGCAACTCTCGGGTGCTGAATAGTGAATTTCGCGAGTGCGTTGAATTAACCCTTCCAAATTAGATTGCATGCTCGGAAATCCTCAGCAAAGGACGCTAGGAAACGCTTGATTGGCCTCTAAACTCTCTTTAATGAAATAACTTTCTTGCGTTATTATCAATTTTCAAAGTCTACTTCACATTTTATTAAGCCGAGAGTATACATTTTATATAAACTTTTCCCATAAGGAGTGAATAATGTTTCATAAACCTTTCATTTCCAGTACTGCTTCCACCTGTAACTATCAATAATTCATCAATATGAAACATAATTTTTTATCCTGGAACTTTATTGTTTATTTTTAGAATTTTACATGTGAATACTTTAAATGTGCTACGAGTTTTTAAAATCGTTGTCTTAAAAGTGCAAAACTATTAACTTAATATGACAAAAAAACATAATTAACTATAATCACTGCAAAAACATGGTGTCTTAAAATGGCCAAAAATGTCTTAAATTAAGATACTTTTGGTGTCTAAGACACGAAAAATGTCTTATTTTAAGACATTTTTGAACAATTTAAGACATCTGTTTTTGCAGTGATACAATTTTATATACCTCTTCAAAAAAAAAAAATGTCCTCTTAAGCTTTACTATAGAAAGTGCAACATTACTAACTTAAATTTATTTTTCAATATAATATTAATAGTTAAATATAATTAAATTAATTAAATAAAAAGAAAGAAAGCAATGAAAAACATTGTTATTATTACTCATCTATATTAATATGCAGAATATTGACACATGAAGCACACTAAATAAACACGACTTCTCTTATAAAATTAAAACACTATTAACCACTAAACACTTGACTGATTTTTTTATAAAACACTTTTCTCCTAAAGTAAATTAAAATTTCAATTAAATATTACAAAATAAAAAGAAAATAACTAAACTAAAATATTATTGTCAAACTACCACCAAAATAACAACAAAAAACTATCGATAAATATCGAAGATATTTTCGACCAATGAGAGAGCGAAAAAGGATCTTACACGTCTGAAATATTATATTGTAAAAATGTATTACGTTATATATGAATAATAAAATTCAGAATGTGACCATCCCATTGACAAAATATATAATTGAATTCGCTTCTTTAAATTCTATTGCCGTGACGTCTGATGAAATGTCAAACAATGAAAAGTCAAAGTCAGCATTCAACTTCGTAATTCTGTTTTGTCAATGGTGTTAAGCTAAGTAATCCTCCTGATCCCGAATTAAGTTGGTTACAATGGCATCTGAACGCCGTGACCCGTTTCGACAACAGGAAGGGCCAAATTGTCAATGGACCGAGCGACGAGGTCAGAGGTAGCATAACTCATAGGCGTCGAATTCTTGGGGTCAATATAATTTACACACATATCCCAATTATAATATCCCACAGATGTAGTACCATATAATTTTAATATTCTAAAAGCGTAAAATTACCGATCACAAATGTATTTTGTATTTTTTCATCTATTCTGTTAAAAATTACTCTTTAAAATTTTTTTCATTTTTAAAATTTTGCAGTTCTTGTTCTGTAGCGATTAAAGAAGACAAAAAATTGACAGTTTTCGAGATACAGAATTTTGTCCAATTTTGTTTGTGCCTTACAATAAAAAAACACTTTCCGAATATTCTTCATGTTTGAGAATTTTGTTAGAGCTGTCACTTAAATAAAGGTTATGTTTGCTTTCTGACTTTCTGCTCTGTTGCATGATCTAAATTGGTTCTGTTGTAACGTAACAAAATAAATTAATTTGTAACTTGGTCTCTGAGCGATTAACACGTTCCAAGTAAAAAATAAATATTCACAAAGGTAAGGCAAAAATGTAATTGTATAAAATTTGTTTATAATTGCCTTATTCTAATTTCCCGACAGAATAACGACAGTAATATATAAAGAAACATTTCTTTTGGTGTATCGCAGCTAATTAGTAAATTTTCAATAACTCGAAATTACAAAATAATCGAAAAGTTTCCATAATAAAATTCTACCCCATAAATCAAAATATTTTTCCTGAGCTATTGAGACATTAGCATAAAGATATTTATTCTTCTTTCATGGCATATATTTTTTCTCAACTCGTCACCTTTGTAAAGGTTTTATTATAGAGTGGACACGCGAGCTTACGTTGCGTATGAATGAGCCGGCGTAACGTACTTTTATATATAATTTGCATTGGGAAACCAAAGTGCTTCTTTGCGTGCAAATGGAGTGTACGCCTATATATAAAATATACAACAAAAAAAAAGCAAGACGCTTGATAAGAAATAGTGTCAAACTACATTTTAAAGTTATATCGAGACAAATGGGCTTAAGTCTTTGATTACTGGGAAATAAGTCGAATGATAAATTTACTTATATGGCTGGTGTTACCTTTTTCTCAAATAATTACTCGCCTAACAGTAAAGTCTACTTTTATTATGGTCCATAATCTACACACGCTACCATGACAAAAATATGCAATAAAGCGCTTGATTTATATAGAAATTTGCATCTTCTTATCTTGTATCAAATCATAGGGTAATAAAATATAGAGCCAATCGGACAGTGAAAGAGTCAAATGAGGAATCTAGTGATAAGATCAAGTAGGCGTTATAAATCATTCGGATAATGGTGTTTTTGATTTGTTTAATTTAATTTTTCGCACTTTTTTATATATTCAATAATTCGAATAATTGATTAATCACACTTTTTTTAATCTTTCTGTTAAATACTCTTCTTATGTTTTTTTCTTCTTCAAGATATTAGGGAACCCGTTCACTAATTAAAATTCCTGCTAATGTTGCGTTTCGTATTTTTGTCTGTCTCCCTTTTTCTATTTCTCCTCTGTTCGTCTCTTCCTATCTCGACAGTTTAGGCCCTCTTAAGGTCTTTAAGCACTCCTCACATACATAAGAGCATGAAGCATATATAGGTAGTTGTCGCATTAAAGGGAGACGTTAAAGAGAACGAAGAGGAGTGACAGAGAGAAGATAATCTTCCATTTTTACATGCACAAAGCAAATGTGTGGACTCGTCACGACTGAGTATGCACAATCAGCCCGCAGTGATTGAGGCATTCAGGGCGTGGGCACGCACTCAAACTCACACTTATGCCCACTGTCGAATTCTCACGCTCTTTTATAGGACCCGGAAAAAGACCCACGAGGCGAGTGCCAAGGGAAACCTTGAGTGCTCCAAATCGAAAGCGAAAAATCCTTTGTTGTCCACTGAATCGCACCAGTCTTATACTTACTGCTCTCCAATTCATTTCTTTTATTTCCTTCCTTATTCTCTCCACCACGTGCAAAACATATGTCACAGTCTATAATTTATGACTCAATTTTGTAATTACTAAGTCTAAACATAAAAAAAATATTTTTGTATTAGGGTCAGACCACTTTTATTTCAACCAAAGTCGTTGCGGGTCAATTTTTAAAAAATTTGTTAAAACCACGAAAATACGTTTTTTGGCACTTTAACCCCACTTTTTTCAAAGTGATGTGCTTGGCAATTTTGAGACAAAGAATCGTGTTCAGGGGACAAAAATACATTGAAAACAATTCCGATAATTAAAAAGAAAGTCTTATTTTGTAGATCTGTGTGATTAGGTATTTTTAACTAATTTAGATTTAGAGAGAAAAATTCGGCCCAACATAAAAAACAATTAAAGGTATCGAGCCTAAATCGTCATTGTAAAAATATTGTAAAAATAAATGTAATTGTAAAAAAAAGTGTCTAAAAAAAAATTATACAAGAGAAAAAGAAAATAGAAAAATTATTACTAGCTTTACAAACATTAGAAAGTTTATTAAAAAATACAAAAGAGATAAATGAAAAAGTATAATTTTTCAAAATAAGCAAAAATTGGATGTTTTCGTAAATCCCTGTATTCGAATTGAGATATTTGTGAGTTTAATAAGTCTGGCAAATTTGATTGAAACTCATTAAAACCTTCAGTATTTTTTAATTTTATAAATTTATTTATTCAAATATAAACGGTCTGTATATAATTTAAAAAAAGTTTAGTATATAAGTACTCACATAACAATATTATAAAATTTTGACGACAAAAAAGTTACTATAGATATACATACACACACACACATTTCCGGGCATTTACTAATTTACGAAAAAATGGTTACATTACGAAAGAAAAAATAAAGAATTATAAAATATATGTAAGAACTTAAAAGATGATTTTAAAAGAAGCAGGAAAATGAAGAGACATCTAAAAAACAAGAAAATCTTTAAAGAAATGCATATAGATTTACCAAAACGTCTCTATTTTAATTTTAAAATAAAAACAAGAAAAGAAAAGTTGATTGAATTATAAGAACAAAATTATACGAAATAATAAAAAATAAAGTGTACGTGTAATAAAAAAAAATTAGGGTAATTTTTGTACAAAACAATTGTAAGCAATAAAAATTCATGCAATCCCAGAATGCATTTGTCTGTGTGTCTGTCTGTCTGTATGTCTGTAACAAAAAATTTAACCCATAACATTTAAAATTTTGCACAAAATCTTTTAAAATATCAGAAAATACTTAAATAATATAAAAATCAAGTTTCGGGTCAAAAATAAATATCAATGAATTTTTTTAAATAACTGAATGCTATTAATTCACCAACATTCTATTAAATATGCTTTTCCCTAAAAACTTAAAGAAAATTCACCAATATTCTATTGAATATTCTTTTCCGAAGAAACTTGTTGAATTTTTAGGAAAAAGTAAATTTTTTAGACTTTTGGTAATTTTCCCTGATTTCCAAAGATTATTTCTTAAAAATTAAAAAAAAATCACAATTTTTTTAGAAAACAGCAAATTTATTAGACTTTTGGGCAATTTTCACCATATTTCTTTTTAATACTCACTAATTTTTGGGGAAAAACATTGTTCCCAATAAATGTAAAATAATCACGATGAAAAGTTGGCGAATAATCCACAAATTTTTGAATTATTAAAATTATTATTTTTGTATGAATAAATAACTTAAAGATATAAAATAATAGATAAAATATGGTTTCAAAGTTCGCCTATCGAATAACCTAAATTTGCGATTTTTAACCTTTATTTGTAAGAAGTTAGAATTATGAAAATAAGTTTTAACTTACCTAATATGAAGTCTAACTTTTAAATTTCCATTTTAAATTTTCACATAAAATTATTAAAAATATTAAATTAATCCTCACATTAAAATTTGCACTCTTGTTTTGAATTTAGTTTCTGAAATAATAAGGTTGAAAAATTCTAATATATTTTTAGGTTAAAACGGTCAAGAAAACCACCTTCAATTTAAAAATAAGTATTGTTTTAACCTGAAAATATATTACAATTTTTAAACTTCATTATTTCGAAAACTAAATTCAATACCATCGTGGAAATTTTAATTTCTGTGGATTTAGGTTTGTTTTAAATATTTTGAATATTTCAAATTTTTATATATTTCTTCAGCCATGAGATAAGGTCGTAAAGTTAGTAAATACAAAGAAAATTCGTCTTTACAATGTAATATTTCTTAAAATTTAAAGTGAAAATTTAAAAGTTTGACTCACTTGCTTCATATTGGATAAGTTAAAACTTATTTTAATATTTCCATCTTCTTACAAATAACGGTTAAAAATCGCAAAACCAGGTTATTTAATATAGTCGAACTTTGAAACCACATTTTATTCATTATTTTATATAATTCTAAATGTTTTATAATATTATTTATTATTTATTCATTCAAAAATAATAATTATAAGAATTTTAAACAAATACAAACAATAATTTTCTCACTTTTTAGGATAATTTTATATTTTTTTACATATTTTCTGCTAGCTAAAAAAGTGACGCTTTTCTGTATCTTTTACACTTTAAACTTATGTTTTAAGATTAAGAAAATACATTTTAACGGAATTCTTTTCATTTCATACTCTGGAAACCTTAAACAATAATTTCTGAAAGTTTCAGATTTTTTAAAAATTGGTCCGCAACGTCTTTGGTCAAAATAAAATAATCTAACCTATTACTTCTTTTTTTATTAAACAAATTTTTATGTTAGAGTTGATTTTTATGACAGAGTTGATTCTACAATAGAAAGCTAGTGTCGAAATGAAAATTATTAATGATCTTCAAGAAAAGTTCTTACTTAAATTCCAGGAAGTCATCTTCCTTTACTAACGCGGGGATACCATAAATTTTGTTAAACCCTCTTTCCCATAAAATCTTACATAAATTATGAAAGGTCTGAAGAATTCTAGACAGAATAGTCTAAATGATTTTTTAGTTGTGTACTGTAGAAAAACTAATCATTCGTTTTTACATTATTTTTATGCTTCATTTTCATTTGCAAATTAATAAATTAGAGAACATCTGCGTATAAGAGATAAAAGACTTATTTTCTTTCTTAAACTTTACTGTTTGCACTTTCAATTATTTCAATCATTAAGGGCCAAATAATAATACCAATTACATTATTATTAATATAAATTAAAATTTATAAAACATTAAAACTTTTATTAAAATCCTTTGTATTCTAAGAGATAAAACCGGTTGAATTAAACTATAGACGTAATTTTTACCAAAGCAGCTTCTGCACCATTGTCATGATAATTTTCCTCTAATTTTATGACACCCTTCCGGTATAATAAATTCTTCTTATAAAAAGCATTGATAAAAAGGCGTTAATATAAAAAAGCGTTAATAAAAAACTGTTGATAAAAAAGCCTTGATTCATAATTAAGAAATACATGAATAAAGTGTATAAAAATAGTCATAAAAGCCCTATCTTAAGAAACTTTAACTAATCCCAAAAATCTGGCAACGTTGCCGTAATTTGTACGCATGGGTTTTAACCAGACAACAAAGGGCGAGATTTTAATATGCATACTTTTCAACGCCATTCCTTTCAACGTGGCTTTTTTACATTCCCCCCCCCCCCCTCCTCCTCACTTCTTCAAATGAAAAATGTTCCTCCGTCACAGACGAAAAGGACTTTTCTCCTGCGTCGTAATATAAACCTAATGTCCATAACTGATGTCCCAAGACAAACATATGCATCTTACTTTCTACTCTCCCAACAGAAAAATTGTATTTTTTTATATCTTACTTTTTATATCCTTTTTTTATATTTCTTTTTTATATTCCCTTTTTACAAACCGCTTATTACTCTTCTGCAACATTTCAGTACCTATTAAATGTCACTCGACATCAAATTTTATTAACTATAAATAATCGGTAACTGCTTAAAACAATTTGAAACGCACCTGTGGGTGTGATGGTATTATGTGTGGTCCTTTAGATACTTTGTGGGTAGCTTCTCAAATTTCATTCCTTGAGTATAAATGACAGAAGATCACCTTGTGCTCAGAGCTCTGTTAAGATCAACGCTCTCCTGTCAATATCTAGATTTCTACAAGGAGATATTTGAAATTATGTCGAGGGGATTAGATTATACACGCAAGGGCCACCCGAGAAATTCGTTAAGAAAGTTGCGGTGGCGTGTTAAGTTACTCATTATTTGTTACTGCCTTGCTCCAAGCAAACCATTCTGCCCCTTATTTAAGGATCGTACTTAATTTTGGATTTTATGCTCAAGGGGTGAACTTTAGCATCCAATTTATTTTTAAAAGTGTACCTATTTTAAGTTTTTTTTTCCGGATTTTAACAAAAAATTGTAATATTGTCGACACTTTTTTGTTTAAACATTTGTTTGCAATAATTTACAATTCCGTTAGAGAGATCTCGAGATTCTAAAATGCAGTTATTTAAATATCTTATTTTAAAATTTATGTTTGTCATATTTCTAGACACGAGGGTTCATAAATATATTTACACTTTTAGAAATAATTTAGTATTTTTAAAATTCCTAAGACGTTCTAGAATTTCTGCCATCCGCTTAGAATTTATTATGGAATTTCCTAGTGGATTATATAACATGCAACATTCTAGAAACAGTCTATTCGACAGAACCCGTTTCCCTTAAATAAATAGCAGTGCGCGAAACTAATTTATCGAATTCATTTGTCAGATTTAAATAATTTGTTCACTAATTAAACAAATTTAAGTGAGCGATACAGAACTAGGGGAAAAATTTTAATCTCTTTAGATAAAATTTGTACTACCAAGAAACATAATATGAAAAAAAGTATATAGAAACTGTATTCGCAGAAAAGCAGATTACCTTTTTTTTTCCCAGCACTTTCTAGGGCTTGAGACGTTAAAAAAAAATCTCTTGGGACTTCTTCACAACTTAAAGTGCGAACTGTTTGCTTCAGGTTTATGAAACCTTGGCAATATACTATCGTGTCGTCATTCGACGCCGACGAACTCGAGACCGATCGTTAAAACAACGAGACTGTCCTTCTCTCTTCTTTTTTTCTTTTCTCTCTCTTGGTGTCTCCGTCAAAACGGCCGACACGCGATTCACAAGGGAAGAATTTGCAGTTGGTAATCAGCCAGTCTTAAAAATTATTTTAGCTCGAGAGGGTCGTGAACAACTGTTATGAAAAAGTCATTACAAAACGTAAGACGTTGTTAGGACACTCCTGAGTAATCTTGTGTCATTATATTTGATGATTTGGTCATTATCGTAATTCACCGGTTTCGAATTAGAAGGTCACTATTAAACACATCCTCATTATCCTTTACTCCAAACATGGTCAACAACCAGCAAAACAATAATACCCTCTAATTTCCTCCTTTATTTTTCTTTGATTTGCTTTTTTGTTATTTCATTTGAAAAGAAAAAAGTTAATTCCAATAACAATTACGAGTCTCCGCATTTAGAATTTAATCCAAAGAAAAGACTCTTTCCCATCAAGAATGCAGAATTTATCCTTTGTTTTTATTGCAAGGCTAATCCTTTCCGTAATTCTAGACCGGAATTTGTTTTCATTTATATGAAACTTCTGAGTTTATACACTTTACCGCAGAATTCTCAATTTTAAACGGGGAAAAAAGGTAGAGTTGGCTTTTATCCGAAAATAATAGAGCAAATTGAAACTAGAATGCGATAACTTTCTATTCTGTCGGGTGAGTAAATTATAAAAATTAGCGGAAGTTCAGAGATCGAAGAAGGCTCGATTAATTTTGTTTCCCTTGCTGAGAAAGTTGGCTGGGAGGCGCATTCTTTTCAGAAAGGATGCGGGGATAACAAATTAGTTTCCCGCTGAAGCTAAAGTTTCAGGATCTTGAGCAGTCTGAAGTAGCTTCCGTCCAACGTCTACGTGAGCTTCGAAATTCAGCACGAGTCCTCAGGAATAGCAATTAACAGCCAGTGCAAGAGTGTTTGATTACCATCGACCTTATCCTTCCTCGGGCGTCCTTTATTTCCCTTTAGTAAGTCCGTCTCTCAGCTTTCTCAGCCACCCCCCCCCCCCACTGTTTTTGGCTCAAATTTTTTATCTCGCGGGAATGCGAAACAGCTAAAGAAATTAGCAAGAAAACTCTCTCTACCAGAAGATGCTCAACGTTTGAATAACTGCGACAATAGACGAACTAAAGGTTTTGTTTCTTAACACGAGCGAAACCCAAGACTTGCGGAAAGGTAGCTTGACAAGGTAAGCAGTTTAATTTGTTTAGGTCCTTACCGCAAGAGGATTTGCCAGTTTTGCTAAGCCTTCTGGGAATCCTAGTTGACATCTTTGGGGAATGATTTGCTTTATTAGCAGACCGAGAATGTATATTTGGAAACTTGTACTTAAGTTTAATGTTTTTTGATTAAAATAGACAATTATAAGAAGTTCTTTTTAGTATGGAGACTTTATTTAAAATTTAAAGAATATTTTTATATAACAATTAAAACAATACTGAATCTTACATTAGTTTAGAAACCTGCCTATTTGAGGTCAAGTTAAATCTAAAGAATAAACTGGTCAACAAATTTGGGGTTCTGATTTGTAACATTCATTTGAATCAAACTTTTACACTACAATCTATGAAATAATGTCTACTCTCTAAAACTGAATCAGTGAAATTTTCACTGATTTGGAATCAGTGAACAACTTCTCTTTGCTGAATCAGTGAAAATGACTGATCTTCAGTGAATTTCACTGATTCAGCAACGAAAAGTTGTTCACTGATTTTAAATCAGTGAAAATTTCACTGATTCAGTTTTAGAGAGTATAAAATGTCTTTTACATTGTCCTGAAGATTTTATACATAGTGGCCAGTTGCCCCACGTTGGGCGCCATTTGTGGTTTCCCGGGATTATTCTTAGTAATAAAAGACAACATTTATTAAATTTAACAATTTACTATCTAGACTTTATTTAAAAGAATATTTTTATATAACAATTATAACAATATTGAACCTTACACTAATTTATAAACCTGCCCGATAGAGCTCAAAATAAATCTAAGAAATAAAGTGGTTAACAAATTTGGGGTTCTGATTTGTAACATTCATTTGAATCAAACTTTTACACTACAATCTATGAAATAATGTCTATAAAATGTCTTTTACATTGTCCTGAAGATTTTATACATAGTGGCGAGTTGCCCCACGTTGTGTGCCATTTGTGGTTTTCCGGGATTATTCTTAGTAATAAAAGAAAACATTTATTAAATTTAACAATTTACTATCGAGACTTTATTAAAAAAAATATTTTTATATAACAATTAAAACAATATTGAATCTTACATTTATTTATAAAACTGCCTAATATTTGAGATCAAAATAAATCTAAAGAAGAAACTGGTTAACAAATTTGGGGTTCTGATTTGTAACATTCTTTACATTCATTTGAATCAAACTTTTACACTACAATCTATGAAATAATGTCTATAAAATGTCTCTTACATTGTCCTGAAAATTTTACGTAGTGGTCACTTGGCCCACGTTGGGCGCCATTTGTGGTTTTTCGGGATTATTCTTAGTAATAAAAGAAAATATTTATTAAATTTAACAATTTACTATGAAGACTTTATTTAAAATTTAAAGAATATTTTTATATAACAATTAAAACAATACTGAATCTTACATTAGTTTATAAACCTGCCTATTTAAGGTTAAAATAAATCTAAAGAATAAACTGGTTAACAAATTTGGGGTTCTGATTTATAACATTCAGTGGAATCAAACTTTTACACTACAATCTATAAAATAATGTCTATAAAATGTCTCTTACATTGTCCTGAAGATTTTATACATAGTGGCGAGTTGCCCCACGTTGGGTGCCATTTGTGGTTTTCCGGGATTATTCTTAAAAAAATAAAAGAAAACATTTATTAAATTTAACAATTTACTATCGAGACATTATTTAAAAAAATATTTTTATATAACAATTAAAACAATACTGAATCTTACATTAGTTTATAAACCTGCCTATTTAAGGTTAAAATAAATCTAAAGAATAAACTGGTTAACAAATTTGGGGTTCTGATTTGTAACATTCATTTATTCTTAGTAATAAAAGAAAACATTTATTAAATTTAACAATTTACTATCGAGACTTTATTAAAAAAAATATTTTTATATAACAATTAAAACAATATTGAATCTTACATTTATTTATAAAACTGCCTAATATTTGAGATCAAAATAAATCTAAAGAAGAAACTGGTTAACAAATTTGGGGTTCTGATTTGTAACATTCTTTACATTCATTTGAATCAAACTTTTACGCTGCAATCTATGTAATAATGTTTATAAAACGCCTCTTACACTATCCTGAAGATTTTACGTAGAGGTCACTAGCCCCACGTTGGGCGCCATTTATGGTTTCCCGTGATTATTCTTAGTAAAAAAGAAAATATTTATTAAATTTAACAATTTACTATGGAGATTTTATTTAAAAGTATATTTTTATATAACAATTAAACAATCTTACATTAATTTATAAACCCGCCTATTTGAGCTCAAAATAAATCTAAAGAATAAACTGGGTTACAAATTTGGGAATAAGATTTGTAACATTTTTTACTTTCATTTGAATCAAACTTTTACACTACAATCTATGAAATAATGTCTATAAAATGCCTCTTATACTGTCCAGAAGATTTTACGTAGTGGTCACTTCCTCCACGTAGATTATGAATGATAGCAATGCTTAAATAATGAATTTCAGACACGAGTTTTCTTGAAATTTAGATGAGGCTTTGGAGAGAGAGTAGATTTGATTTGCTCCGCTTCAAATGGTTTTTCTTCTTAATCCGCCAAAGCTCCAGAACACAAAGAATCCAAAAATTTGCTTGTCTCAATAAAACACAGAAATATTTACAGTCCAGGCTTTTGCCTGGAATAATTTCTTTTTGGAATCTATACTAAAAAATAATACATATGTATTTTTTGTATTTCGTGATTTGAAAGGTCTCTGGGACCTTTGAATTTCATTAAATTTGTTAAACAGATCTAAAAACTACATTAGAAAACAGGATTAAATATTAAACACCCAAAATATTTGTTCATATTTCGATTTTACAGAAATCAGAAAAAAAACAAAAACACGTTTTACTCGAAACCATGAATATGGCGCTTGTGCTGTTTTACCTTTCAGCCACAGATTTTTTGAACGCGTTTTTCTCCGTTAATAACAAGAAATTGTAAAGTGCTACATGAAATTTGCTGGAAATTTCATGAATTTTCCAGATATGTAATAAAAACTCATGCATTTTCAATGAAAGTACCTCAAAAATTAAAATTAAAAAATGTTTCTTCTCAAAGAAAGACGTTATCGATTATTAAATTTTTCGTGACACCATAAAATTTGAATATATGAAGCACATTTTACTTTAAATAGTAATTTTTACTGCAAATAGTAATTTTTACTAAATAATTACATTATTTACTATAAATCGAGATCCTCTTTTCTCAGTGCATGAGTTTTTATTGCATATCTGGAAAATTGATGAAATTTGCAGCAAATTTGATGTACAGAACATTATTTTTATTTTCTTGTTATTAACGGAGAAAAACGAGTTCAAAAAATACCCTTCTGTTGAAAACGTAAAATTTAATTCATTTATAACTTCTGTAGTTTTCTTCAAATCACGAAATACAAAAAATACCCTATGTATTATTTTTCAGTAAAGATTCCAAATCAAAATTAGTCCTGGAAAATCTAATTTTTGAATGTAAATAATCCGAATGCAGATTTTAAAACTATTTCAACTTATTTTATATTCGTTTCATTAAATTTTATGTTATTTCATTATTCTGTAATGTTTTAACACAAATGTTTGTAAAGTCTTTCATGTCTAAAAAACAAATTTTCCAGTCATTTCATCTTATTTTATTTCATTGTTCGTCATACTTTTTCTTAATTGAATCTTACTTAATGATATTTGATTAAAAACGGTTATAAATTACCTCAAATGTTTTTTGGCGTATATTAATTGTACATTTTTAATCATTTTATCTTGTTTTACGTTAAATTCCATCAAATTTTATCTGATTTCATCTTATACAATACATATACATTTTTTGCTTTATGCTAAATGCTCATAAAGTCTTTCATGTTTTAATGCAGAGTATCTTCTATTTTATCTTATTTTGTCTTAATTCAAATTTTTTTATCCCCCTTGATCTTCTTGTGAATTTCTTAATGCACATTGTCATTTATTTCAGTTTATTATTTTGCTCTATTTCATCATTTTGCAATCTATTTAATCACAAACCATCTTAATTCTGTCGTATTTCATTACTGTCCATCATATTATCTTATTTTTATCTTATTCTGACATATTTTAACTCAAATATTTATAAAAGTCTTCATGTTTTAATTGCAGATTTTTTTTTATTTTCATTACATTTTGCCTCATCTTATCTTTTTTTATTCTATTCTACCCAAACTCTTTTTATATCGTCTATCATCATATTTAATTATATTTCATTTCATCTTATTCAATCATATTCCATTTTGTTTTACATATAAAATTTTCATAAAATCTTCAATTTTTTGTTTTAATGCAGATTATCATTTATTTTGTCTTATTAAATCTTTTTTGTATTCTTCATCACAATTGAGCCTCCGGATTCTATAAGGGCACATAAATTTTCAACAGCGGTGTCCGCTTTTCCCCCACCTTCATGAAATTGATTTTTAAGAAACAAAATTTTGTAATTACTATCTTGTAGGAAATTCTCTGGCGCATCTTTTTTCTTCAGATAATATTTTTTCTATCTCTTACCATTTTTGAAAAAAACTCAAAAAACTGAATTTTTCTGGAAATCATATTTGATTAAAATTTTTACTTCAACTCGCTCTAAAGTTAAAATTTCTTAATATTTTTACATGAAATTTATAGGAGTTATAGTTTGAAGTATTCTTTGGATGATAGGCTTTTAATAATGCTTAAATATTTAACTGAAAAAAAGTTATTAAATTTGTTATCGCTCATTGTTACATTATTGTTCGATAATCTTCAACTGTTTCGTTTAATGAGGGAATTTTCAGTAAACACAAAGTGTCATATGTTAAAATGTTCATGGATACCCAATAAAGTTTTCTGGAAAGTTTCATTTGAATTGAAATTATCGTAAACAAAATATAAGCAATAATATTTTTGCGGCGCAAGGGTCTTGATCTGAAAACTGCCATATTAGACGTAGCGGCCCTTGCGCCGCGCGGCGAAAATATTATTGCTTATATTTTGTTTACGATAATTTCAATTCAAATGAAACTTTTCAGAAAACTTTATTGGGTATCCATGAACATTTTAACATATGACACTTTGTGTTTATTGAAAATTCCCTCATTAAACGAAACAGTTAAAGATTATCGAACAATAATGTAACAATGAGCGATAAAAAAATTAATAACTTTTTTCAGTTAAATAATTAAGCATTATTAAAAGCCTATTATCCAAAGAATACTTGAAACTATAACTCCTATAAATTTTATGTAAAAATATTAAGAAATTTTCATTTTAGAGCTAGTTGAAGTGAAAATTTTAATCAAATATGATTTCCAGAAAAATTTAGTTTTTTGAGTTTTTTTCAAAAACGGTAAGAGATAGAAAAAATATTATCTGAAGAAAAAAGATGCGCCAGAGAATTTCCTACAAGATAGTAATTACAAAATTTTGTTTCTTAAAAATCAATTTCATGAAGGTGGGGGAAAAGCGGACACCTCTGTTGAAAATTTATGTGCCCTTATAGAATCCGGAGGCTCAATTTGTCTCATTTTATATCAAAATATTTTATCTTTTTGATTACTCTGTCATATTTGCCTCTAATTTCTATAAAATCTTTCATGTTATAGAAGCAAATTTTCCTTTATTGCATATTATTTTATATCCTACTTTATCATATTTTATTTTGTATTATTTCATCATGTTTTACCTCAAAAATGTTCAAAAAGTCTTTCATGCTCTGAATGCAGATTTTCAATTTTTTTTCTCATATTACATCTTAACTCATGTAACTTTACATTAAATGTTCTTAAAGTATTTTTTTTAATGCGCATTGTCGTTTATTTCATTTTGTTATTCTTTCTTATTTCATCTTTTTTTACTGTATTTCGTTTCAACTCGTTTTATTTTATATCGTATTTGATCATACATTTTTTATTTCATTATTCTGTCATATTTTTAACTGAAATATTCATCTAAATATTCTACATTCATGTCTCCAATGTCAATTTTCATTTATTACATCAAATTTCATATTTTTCCATCTTGCTTGACATCATATAATCATTCAATTTTTCAAGTGTTAAATGTAGATTGTTATTTATTTCATTTTATTTTGACTAATTCCATCATTTTGTTTTTTATTTTATCATAACTAATTGTTTATCGTATTTCATATTTTATCTGCTTTATCCATCATGTTCCCTTTAATCGTTATGAAGTTTATTAGTTTATGCAACCTTCTATGAATTCCAATTTTTATTTATTTCACCTGATTTTTTTATCGTATTTCATCATATTTTATTTTTATTATCTTCATTATTATTAAACCTTTATTTAGTCCATGTCTGTTATTCCATGCAATTTTGCCTAAATTACATTTAAAGTCCGTCACACCTTAAATACAAATTGCATTTTATCTCCTCTTATTTTATATCGTATTTCATCATATTTTATCCTATTTCATCTTTTTCCATCATTTCTCATCTCGAAAACTTATAAACTATTTCATGTCTTGTATTCAGTCATTTATTTCATTTACAATTTTTTACTATACACTATATAGTATACTATATATTAGACTGTACTATATACTAATTAGTTACCAGTAATTTGAAACATAATTACCTGTCAATATTAAAAAAGTTCAGCTTCACTCATAAATACCCGGAAGATCAATTGCGAACCACAAATAAATAATGACTAACTCCCACTACTTCTGCTTTCTATTCCCACAACCCCCGCACAAAATTATATACATCAGTTACATTACCAATATCAATGTTGCCCGAATTTAACCGTAAAACACGATCCTGATGGAAGATCTGGAAAGTCTGCTAATTATTAATTAGTATTCTGTTGATGAAGGGGGTAATCTAACGTCACATCCTACCCTACAGTTTCCTAGGGGGACCTGCTTGTAAGACTGGTTATGATCACGTTAAAGGGTCCGCGATAATTTATTCATAGAATTACCGGTTGATATCAGACAATATCCATCCATGGTTTAGTGAGGGTTCTACAATTAATTTCTTATCTTAATTAACATGGTCAATCAGAGTCATGTGTCGCAACGGGACAGGGAAATTTCGGCATGAATTACCTGCGTCCCGGGGAATTCTAAATAGATCAATCACTTATTAACTATTACTATTACACTTTTAACGCTCAAAACTAACATCATTCGCAGAAGAAGCTATTATTCGAAATACTCCACTAACAACCTCTCGATTCAGAAATGATGAAAAACTGCCAGAAATGGATATTCTTAACCTTGAATTTGCAACTGGAAACCTTATCTGACATAATCGAATCCCAGCGAAGCGAAGCGACCCTCGCCATTTGGTTGCTGGCCAAATCCCCGAGGTCGTTATTCGCCCAAGTCTGTGCGACATTGGTTTCCATACATGTGGATATAGAGACCTCCCTGATATCGAGGACCGGAAGTTCAGACCAGTAAACGTGCCTGCGATGGTTTGCTAATTCATAGTCGACGAATCGTGACATGGAGGCTGCAGCAGAGAAGCCCCGATGCTGTCTGCACGCTTTTCGTGGCACTCTAATGTCGAGTTTACTGCAGGCATGTCAGCGCGAAGACGTTGCGGCACTAAAACTGGCAAACTTATGTATTCGCCACACATTTGAGAGATGCGGTGCATATACATATACATACCTATGCTGCACCGGAACTCAACGTCGAGGCCTCTTCTTTCTCCCCCTTATCATCCGCATTTACGAGGCAAAAGTCATTTTTGTGTCTGGGATTTAACATAAACGCCTAAACTTACCACCTTCTCTGCATGTTCAACGAACGAGAGGTCTAGCACATTTTGCCGCAGACGCCCCTTATTTAACTCTTAATTAAAATGAAATGTTTGCTAGATGCAGAAATTTCAAGAGAGCATGAAACTTTTCTTTTTTTTTTCATTTCATCAAGAACAAATTACAAACTCCCACCCAAACGAATTATATTTACATTTTGATTTATCACTGCAATCAACGATTTAGAACAAATTTTTAATTGCAAACTCTCTTCTAGCAGGTTTTTTTTTTTACTCATTTCGTTAGATTTTCTTTTTATTCGTTTATTTAAAATATCTATTAAAAAAATCCGTGAGGAAAGCCTCGAGATACTTTATAGTTAAAAATTGGACATATTGAATTATATCAGAAATGCAGGCTTCACAGGGGCGGTACCCTATTCCCCCTATATGTCCCCTATTTTGCTATTGGTCCCTAAAAGTCCCCTATTTAGAAAATTTTGCCCTAAAATCCCCTATTTTTCACGAAAATATATTTAAAGTCAAGGTATCTCGAAATTTTAAGTTATTTTCAATCTTTACATTTTTATTATTTTTTCAATCTTTAATTATTTACATCATTTTTAAATTATTTTTTACAATTTTTAATTTATTAAATTATATTTCAATAGAATTCCTAAATTTTCAGTCCATCATATCAGATTCCAATTCTTTTCTTCAATTTACAATTATGTTTATCAATTCTTAATTTTTTTCTACAATTCATATACTTATTTGTATTATTTTGTTTTGACTAATTTCATAAATTGTCAATTATTTACACCTAATTTTAATTATTTTATTCAATTTAACTTATTTTTTCCAACTTATTAAACATTTTCATTATTTTCCAATTAACTTACAAAATTTACATTTATATTTTTATATTCTACTTTTTTTTTCATTATTTTTTCATTGTGCTAATCATTTTTCAGTTATTTTATTAAATTTAAGAAATTTTAGTAATTTTATAACTTACTTTTTATAAATTTTATTTATTTTCTTTAATTTTCAATTCTATAACTTTAAAATAAATTTCTCCAATTTTTAGTTTTAAAATGTATTTTTTCATACACTTTCTCCATTTTTAATTTATTTACCTCAAATGTCAGTTATTTATAAATATTTGCAATTATTTCCATCATTTTTAAATTGATTTCTTTAATTTTTCAAATTTCTTCTCAACACTGTAAAAACAGGTGTCTTAAATTGTTCAAAAATGTCTTAAAATAAAACATTTTTCGTGTCTCAGACATCAAAAATATCTTAATTTAAGACATTTTTGGCCAATTTAAGGCACCATGTTTTTGCAGTGCAGTTTATATTTTTTAAAATTATTTTTTTAACCAGTTTACTAAACATTTAATAATTTATTTCAAATTTCAATTAATTAATAAATTTTTTAATAAATTTTAGAATTAAAAAATTATTTCCTTCAATTTGATGTAGGTACATTGGGTAATTTTTTCCAATTATTATTCTTAATTCTCAATTGCTTTTTTCAATTCTCAAATATTTTCTTAATTTTAAATTACTGTCTTAAATTTTCAATTATTTCTATAATTTTGCAATTTTGTTTCTTCTATTTTTAATTTTTAAAATAATTTTCAATTCGATTTACTTAATCTTCAAATATTAATCTTAAATTTCAACTCTTTTTTTTTTAATTCAATTTCTTTTTATAGCCTTTTCATTGATTTCTTCGATTTTAAATTACCTTCATCATTTTTTAATTTAATTTATTTATTTATTCATTCGTATACGGGCTTACAAAAAATTGCCCTTTCGTACAAAATTTCTAAATTTTTAATTATTTTTCTTAATTCTTGATGGGTTTCATCAATTTTGAATATTTTTTTCAATTATTTCCATCATTTTTAAATTACATTTTTCAGTTTTCACACATTGACTTCAACTTTCAGTTATTTCTATGATTTTGCAATTATAGAAACAATTTTTAATTTTATAAATTATTTGTAAATTAATTTATTAATTCTTGAATTATTCATCTCAAATTTGAATTCTTTCTTTTAATTTTTATTTGTTTTATAATCTTTTTTAATTATTTTTCCAATTTTTCCAAATAATAAATTTTTAAATTGTTTTTTAATTGTTTTACTGAACCTTGAATCATTTATTTCAAATTTCAATTAATTAACATTTTTTTTAATGAATTCTAGAATTTTAATTATATTTAAATAAATAAATAAATACATTTTTTAATTATTTTTTTCAAATTAACAATTTTTTCGGATTTTAAAATTAATTTCTTGAGTTTTCAATTATTTATCTCAAATTTTAATTATTTTTCAAAATTTATCACTATTATTGTCATTTTTCAATTATTTCCTTCAATTTTTTATATATTCTTTAATTTTTTCAATTATTTTTCTCAATTCTCGATTGCTTTTTTCAATTCTCAAATAGTTTCTTAATTTTAAATTACTGTCTTAAATTTTCAATTATTTCTATAATTTTGCAATTTTTTTTCTCCAATTTTTAATTTTTAAAATTATTTTCAATTTCGTTTACTTAATCTTTAATTATTAATCTTAAATTTTAATTCTTTATGTTTCAATATTCAATTTGTTTTATAACCTTTTTATTGATTTTTTCGATTTTAAACTATCTTTATCATTTTT